>JALMGJ010000003.1:43004415-43506915 GCA_023362775.1 Charina bottae
ATTTCCCTTGATTTTTTTTTTGCAACATGCCATCTGCATATTTGTCATATAGTAAGCCATATATCAACCTGCCAAACTCTTTTACAAGTAACCCATAAATGTCCACTAAAACTATCTATTTAAGTCAGTGAAGGAATGCATAACCCATGATGCACTGAGGCAGTATTTGGAAAATGCATGTGCAAAAATATCCAGAAGCAGTAATGAATGTCTGAAATGACACTGATTTAAACTCCAAAAGGAAGATGGATTTTCCATGGTAATGTACTTCTTATGCCTACCAAAGAAGCAGAATGTTAACTTAACCCCTTTGAAGAGTAACTATAGCAATTATTAGTAGTTCTATCTTTATTTCCAACACAGATATATTGAACCACTAAAAGATGAAATCCTTTATTAATGATAAGAAAATTTGTTCCCTGAAGTATATCCCAAAGAGAGTTTAAAGTTATTAAGAATGGGTCATTACTATCCACTGTATTAGATGAGCCAGGAAAATGGATATTGTTATTTTTAATTGAATTTCCCATAAAGGTCATCTATCCTTTATAAGAGGAAAAAAGCCATTCTTTCATAGACTCTTGATGACTGAAGCAGCATAAAAATATCTGTAATAATAATATTACACACACACACACACACACACACAGTGTATATATTAGATTGCTTATAGATTCAATGTTCAACACGGCTGATTCAATGTTATCTCAAAAAGGTACCCTTAATGCAGAAATGCTGTAATGGACTGAACAACAATAATAGAAGTTTGGGTGCCAGTGTATTCACACAACACATTTAATCCAGCCATTATCTCAGTCAGACTGGATTTGACAGCACCCTAGTCAAGTGGAAATAGCATCCCACCATTCAGTTTGGCACAAAATGAGAAGACAGGATACCCTGGAGAAGATGCTGATGCTAGGGAAAGTGGAAGGCAAAAGGAAGAGGGGCCGACCAAGGGCAAGATGGATGGATGATATTCTGGAGGTGACGGACTCAACCATGGGAGAGCTGGGGATGGTGACAGCCAACAGGAAGCTCTGGCGTGGGCTGGTCCATGAAGTCACGAAGAGTCGGAAGCGAGTGAATAAACAACAATTCAGTTTGGCTTGTATTTCATGAGCCCTTTCCATGGCTAGACAAGGAACAATAGTGTGTGTTGCTTCTGGGCTTCACAGTGTGTTAAAGGACCAAGAGTTTCCCTAACTGAATGTGCAGGTTGACTCTCAGATGCAATGGTTTGGAAGACAGATAGGCTGGGAATGTAGCACATTATAACTCTGTGGATCAGTCAGGATGAACTGTCTGCGATATCTGCAAAATGCATCAGTGATGTACATCAACCATATTGTTCTGAGAAGACTAGGAGGGAGTAAAAGAGCTGACAGAGAAGATTCCATCTAGAAACTTGGATGCTTTCAATGACTATAGCTTCACTTGCCCACCATTCATTGCATTTACATGTTTTGGCTGTTGTTATTTGGAGACATCAATAAAGATTAAATGCATGGTGTTTTTACCAAATGGGGTCTCTAAGAATAGCATTATTCTGTCTAGCATTCCATCAATAATATAATACTTGAATGTGACAATCCAATGTTCATCTCCTAAACTATTTGAATTAGCATGGAAAATCATTCCTCTTCATATAGTTGTGTCACATCCAGGGAACACTTTCAGTTAAAGCTTCTGAACCTAAGTTTGGATTTTAGGCCTTACAGTGTTCTTACTGGAAGTTTATTGATTTGATTTGATTTGATTTGATTTGATTTGATTTGATTTGATTTGATTTGATTTGATTTGATTTGATTTGATTTGATTTGATTTGATTTGATTTGATTTGATTTGATTTGTCACCGCCTATCTCCTCCCACTGGAGGGACTCTGGGCGGTTTACAACAGCATAATCAATAAAACAATAAATTACAATATATAAATTACAATATATAAAGTAAAAATTACAGCTAAAAATAAATATAAATAAAAAATGAAATCCAATGGCTGATGAACTAACTCAGTCCTTGTATTCAACGAGCACTCTAGGGCACTAGCCATCCCCAAACATGACTACTCCTGTCCTCGCCCCAAACCAGGTGGCAGAGCCAGGTTTTCAGATTCCTCCAGAAGGCCAGGAGCGATTGAGCTAACCTCACCTCCGCGGGTAGAATGTTCCAGAGGGTGGGAGCTACTGCAGAGAAGGCCTGCCTCCTGGACCTCGCCAACCTGAGTTCTCTTACTGATGGGGTCTGCAACATGCCCTCTCTGCAAGATCGGGTGGGAATGGTAGATGTAATGGGGAAGAGGCAGTCCCTCAGGTAACCTGGCTGCATGCCATGTAGGGCTTTAAAGGTGATAACCAACACCTTGAATTGGACCCAGAAGCAAACTGGCACCCAATGCAGCTTGTGTAATAAAGGTGTTAAATTTGCTCTTCTAGGGACACCAAAGATGGCCCGTGCAGCTGCATTCTGGACCAGCCGTAGCTTCCGAATACTCTTCAGGGGTAGCCCCATGTAGAGCACATTGCAATAGTCTATATGGGAGATAACAAGGGCATGAGTGACCATTCGAAGGACCCCCTGCGCAAAGGCCCTCCTAGCCACGGCTGCCACCTGCTCTTCGAGCAGGAGCCGCGAGTCCAGGAGAACCCCCAGATTATGCACCAGGCCTGTCTGGGGCAGTGCAACACCATCCAGAACCAAAGATGACAATGTCATGGAAACGGAAGAGCCATTAACCCACAGCCACTCCGTCTTACCAGGGTTCAGCTGAAGCCTGTTGTTCCCCATCCAGACCCCTACAACCCCCAGGCACCGAAAGAGGGCGGTCACGGCATCACTCACTTCACCCAGGATGGAGATGTACAATTGAGTATCATCAGCATATTGATGATACCTCATCCCATGGTGACGGATGATCTCACCCAGTGGTTTCATGTAAATGTTAAAAAGGGGTGGAGAGAGAACCGAACCCTTCGGCACCCCACAAAGGAGGGGTCGAGGGTCAGATCTCTTGCTCCCTATCACCACTGATCGGGACCGGCCCTGGGGGAAAGAGGTGAACCAGCACAAATCTACACCACTCACCTCCAACTCCCTGAGCCGCCCCAAAAGGATACCATGGTTGATGGTATTGAAAGCCATTGAGAGATCAAGCAGAGCCAGGATGGATGCACTGCCACCACCCCGCTCCTGCCAGAGATCATCCATGAGTGCGACGAATGCCGTTTTGGGGCATATCTGGGCCTGAAACCTGACTGAAAGGGGTCTAGATAATCTGTTTCATCCAGAGCTCTCTGGAGCTGCAATGCCACCACTTTCTCAACCACTTTCCCCAAAAAGGGGAGGTGGGAGACTGGATGAAAATTGTCCAGTACAGTTAGGTCCAGCAATGGTTTCTTGATGAGGGGGTGTACCAGCGCCTCCTTAAAGGCAGTTGGAAACACCCCCTCCCCTAAGGATGTATTAACCATCGCTTGGACCCAACCACATGTCACTTCCCGAGCTGCTTTCACCAGCCAGGAGGGACATGGGTCTAGATGACAAGTGGTGGCAGTTACAGTCTGGAGGGTCCTGTCCACTTCTCCAGAGGGTCCTGTCCACTTATCTCTTTTTATTTTTGCAGTTTTTAAATACTAGCCTTTCTCTTTTTTTTCTGCCCTCCCTTTCAAAAACTGATTTTGCATTTCAGCTGCATTTGAAGGGAAAAATAAAATAAAGAAATAAAAATAAAAATAAAATAAAATAATAATAATAATAAAATAAATAAAATAAATAAAATAATAAAATAAAATAAATAAATAAAATAAATAAAATAATAAAATAAAATAAAATAAAATAAAATAAAATAATAAAATATAAAATAAAATAATAAAATAATAAAATAAAAAAATAAAATAAATAAATAAATAAATAAATAAATAAAATAAAATAAAATAAAATAAAATAAAATAAAATAATAAAATAATAATAAAATAAATAAAATAAATAAATAATAAAATAAAATAAAATAAAATAAAATAAAATAAAATAAAATAAAATAAAATAAATAAAATAAAATAATAAAATAAAATAATAAAATAAAATAAAATAAATAAAATAAAATAATAAAATAATAAAATAAAATAAAATAAAATAAAATAAAATAAAATAAAATAAAATAAAATAAAATAAAATAATAAAATAAAATAAAATAAAATAAAATAAAATAAAATAAAATAAAATAATAAAATAAAATAAATAAATAAAATAAATAAAATAAAATAATAAAGCACTTAAATTATTTGCATTCTAAAGCAACCCTGGCTTCTACAACCTTTTTCTTTGATGAGTCCCCCTGTTTTTGCAAAAAATGCTGAGCTTAACAAATCAGATGCTTTCAAATGCTGGACCCTGCCATTGATTTCTTAAGGAGGATTCCTGCTGGAATAAGAAGAGATAATTATTTTGAAAAGTGTCTGAGATTCATGAACTTTCAGTGTGGTGTGTAATAGATCTGATATTTCCAAAGGGTAGAAGTGAGTGTCTCCAGCTCACTCTATATTTATTTTTACATTAAAGTGCAGAAGATTTCAATTTTTGTTTTATTTAAACAATATTCTGCACAGTCAACAAAGCCCAGGGACTGATGTTGATCTAGAAGCCACGGAGTTTCAGTGCATTAAAATCTCACTTCCATGTTTAAATCTAGGCATAACTCACCTTGCTGTTGTTATCTCCGCCTTTCTTTCCCCACCCCCAGATATTTATATCCATAAACATTGGGAATACTGCCCAAAGCAGCTAACAAATCTTTTTTCTCTCTTCACATATTAGTTTTTTCAACAATATTTTTAATTCCACTTTCTCAAATCCCTTCATTCTTGCTTAGATGTGATTCTTAAAAATCTAAGTTATATTATTTAATTTAGACTTCTTTTCTTTTATAATTACATTTAGGACCATTAAAAAAAACTTGAATAAAGTAGTCTGCTCTCTAACCTCACTATCCCCAAATTCATCAAAGTCTTAAGATTTAATTTTACAAAGCTATTTTCAATGGCAAATTAAATGAAAAAGTAATGTGTTAATTCAAAATGTCAACTTTAAAGCTGATTCTTAAAACTAGGCACATGTAAATTTCATTTATTTCAATGGAACAAACAAGCCTGTATTTGACTTTCCCCAACTGAAAGTCAAGTCTGCTTAATTATGAACCTTGCTACATTTCTAATATATAGGAAATTTTGTCACAGCTGATTCCTTAGTTGAGGTAGAAATTGAATTCCGGAGGGGGGTTGCTCAGACAAATGGCTGTATCCTACTCCATCCTTTGGTTTAAGGGAGGAAGGCAATTTTCACAACTGTCTCCTTATGCATCCCTAGCCTGCTTCTAAAAGCTAGAGGTCTTCCAGCCAAGTGTGGGAAGTAACATGGACTATTGTAGGAGAAAGAATTTGCAGAAAGTACTCCATCCTCCATTCAGTCACAGTAAAACTGTTGAATTTTTGACATCATACCAAGGAAAACAAAAGCAAGGTTGCCAGGCCTTTGATGTGTGGGACTTTATTTTGGACACTGAAAAATTAATCTTTTCTGTTGTTTTACCAGATAAATGAGACTTCCAGTGATCAGAGAAGAATGATAAATAAGACAACATTTCACACTTCAAAATGAGTATTAAACTGTCCAATCTGTCCAGATTTTTTTCAGGCTCTTAATTCCCATCTGACCACGGCTATCTTGCCATTGTATTGATGTTTCACAATGTATTAAGTATAGATTTTCATGTTCACAGGTGAGAGAAGAGAGGAAGAACAGGGATTTCCATCTGTTTTTGCATTCTGGGTTGCCAGCATTTACCCTCTCTGCCATCCCTATTTGTTTGACATTTTCCTGTTGGTTGCTACAGCCAGATGTTTACCTCTGGCAGGAAGACTGCACAGAAATGCCCAAGGTTGGCCTCTATTCAACATTTTCTATTAATCTGACAGGCAGATCTTCTGGGATATGTTGAACACCCCATCTGATATTCCCCTGGAGGATGAATTATGTAACTGAGGCAGTGGGATGGAAGCTTTCTTGAAAGTGAATACTACTGGATATAGGAAGACCTTAGAATACTGACATACCGGATTGTGCTATTCAAAAATCTTCCGAAGACCTGGGAAAATAAAAGATGCCCATCACCCTGAATTCTACAAATCTCTTGTGTGAAGTGAACATAATGTTCATTTTCATAAATTAATGGAAAGGAAAGGAAGGAAGTGTGATTAAAATGGAACTCTCTAGTGGAGCAGAGAGTTCATTTCTAATATACATATTAAATTATTCCTGGGGAGGGAGAATACTGAACATTAGAAACATGCTCGAACTGTTTTGTAACTACTTTGCTTCTAAAAACAAATCTGTTTCATATTATTGTGAGTGGATGAATTATTTTGTACACTTCAAAATACCTGCATTATTTGCTCTAACCTGCTTTTACAAATACTAAATTAATGTTCATTTATTTCTCCACTTGTACAGTCTACACCACATTATGACTTTATCAGTTGCTCTTTTTTAATACAGAAAGCTATTTCCATCCAATTTTGAATGTCATGTTACAGATAAATGAAACCAAAGACCCCCCTGTATTGTATGTGAAATCTCTAATATCATGGCTCTAGTGTAATGCCTTAGACAATCAAGCTAAATATGTCAAGGGACTTTTTAATACGCTGCATTGATGAAACAAGGGTATTAGATTTATTCAACCATGAAGAAGACTTTGATTATCGTGCACCTCAGCTGTACACTGGTATGGTGACCATGAAAAAAAAATCTGAAAATGAAATGTGATTAGTTCCTGATGGGTTTAAATTCTTTTTCTACACTTGGCATGGAGAGAATTCATATTACCAGCTTCTACTGAGATTTCCCCACCCGAACCCCCAATCTCATCTGCAACGCAGCACATCAGTTTGATAACATCCTTATCAATATCTGAATGCAAACATATGGAACGGTGCAATGATTGTTATCTTATTGTTTGCTTTCTTAACTGTGAGATCCATTGTGTTAACCCAAGGTCCAATAAATAGCCATAACATGTATAACTTTGGAGCCTGCAAACATGCTGTGTTTTCTTTCACTCTCTTTTGTTGATGTGCTTCATACTACAGAATCAGAACACTGGTAAGTTTAGAAGCTTAAAAAAACCATTATTTTGCAGTTAAGGTTTAACAAAAGCCTATTTTTAAAAGCTTAGTAAAGGTGTATATTTGCATGTGTGTGTGTGTGTGTGTGTATGGAGATCTGTGTGCACACGCATGAAGATGTGGACGTGGGTGCACACAGTAGGGGAACCATAATACATTTGAGCGAGACATGATTATAATACGTTTAGCCACTGTCAGTAAATGGACAAATTATGGGCAAGTTTAAAAGCCTGATAATTATAGAGTCACCTAGTTTTGGCAGCACTACAATATTCATTTTCTTGTTTCCTAGATGGATGCTAGTTTTAGAAGACTAAGAGAGTGAAAAACAGAAAAATAGATGTTTTTCAGCAATGATGTTACTAGTAAAATCTCTCAAACTACCTGGATTTTACATGCTACCCTGATTCCATGAAATCTGATTGTCAGAATCTGCAAACAATGGCAGAAGGATGTATCTAAATTTGTGTGGTAGGAAAAAAAAACATGAGTTAAATATAAGGTGTTGCCAGATGTAAAAGAAAGAGGAGGTTTGGGTTTACCTGATCTGAAATTATACTTTGCAGCTTGTTGTTTGGATGAAAGTATGGATGTTGCTGAGGAATAGAAGGCTTTTGGAGTTAGAAGGACATGACCTGAAATTTGGGTGGCATGGATACTTATGGTATGACAAAGCTAAGGTTAATTTAGATTTCAAAAATCATTTTGTTAGACGTGCCATCTTGAGTATATGGAATAGATACAAACCCAGGTTGTGCCTGAAAATACCTTTATGGCTCTCAGCACAAGAAGCATATTACAGAAGAGAAATGATAAGTAAACACAAATGACTAACTTATCGTAATATACTATATCTCTCAAGGGCAATGTAAAATAAAGTTGAGAGAAAATTTGGTGGCAGAAGGATACACTTGTCAATGGTTTACCTAGGTACAATTATCAGAAAGATTTAAGGTAGATAAAAGAATTTTTGGTTTTGAGCAATGTAAGAGTGAGTTTGAAATAGAATTGTGAACAAATGATGAACATGTCATTGCTAAAATGTATAAACTTTTATTGAAATTTGAGACAGAAGAAGAACAAGTGAAAGAATATATGATAAAGTGGGCTAAAACCTTTGGTTATACTATTCAGATGGAACAATGGGAGAATACGTGATTGAAAAGACTGAAATTTACACTATGTTATTAATCTTAAAGAGAATTTTTATAAAATGATGTATTGTTGGTATATGTCACTGGAGAAACTGTCTAGAACAGAGCTTTCCAAACTGTGTGTCGCGACACAAAAGTGTGTCGCCACACACAGCGTGGTGTGTCGCCACACCACCCGGAAGCGGCGGCGTGCGCGTGCACGGCTGCCGCCATGCACGCGTGCGCCGCCGCACGCCCCTCCCGCGCCGCCGCCGTGTGTGCGCGCGCCGCCGCATGCCCCCCCGCGCCGCCGCCGCCGCCGGGTGTGTCGCCAGCGGCGGCACTTTGGAAAGCCCTGGTCTAGAATGTATAAAGATACTTCAAATTTATGTTGGAAATGTGAACAACAAGAAGGGACTTTCTATCATGCTTGGTGGACATGTAAAAAAGCCAGAAAGTTTTGGATTCAAATACATACATACACTAATTACGTACATACCGGGGCGCGGTAGCTCAGCGGGTTAAACCGCTGAGCTGTTAGTCTGCCGACCACAAGGCCGGCGGTTCGAATCTGCATGGCGAGGTGAGCTCTCGTCACTAGCCCCAGCTTCTGTCAACCCAGCAATTTGAAAGCTAAGGCAAGTAGATAAATGGGTACCACTTATGTGGGGCAATTTGCTGGCGTCCTTTCAGGGGTCGCCCTCGAACCGAAAAAAGACCTGGTGATTCCCGTGGATAATGGTGGAGGACGGCGGATCCCGATGACAACTTCCTGGATGTCAGCAGCCGGCTCGGAAGTGAGGCATTCTGGGGCATGTAGTCCGATGCCTGCGGAAGAAGAGTCGGTTCCCTCACCCCCTCCCTAATGCGCGGTAATATTGTAATATTGTTAATATATGATGTATAAATATATGAATTTCAATGATTGTAAGCCGCCTAGAGCCCTCCATCTAGGGAGGGGATAGGCGGGGTATAAATACATACATACATAAATAAATAAATAAATAAATAAATAAATAAATTCAGAAGATTTTAAAGATTAATGTACAATTGAAACCTGAGGCTTTTCTTTTGGGACTGATTGATAGACAGTTGCAAAAAAGTCATGGAACTTTGTTTTTATACATGGTAACTGCAGCAAGATTATTATATGCACAGAGGTAGAAAGATCTGACATTACCCACAATGGAGGAATGGATGGTGAAGATGATGGAACTTGCATAGATGGCCAAATTTACATCTTTGATTAGAGAAAAGACACTATCTAAGTTTATGGTTGACTGGAAACCCTTTATAGACTTTTCGCATTAAACAGAAAAAGATGAACTTAAGACTTACGGTCTTGATGATTTTATAAAAATAGATTATAGAAAAAAAATTAAAATCATGATGCAACCATAGAGTAAGAGGTAAATTTATATTTATACTTAAAACTGCTGTAAAGAAAATCGGAAGCTACTTCTTTATACTTCCTTTTTTTCTTTTCTGCACTTTTGACTTTGTTCCCTCTTTTTCTTTTCTTCTTTCTTTATTCTATATTTCTTTCTTTATTATTTTAATTTATATCACCGCCCATCTCCCCCAACTGTGGTGGTTCACAATAAAAGCAAAGTTAAAAATATAAATATAAAATTACAATATCAATAAAATAAATATAAATTCCAAGTGCAATAGATGTTAATAATAGGAGGGGCTTCATGGCACCAGCCACCCCCAGGAGGAACTGTTGGCATTCCCATCCCAAGCAAGGCGGCAGAACCAGGTCTTCAGGTATAAACTTATATATAAGTTTCTGTTAGTTTTTATCTTTCTTTATAAAATTTTTAATAAAATTATATAAAAAAGGAATCTGCAAATAATGACACATGGGTAATTTATGGAATTCCTACAAAATGTGAAATAACTGCAAGTGTTTTTAATTGCTGCCATCGCATTGAGACTTTAGTAGTCTGTGGTATAACAAGCATGCATTGATTAATTATTAAATTGATTGTTGTTGTTGTTCAGTCGTTCAGTCGTGTCCGACTCTTCGTGACCTCATGGACCATAGCACGCCAGGCCTTCCTGTCCTCCACTGTCTCTCGGAGTTTACTCAAATTCATGTTCATTACATCGGTGATGCTATCTAACCATCTCATCCTCTGCCGTCCCCTTCTCCTTTTGCCCTCAGTCTTTCCCAGCATCAGGGTCTTTTCCAGTGAGTCCTCTCTTCTCATTAGGTGGCCAAAGTATTTGAGCTTCAGCTTCAGCATCTGTCCTTCCAATGAGCAGTCAGGGTTGATTTCCTTCAGGATTGACTGGTTTGACCTCCTTGCAGTCCAAGGGACTCTCAAGAGTCTTCTCCAGCACCACAGCTCGAAAGCATCAATTCTTCAGCGCTCAGCCTTCCTTATGGTCCAACTCTCACAGCCATACATTGCTACTGGAAAAACCATAGCTTTAACTATACGGACCTTTGTCGGCAAGGTGATGTCTCTGCTTTTTAATATGCTGTCTAGGTTTGCCATAGCTTTCCTTCCAAGGAGCAAGCGTCTTTTAATTTCATGGCTGCAGTCACCGTCTGCGGTGATCTTGGAGCCCAAGAAAATGAAATCTGTCACTGCTTCCATTTCTTCCCCTTCTATTTGCCAGGAAGTGATGGGACCAGATGCCATGATCTGGGTTTTTTTAATGTTGAGTTTCAAGCCAGCTTTTGCACTCTCCTCTTTCACCCTCATCAAGAGGCTCTTTAGTTCCTCTTCACTTTCTGCCATTAGGGTGGTATCGTCTGCATATCTGAGGTTGTTGATATTTTTCCCGGCAATCTTAACTCCGGCTTGTGATTCATCCAGCCCGGCATTTCTCATGATGTACTCTGCATATAAGTTAAATAAGCAGGGTGATAATATACAGCCTTGTCGTACTCCTTTCCCAATTTTGAACCAGTCGGTTGTTCCATGTCCGGTTCTAACTGTTGCTTCTTGACCCGCATACAGGTTTCTCAGGAGACAGGTAAGGTGGTCTGGTACTCCCATCTCTTTAAGAATTTGCCACAGTTTGTTGTGATCCACACAATCAAAGGCTTTAGCGTAGTCAATGAAGCAGAAGTAGATGTTTTTCTGGAACTCTCTTGCTTTTTCCATGATCCAGCGAATGTTGGCAATCTGATCTCTAGTTCCTCTGCCTCTTCGAAACCGAGCTTGCACTTCTGGTAGTTCTCGGTTCACATGCTGCTGAAGCCTAGCTTGTAGGATTTTGAGCATAACCTTGCTGGCATGTGAAATGAGTGCAATTGTACGGTAGTTTGAACATTCTTTGGCATTGCCTTTCTTTGGAATTGGAACGTAAACTGACCTTTTCCAATCCTGTGGCCACTGTTGAGTTTTCCAAATTTGTTGGCATATTGAGTGCAGCACTTTAACAGCATCATCTTTTAGGATTTTAAATAGCTCAGCTGGGGTACTGTCTTATCCGCTAGCTTTGTTGTTAGTAATGCTTCCTAAGGCCCACTTGACTTCACTCTCTAGGATGTCCGGCTCAAGCTCAGTGACCACACCATCGTATTTATCAGGGATATTAAGATCTTTCTTGTATAGTTCTTCTGTGTATTCTTGCCACCTCTTCTTAATCTCTTCTGCTTCTGTTAGGTCCCTGCCTTTTTTGTCCTTTATCATGCCCATCTTTGCACAAAACGTTCCCTTGATATCTCCGATTTTCTTGAAGAGATCTCTAGTCTTCCCCATTCTATTGTTGTCCTCAATTTCTTTGCATTGTTCATTTAAGAAGGCCTTCTTATCTCTCCTTGCTATTCTCTGGAAATCTGCATTCAGTTGTTTATATCTTTCCCTTTCTCCCTTGCCTTTTGCTTCCCTTCTTTCCTCAGCTATTTGTAAAGCCTCATCAGTCAGCCACTTTGCTTTCTTGCATTTCTTTTTCTTTGGGATGGTTTTAGTTGCTGCCTCCTGTACAATGTTACGAACCTCCATCCATAGTTCTTCAGGCACTCTGTCTACCAGATCTAATCCTTTAAATCTATTCCTCACTTCCACTGTATATTCATAAGGGATATGATTTAGGTCATACCTGATTGGTCTAGTGGTTTTCTCTACATTCTTCAATTTAAGCCTAAATTTTGCAATAAGAAGCTCATGATCTGAGCCACAGTCAGCTCCAGGTCTTGTTTTTGCTGATTGTATAGAGCTTCTCCATCTTTGGCTGCAAAGTATATAATCAATCTGATTTCGGTATTGACCATCTGGTGATGTCCATGTGTAGAGTCGTCTCTTGTGTTGTTGGAAAAGAGTGTTTGCTATGACCAGCGTGTTCTCTTGACAAAACTCTATTAGCCTTTGCCCTGCTTCATTTTGTACTCCGAGGCCGAACTTGCCTGTTATTCCGGTTATTTTTTGACTTCCTACCTTAGCATTCCAGTCCCCTATGATGAAAAGGACATCTTTTTTTGGTGTTAGTTCTAGAAGGTGTTGTAGGTCTTCATAGAACCGGTCAACTTCAGCTTCTTTGGCATCAGTGGTTGGGGCATAGACTTGGATCACTGTGATGTTGAATGGTTTGCCTTGGATTCGAACTGAAAGCATTCTGTCGTTTTTGAGGTTGTACCCCAGTACTGCCTTTCCCACTCTTTTATTGACTATGAGAGCTACTCCATTTCTTCTAAGGGATTCTTGCCCACAGTAGTATATATAATGGTCTCCTGAATTAAATTCGCCCATTCCTGTCCATTTTAGTTCGCTGATTCCCAATATGTCGATGTTCAATCTTGTCATCTCATGTTTGACCACATCCAGCTTACCTTGATTCATAGTTCTTACATTCCAGGTTCCTATGCAATATTGTTCTTTACAGCATCGGACTTTCCTTCCACTTCCAGACACATCCACAGCTGAGCGTCCTTTCGGCTTTGGCCCAGCCGCTTCACTCTTTCTGGAGCTACTCGGAATTTCCCTCCGCTCTTCCCCAGTAGCATTTTGGACACCTTCCGACCTGAGGGGCTCATCTTCCGGCGTCATATCTTTTAGCCTTTTGATACTGTCCATGGGTTTTCTTGGCAAGGATACTGGAGTGGTTTGCCATTTCCTCCTCCAGTGGACCACGTTTTGTCAGAACTCTCCATCATGACCTGTTCTTCTTGACCTGACTTCATTGAGTTACGCAAGCCCCTTCGCCACGACAAGGCAGTGATCCATGAAGGGGATTAAATTGATACATTAGCATAAACCAGGGCATATTATGATAGGAATGAGTTCAGCCTCTTCCCAAGCTCAGCTGCTCCATTTCCCCATCCAGTAGGGCCACAAAAAAAAGTGCAGACCTTTTGTTTTCTGACTTTGGTGAAGCGCACAGAAAGATATGTGCCAACTTTAAATATGGTCAAACTTAAATCATGTTAACTGAACCAGTGCAGCTTAAAATTGGCATATATATTAAAAATCATAATATTATGGGCCTGAAATATTCCAAACCTCTCCTTATGTTGATTGAAAGGACGGGTGTGAGATGTCAAACCTTCTGGAATAACTGCATAGATCATATAAACTGATATTAAACCTTGATTTTCCAAATGTAAGTTATGTTCTCCATTATTGTATGCAGCCCTCTTTATACTTCATACTCAGATATAGACAAAAGGAAAGAGGGTGCCCTGAAAATGCTGGCTTCATTTCAAGCAGCAGTTGTTACTTTGAAGGTGACTTATACCATGAATTTCATCCCTTCCCAATCCATTTTTAGTGCATGCTTTGAATATGATGGCTCCTATTTTCACTTTTGTGGTCCCATAAGCATTTGGGGGTTTAGGGTCTATTTACCAGCAGCTTTTAACATTGCAATGTGTTCTGCACATTGATAGCCACAAAAAGTTTGAATCAACAACCAGTTTTGAAACTCTTATAGAGAAATAGGCTTATTCTTCAGAATTTAAAACAAAAGAAAATAAAAGAACATATTTCTGCATTGGGAAAAACATTCAATCTTTTTTATCCTTTTGTGGTCTAACAGGCCACACCATATAAATGATTCATGACTTAGTTGGCAGATAACAAACTTTTAATGAACCCACCTATGTATTGTCCAGGACTGAAAGAACTAAGATACATAGAACCTTCCAAGGAAAATAGGATTAAAGAATCAAAAACCCACTGAATTCTAGCCAATCAGCCTGGACGGCATTAATGCATGACTTTTGTGTTTTAAATTGACAGAGAACACAAACTGTGTCCATTTTTCTGAGGAGACCAGACCAGAAATAAAACATTTTCATTCTTTTAACCTACTTGGGCTGTCAATAGCCAAAAAGCGTGTGGTTTTATGTATTTTATATGCATTTTACTTATTTATTTAGCAACTAGACAATATCTTGAATGTCTAATGTTTTTTAAAAGGTAACTAAATTTACTTATGAATGTGTGGGAGAATGGTATAGATAAGCATTGTCAGCCATCCTGTTACATAACTCCCAAACAGCTGTCCCTGGAGATGTTAAGCTGAGGTCTGAGAAGTAAGTAGGAGTGAAACAGATAAGAGGCAGGCAACATGTTATTGGACTTGGACTATTGGAGAAGAAAAAGAAGGCTAGCAAACCAAGATGTATTTAGACAGCATTTGCTGTTGAAGATTTGCTCCTTCCAGAGTCAAGGGAGAACCACTAAAGAGTTATAGGATGATAGGACGATTACCAGAGATGGGGGAGAACGAGACTTCAAGGGATCATGCCTACCTGACCAGAGGGAAAAAGAATCAGATCAATATACCACTGGCCATGGGAGATTGCCAGCTCAGTGTAACTAATATCCTTGATTAACTCTAAGGAGAGAACTTAGCATAGCTTTGCACATACTGTAGCTACTGTACATTCTAGTACAACACAGTAAGCTTGAACTAAAATGCTACTTAGATGATTAGCCTTGCATGGCAGAAAAAGAAACCAATTTTTCTATCTTGCAATTTTACAAATAAAAAGGGGAAAAAAGTTCACAACCAAGTTTGGCATGCTAGAGTTTGGCTGATCTTG
The DNA here is from genome assembly GCA_023362775.1 of Charina bottae. Lineage (NCBI taxonomy): Eukaryota > Metazoa > Chordata > Lepidosauria > Squamata > Charinaidae > Charina > Charina bottae. The sequence goes on from JALMGJ010000003.1 coordinate 43,019,735, forward strand.
ACAGTGCACAAAGCCACATGACATATTGTTTGCATTGGATCAGAATAATACCTAATTCTTCCTATTTAAGATATTACATTTGGTTATAAGTAGGACCTAATTTAAATAATTATTTTAATGGCAAAAACAGTCTGAATTCATCACTGATTGAAATGACAGATTATCATTTTTTTCTTTGAATGTTTTCCTGAACAGGTATAGCATGTGAGAAACAAAAGACAAGCTGAAGCACCACGGCATTCCCCTTGCAAAAACCATCTGAAATGGGAGTCTGGAGGGAAGCAGAATGCAGAATATCTCTTTTTTTATCAAACAGAAAACAAACTCTGAGAGATAGTCTGGAATAGTGCTTTTTCATAAAGATAAGCAGCTCTAAAGGGCAAAAGACCACTGCAAAGGTCAAATGTTCTTAAAAATATGTGATGCATTTTAACTAGTTCAAGGAAGAAAAATGAATGGAGTTGGGCCTATTTATGGATTGGAAGGATGGATGGAGACATGCTCTCTCTCTCTCTCTCTCTCTCTCTCTCTCTCTCTCTCTCTCTCTCTCTCTCTCACACACACACACACACACACACACACACACACAAACACACACACAATGTGCACACTTTTGAAGAGCACAAACAAAATGTTGCCAAATTGCTTCTATTTGTATTTGCTTTTGTGCCCATGACAAATGATAATGACTGTTTAAAAGGCCTCCAAGAAATTTCAGGGTAAGACAAATGCTCTCAGACTTTGGACCAGAGCAAACTAGTGAACATACTGTTAAGCAGGACCCATGGATCTTGTCATTGAGGAAATGTTTGCAGAATCTAGCATTTGTCACTGAATGCTAACAATAGAAAAAGCCTGCAGCATGCAAGGACAGCCATTAGAATTCACCCAGTATGAAAGAAAGGGTGCTGCTGCAAAACATGAGGAATACCTCTGGGGCCTAGCTCAACAAAACCTGCAATCAGGATATCTTTGCTTTGGCTTTGATGTCTTCCCATTCCAACAATGCTAAATAAGGATGTGGAAATATTTGCTAATGCCACTAGAAACTGCACTTACCTGGAACCCATCATGGTTTTCTGCATTTACCCAACATAGTTTTCTTGGGGCTGGTTTCCTGCTTCTGATTACCATCAAATATGTGCTTTTAAAGATCCAATGGGTGTTGCAAGCCACAGATTTCCTTACTCCCCCACCCCCCAAATTGCCTGTCAATTCTCACTCTCTTTTCACTAAGATTTCCTGTTTAGACAGGCAGGTGGACAAAGGAAATCTCTTTTCCAAACATGAATAAATCTTGCTGAGGAAGAGTTCCTCCATCCCAAAGGTATGCATACAGTTAAAAAAAAAGTACAGTAAGGGTTAGATTTATGGGGATTATAAGTTTGTCCACATATTTGGATAACAACCAGGTTGGGGAAGGCAGGTGTAAATAATACATTCCCCCACCAATGTTCTCCTCGCAACAAACTTATTAGGTAGGTTAAGCTATGTAGATAGCGACAGGACCATAGTCACCCAGTGAAGGTTCATGGCTGACTGGCTGTGTTTGCCTGAATTATTTACCTTGGTTAACTGAGCCATGGTTTATTCAACTCTGTTGAAACTATGTGCTTCTACAAAACATAGAACAATATATGGTTTCGCAGAACACTAAAGGTTAAAATGGCTTTTGACTAGTGCATCTATACATGCTTTGGAAAATTATTCATGCAAAGTACTTCAGATCTTTCCCAACTACAACCCATTCCTGCTATTTATTATTGTTGTGTGATTATTTCAGGCATCTGTGTGAGCCTAAATTCCATGAACTGTAATTAGTTGACCCCTTAAAAAGAATTTCCCAGAAACCATTGTTAGAGCAAAATGCAGTCATCAGTATGTCATCTGAGTGCATTTTACAGTCCATATAAAATGATAAAGACTTATTTGAATCAAACTTGACTCCCGATGACTACATGGAAACATCCATGTAGTTTTCTTAGCAACAATATAGAAGTAGGTTGCCTTTTCTTTCTTTTGAAATTTTATTTTTGGCTCTCCAGATTAGCCTCTGGTGCAGTTTTCCCAATGGTCTCCAATCCAAGTGCAAACTAGGTCTGGCCCCACTTAGCTTTGTGGGGAATTGGCCAAGTTTGACCAAGTGGTCCTATTGACCATGGCACAGCCCATATGACTTCAGTCTTAAAACAGCTGCACTGGCTTTCAGGTTTTTCTGTGGCCAATTCAAGTTGCTCATTTCTACAGTTCATGACTCAATTTTATGGAAAATCACTGTTTCCCATCAGGTGGGAAAATGTTTTTCATCGTCTTAGATCCGGCTATGTGTGAATCATCGCCTTGAGAGCTAAGGTTGGTGGATACTTGAGTGGAAGCAGGAGCATTCAAGTAGTACCATGGAGGTGAAATTTCCTTCCTCCACTTTGTTATTTGTAGATGATTGGAGAAGGAGTTTTGAGTACTTGAAAATTATATTCTCTGATAACATTATTAATCCATGGTTTTATTCAAGTAAAGATATTTAGCTTCTTTTATTTATTGCATTTTGTTTTTAGTTGTGGATCACTCCTACTGCTGACTCAGTGGAGAAACAATCCAAAAGTCTTGAAAATCAATAAATAAAACAGAGCTTGAACCACAGGGATAGGTAACATTTTTATGGCTGGAAACCATGTTTCAGTTTTTTAAAACATAGTTTGGCCTCTGAGGGCTCCAGAGGACATGACCAGTGACATGATTACATCACCAGAGTGGGTAGAGCTAAAATTGTTGGACTCTTTTCTGTGGAGGTTGAGGTCTAAGAAAGCTTATTTTTTGCACAAAAAAGGGGGCAAAAATCTTGCCTACAAAAACTGGTGCATTTGGTACTGAATTTCAGTGGTATAATCTGAAAATGAGGGAATGCTGAGGGGGCTGCAAGATGTTAGTGGGTTGTCCACCTCTGATATAATGAGCAACTTTTAATTTAATACACTGCCTTTGCTGAAATATATTTTAAGCACATGAAAATGCAACCAACTGCATTTTTCTAGTTTTTTTAACTAAATACCCTCTTGGGTTTTAACTTGATATAAGATGATGCTTACAGTAGCAAAAGATGTCTTAATTCATATTACTACCCATAGCAAGTAGACTATGGTGATAACTCTATGAAACCAGTTATACAGGTAGTCCTTGCTTAGTGACCACAATTGGAACCTGCAACTCTGTTGCTAGGTGCTGTGGTTGCTAAGTGAAACATCAGATGACCGCGATGGACTTAGGATGTCACTTCTGCTTTGGTCATTAAGCAAATCACTGCAGTCATTAAGTGAGACATCACATGATGGCAACTTGAGAATTCACTTCCACATTCTCCATTAATTCTGCTTGTCAGGAGCCAGTTGTGAAGCATGCAAACGGCAATCACATTACCGTGGGATGCTGCAATGGGCGTAAATGCATGCCAGTTGTGAAGCACCTGAATGGTGATCACATGACCATGGGACACTGCAACAGTAATAAATGTGAGGATTGGTTGCAAAGCTGCTATTTTTTTAACACCATCGTAATTTTGAATGGTCACTAATCGAGGCAGTTGGTAAGTGAAGACTACCTGTAGATAGAAAAGACATGATAGGAAGAGCTTTCAGAACTTGATTACAATTATCTGGACTACTAGTAGACAGCAGGAAATAGTTAACACTTTCTGTTTTTCTTTGCTGCCTTCTAGTGATCATGTGGATCTCTGCAGTTCAGGTGTGGTGGTCTTACATTTACACACACTTATTTATTTATTTATTTATTTATTTATTTATTTATTTATTTATTTATTGTTCAAATTTCTCTCACCGCCCATCTCCCCCAATGGGGGACTCTGGGCGGTTTACAATAAAATCAATAAAATCAACAATTAAAAACATACAATATAAAATTGGTTATAATAATACAATTAAATAAATATAATATAAATATAAAATCCATGTGGCGATATGATGTTATATAGTACGGAGGATATTATGGTGCTAGCCACCCCCAGGAGGAGCTGTTACCTTTCCCATCCCAAGCAAGGCGGCAGAACCAGGTCTTCAGATTTTTCTGGAAAGCCGGGAGTGTGGGAGCCCGCCTCACCTCTGGGGGCAGAATATTCCAAAGGGTGGGCGCCACTGCAGAGATGCACAATTGCTTGGAACCATACCCCAAACTTTACAAAATGGAGTACATAAGTGATTCTGAGTCCACAGGTTATGCACACTCAATTTCAGGGATATGAATTCAACAGAAAATAGTCACAAAGAAAAGGATTTCAGTATTGACACCTAAAAATCTTAAGGTCTGTTTGGAAGTAGCAAACTTCTTGGGAAACTTAATATTCTAAGTAGTACATTGGTCATTACAGTAAGGGTTTTTTTCTAATGGGTTGACACTAAAATGTGAAGTTTAGCTGTATAGGTTATACTCTGAATGCAAATCATGTCATATCATGCTGACTGCACTCTGAATCTTGAGTGTGATAGATGAGAGAGACATCTTGAGAAGTCTTCTATTTTAATAGTGTTTAGGCTGAAGGTGATAAATACAGTCTACAGCTAAGAACTTCAGTATTCACGATTTATTACAAAAGCAGGAAAAAGAGCAGGAGAGGGAGCTAAAAATATCTTCCACTAGCATTACAAATATTTTGCAGGAAGATTATTCAATAAATGCGTTATACGTACTGTATATGCAGCATGAGTTTCATCAAGAGAGCACATGCATACATGCACACACATTACATTTATACTTCCAAAATGGGGACAGAAGACTGAAATATGAGTGGTTATTTTTGTTACAGGGCTGAATGCATATCTTAAAACCTTGCCAGAGTTATTCTGCTCAAACTGTGCTGATAATGGGCAAGAGATCATATAGCCTTGTGTCAGGGCACAACCCGTCCCAAATAATAGAACTGTGACACTTAAGCCAAGCATTTCTGGTTGGTTTTTTTTTTTCTTGGCAGCTGTCAGTGCAATGCAAAGCTGAAAGTCTGAGGTAATGAATGCTTTTCTGAATTGGTTTTCCAACTGACCACTAGCTATCTGCATGGAGCTATACAAGATAGCTGGAGGATACAAAATAATTCAATTTTTCCAGAAATTTATTTCAAATGATCCCTTCTGAAATAAATGTAGGGATCCTTTTTGGCACCTCTGAACACTGGCTGATTTCTAAGATAAGACGCTCCAGAGTGCAGCTCTACCTGGAAGGTGAACTCTTGAGTTTTGCAAGCCAGTTGCTCTTAGTCCTCCCAAATGTGCCCAGTTCTAATATAGTAACTCAATAGAGCAATATATTTGCTCAGAGTCCCTGATGCCAAAAGCTATTGTAATTTTGACTTAAACTTGTATCATCTATTGCACTTACAGAGTCATGGAAATCTACCACAAGTGATCATTTTTTTAAAAAAGAGATGTCCTCTTGCCTCTTTGGGACAGCCCTGAGTTCCTAGAAGAATTTGGGCACCTACCACACAATATTACATATGTCTTCTCTGAAGTAATATTCCCCAAGTTCAAGATATATGTGGATAAGTTTGAAGGTAAGCATAGGAATCCTACTTCTTCTGGCAAAGTTCTCTGTCATCTAAGAATTTGAGATTTCTAAAAACTTAGTGGTCAGAGAGAAAAGAACTAGGATATTAAAATTCTTTTCTCCCCTATTACCCTCATGCTATTAATTAATTAATTAATTAATTATTTATATATATATATATATATATATATATATATTCTGAATGATTGTAATCAATATATTTTAGTTTATTTTGTCTATATACAAATGATACTGGTTTGTATACTCAAGTGGTTTTCTGAATTTTTGCAGGAGTTGCCTGCAGTTTCTTCTAGTGATGTTGTCAGGGCCATGGTCATGGTTTGGCTTGACATAGTGCCCTGAGCCACTGAAAGGATGGTTTCCAAATATCCTTGAGCAAACAGTACAGGTAGTCCTTGTTTAGTGACCACAATTGGGACTGACATTTCTGTTGCTAAGCGAAGCAGTCACTAAGTGAAACCGCAACTATGCTTGTGATCTTATTTCAGCTTTCCTTTACTTTACAGACCTGCAAAGGTTGTAAATGTGAGGATTGGTCATAAAGTTTCTTTTCAACACCATCGTAACTGCAAATGGTCACTAAACAAGGCAGTCACTAAGCAAGGCCTTCCTGTAGTACAGGTTCAATTCTTTGGTGTTCTGAAGAATAATACATTACAAAATGAGTAGGTTGGTAACTACAGTGTAAAATACAGCAAGTACAACCAAGACACATCTCAAATACACCTTAAACTATAACTCAGCAATATCAACAAGAAACAAGCAGTGGGCTCTAAGTATCTTCTTGTTTCAATGACCACTTGTGGTATTAATTTAAGTGGTCCTTACCTTCCTCTGCTACCCTGGTAGTTGCTACTTTTTACAGACTTCCCAAATATACCCTCTTCATAAATAATAATATTCAGAAATCCAGCAAAATAGAGATTGGCAGTAATCTCTTGGCTCCAGGAGCACAAAACCAATTGGCTTGGCCTTTTTGAGAACTGAAATAAAGTCTAGTTCTTTTCCAGCATATTTCACTGGATCTAAACCTACTATTGTCAGTGATTTTTAGGGAAGTGATCCTGTGTTTACAAGCTTTATGACAAGCTGAAATTCAAGAGATAGGACTTTGATCAGCCTTTAGATTCAGGAAGCACTGAATATTGTGGATTTCTGCTACTGCTCAGATGTTAACACAGGAGGTCTTGCTGAAAAAAGTTAGCAGTTACCATTCCATATTGCATCTTCAAACTTGTTAGAGTTCCTTCCTGTCATTGTGAAATCAGAGTCCTGCTCTGCCATTTTAATTTCTATGTATCCTTATTGTTCCTGGATTGCAAATCATATGCTATTTGTGGCTTCAGAAGTGAAGCTCTTTCAAGAAACTAATAAAATTAAAATGATGGAAGGGAGTCACACACTTGTCAAAATAGTTACCGGATGCCGTTACTGAAGTCATCAGAGGGACTGATGATGACCCTATCCACTGGATCAGATTGTATCTCCATCTGACAATCTGAGAATTTATCCTGCATGCACAATTGTGTTTTGATTACTGTGAGGTATTGTCAGAGTACTCTTTGCTGCAAAATGTATTATCAATGTATTGTAAGAATGTGGTGGCATTCTGAGTGTTGGAAATATTCATAGTTTTTATAAGAATATGGTGCCATAAAGTATATACAAAACTGGGGCCATAATACCTTAGTGTTGGACATGTTTGCATTCAAAACAATCCAAAAGAAAATCTCATACTGCCTTGTTTCTGTGATGCCATCTTTGGACAACGTTTTGTTTCAGCAAAGACAGCTAGGCAAAAAGAGATGAAATGTGGTCAGTTCTATGTACAATCAGCTTTTTGCAATGTTTTATCATTGCTGATATCAAGGAAATAGTTGGAAAGGCAAAACTGCCTTTTTGTAAACCACCCAGAGTCCCTCTTTTGAGGGAGATGGGCGGTGATGAAATTTGAAATATAAATAAATAAATATAAATAAGTAAAACATGACCTGCAAGGGCTGAAAAGTTGCTTTCAGCTACCAGGGAGAGTGTTAAGTGAATCAATTAACTTCTAAAAGCTAACAGACAAACATATGTATAAAAGTATGGTTTACCCATTTGGGGAACAAGGCTTGAGAACAAAATGGAAGATAGGAACTTTGTAGGTAGCTGAAGCTTATTTCTAATCTGAGAAAGTCTTTCTTCTTTTTTTTAAATATACATTTTTATTTTAATATTAAAATAACTTTACATAACATAACATAACATAACATAACGAAACATAACGAAACATAACATAACGTAACATAACGTAACATAACGTAACATAACGTAACATAACGTAACATAATGAAACATAACATAACATAACATAACATAACATAACATAACATAACATAACATAACAAGTGTGACTTCCTACTTTCTCTTCAAAAAATTATTTACATATTTATAAACCAACTTTGCAACTTACTTAATTACATTAAAGTTCCAATTGAATTTTTTGCATTTCTTCTATAAATTTGTAAAAAGGTCTCCAACAAGAGTTAAACTCATCCATATTTTTATCATTTAGTTGATCAGTCAATTTTGCCATCTGTGCTAAGTCCATCACTTTTATAATCCATTCTTCCATGCTGGGTATGTAGTCTTCTTTCCAGTGTTTAGCATATATAATTCTTGCAGCAGTAATTAAGTATAATAGTAATTTTCCATGTTTCTTGTGTAGATCTGATCCAATAAATCCCAGTAGATAAAGTTCCGGTTCTTTTTTAAAATCTTCTTGTATTATTTTACTTATAATTTCATGTATTTTGTCCCAGAAACTTTTTGTTTTTTGACACATCCACCACAAGTGAAAAATGTCCCTTTTACATTTCCAACATCTATTTGACACGGTGTTATTCATTTTCGACAATGTATTTGGAGTGATGTACCATCTATACATCATTTAAAAAAAAATTTCTTTCATGTTATAATTATATAAAAGTCTTTCTAAATCACACAGGATGAGAAGAAATGCAAACTTCAAAAAACCTTGTTTGGTATTTCTAGAACAGTGAAGGGCAAATGAGCTAAGTTTGAAAATTTGTGTCGATACATTAATAGTCTTGCAATCCTCATGCACGATTTATTGTTGTGCCGAGGGTGTCCCAAGTTTTGAAACTGATTCACTCAATAGTAGCTCTTTGGTTTGTCTGTTAGCTTTTAGAAGTTAATTGATTCACTTACCACTTACTGCTTTCAACACAAGGCTTTCATCCAATTTTTTTAACCCTATTGTTAGAACAACATGTTACATGTTTGAAAAAGTGATGTGTCTATGATATAAATATAACTTTTTATATTTAATCCTAACTGTTGACTATGACACATGGAATATTGCTTTTTAAATTATGCACCCATTTAAAAACAAACATCAAGTCACTTTCAACACTGAAAAAGTATGTCCACAGTGACTGCCATAACAGCAAATATACTTTTTTGAACATTTGTTCTTAGGAAGACATTACATATTACATAGGCATAAAATAGATGCATTACCTCCCAATATTCTCATTTTACAGTCATTTTAAAGGGAAGGGGGACTAACATCAACATACATGCATAATATCATCAGCTTGACAGTATTTTTATTAATTTTATTGCTTTTAAAATAATAACAAAAAAAGAAAAGAAAACACAAATATAATTATGACAGAAATACATGCATTGTCAAACGGAAAAAAAACACATAAAAAGTGCTTTAACAAAAAGTGAAAAAATACAACAACAACAAAAAGAAAAATAGTATGATATACCATTAGAACAGTAAACAATTACAATTCTATATATACTTACCTAATGCAAATATTATTCAAGTGCATATATATTTCTAATACAGTTAAATAACTATTATTTTTTTCCTACTGTATTTTGTTGATGTATTATTCTCTTGAGGAGTAAGTCACAGCAATATAGCCTTATTAGGTAATCACCTGCAAACTTTTAAAGGTCAGGCAGCACGTGATCCAGGCTGAAGAGTATTAAAGAACCTGCCTGCCCGCCCTGCCTTCCTGCTTCTTTCTGGTTACTCCTGTTTGCTTGCTTACTACTTCTAGTATGTGGATTTTTTAACACTTCCAGAGATCTGGAAGAGGACTGTAAATAGTATCTGTTTATATGAGTAACAAATATAACTGCAACTAAGTTACTAAAATGACTGGTGTCATTAATTGGTCTCTGGTGCTGATCGCTTTCTGATACTCTGTGTGTGCAAGAAAACACACTCTCCAACATATTTTGTATAAATGAGTCCCACATTTCATTATACTTGTCCACACAAAGTCTATAGGCAATCCGCTCATAGCTGGCAAGTGCAATCAGGTCTTCAATCCATTGAGTAAATGGGGCCATAGATTTATCCTTCCAATGCTGCAATATCAGTCTTTTGGCCATAGTAAGGGCACGAAGAATCCATTTAAAGGCACGAAGAATCCATTTTGTCCAGTTGTCAAATTCCATGTACTACATATGTAGTTCAAGAGAATATTATCCTTTGAAAAATTTAGTTTTTGTCACACAATCATATTTATATAATCCACTACTTTCTTTCAAAACTTAGTAAGTATAGGACATTGTAAAAACATGTTTTAAAGAAGCATTATCCTTATTACATCTCCAACAAAATGCTGTGTTAGACAGTCCTTTTCTATACAAATGTAATGGAGTCCAATAAATTCTAAATATTTTTTGTTGTATAAGTCATAATTTGAGGTCCATTGACACTCTTGCTATAGTAGTTAAGACACTCTCCCATTGTCTAGGCAATATAGGAACCTCTAATTCTTTATTCCACTCATTTCTTAGCATCTGCATATCAAATTGATTTATTGATAACAAATATCTATAAAAACTAATAGTAGGATTTTTTAGTTTTAAAGGATTTAACAAGTTGTTCTAGTATCTCAGGGGTCTCAGAAGCTGAAAATGTTACTGGTCCAAGCAATGTTGTTAACAAATACTGTAACTGTAAATATTGCCATTGGGTTACATCTGATAGATATTTATCTCTTAACACAGAGTATGTTAAAAATTCATCTTCATCATCTATCAGTTGGTCCAAAGTCAATATCCCCACTTCCATCCAATCAACCTGACAGTATTAAACTTCCATGCCATCAGTACCATCAGGACGGGCCCAATACATTTTTCTGGCTAAAACAAAGGATCAAATGTTACCTTCTCTAAATCCAGAAAATGGGCAGAACTGATCTTTTCTTTTCCTGAACCATACCTGAGAACAACAGGCTACCTTAGGAGACCCAGAAGAGATCATCTAGTACATATTGCTCTACTGTCCAATACTTGATGGCATGTTTTGTTCTCCCACTGCTGTTCTGTCTAGAGGTAGGGATGATCATGAATCAAGTGATGGAGCAAATGTTTCTTCCATGTTACCCAGTCCAAAATAGGGTTTTAAAATGACTTGCCAGCAGTGATTTTTATAGAGGAGATAAATGGGAAGATGATTTGCATTTCTGAGGGCCTGTGGCAATACAGAGCAGTGGAAATGTATAGAGCAAATGGACAGTCAGTACGTTCATATTGCCCACTTAATATTTCAGTAGACTTGAATGACAAACAGATAAAGCAAAGGAAGGGGGGTGGGCAAGAGAGAGTGCAAAGCAAAGCAAAAACATTCTTCCTAGATAGTAGGATAATACTGTCTGATTGGAAAGTAAACAGCTTGTTTTCTGAAGAATAGGGGATTTCTTTTGCACCACACTGTTCATAAAGAGAGCAGTCTCATGACAGATCTGAAATTTCTGAGGCAAGTTTTATAGCTTTATCTAATGGAAGCATCAAATATGGACTTTGTCCTTCAAGCAGAAAAATAAGAAATAATCAATAGAAATCATAACAAAACGTGAGATCAGGATAATCACGTTGGATCAAAAAGGTACATCTTTTGTGAGATGTGATGGTTTTCTCTGTAACAGTCTGATCTCAATGGCACAGCAAGAAACAACTTTTTACTTTGCTTTGATTGACAGGAAATTCTAATGTCACTATGGAAATGCAACTGAAGGTGTGCGGGGAACCTCTCAAATGCTTGGTGAATATGCCTTAATGTTAGAGCAGTATGAAATTCATATAGGACTACACAGGTAATTTGATCCATAGAGTACTTCAAAAAAATTAGATGAAATATTCTGTGAAAAAACCTACCTGGGAAAATGACTTTGATATTGCTATTTCTCATTCCTCCATGGCAATTCCAAAGCAAGAGTGGACAGAAACCTGAAAAGAAGTAGAGATGAAGGAAATTTAAAATTATGTTTTACAACTCTGTTATACATTCAATTCAATTTATATTCAATTTTTACCAAATTCTCAATGTACTCCTCAAAATGGAAGCCACTGAATGAGAGCCAGGTATGACACTTACATTGTTATATAAGATTTAATAGATAGCTATCCATGTGGCCTTGGAGAAGAGCAATGCTAAGAAATTCAGTCATATTTTGGTCAGAAGATGAATTTCCCCAGTGTGTATCACTTAGATGTATGCTGCAGCTCTCCACGTCCAAATGTCAGTTCTAGCTTGGATCATAAATGGAATTAGTATCTTATTGGAATACTGCAATAGCAAAATCTGAGCAATATCAGATAGGAGAGGTTCTGAATATTAGCATTCATAGAATGTCTGTCTCTTTGGGGTACTGTAAATATCAGACAGCGAGAGAATGATTTGTCTCAATTTATAATTAGGTTAAATTTTAGGGGTGTGTGAAGTGGCTCTACTATGACTTGAGGCGTCATTTCAGTCTAGAGGTGCTGCAACAGTCCAATTCAATATAAAACCTTGATCTGAAAAATAGGGTTGCTGCCCCTCAACACCTCACATCAAAGCATCGAAATGTTCAAACTCAATTCAGCCACTTTGGTTTATAGAAAGTGACCTCAGTGCATGAAACCCTAGAAGCCCCTTTAGCCATATAGACTGAAGATTAGTGTGCCACAAAAGGTTTACAGGTGTGCCGCTTCAGCCAAGACCTTGCCTCCATGACATCATCAGGGGCAAATTGCCTCCATTTCTCCCCCCGAGTCCCAGCAACCTGTGACATCATTGGACTTCTGGTTTTGTGACCCAGAAATCCCGCCTATGCAATGTGTGCTGTGAGATGAAAAAGGTTGAAAACCTCTGTTCATAAAGCTGAGAAAGGGAAGCCAGTTTCATCCTTTTTTAATCCTCAAGTCTCCCCACCCCAGTTTGGTCATTTTTAGGACAGAATGTAAGCATACTGTTACCCGAAGTAATTCAAGTTGTTAGGAAGCAAAAGAATATGAAAGTGGGAGTAGCAAAGTAACAAGATCTTATAGCTCCATGATATTTCTGTGTGGGCATGGCAGGGTTGGCAACATTCCAGCCAGTGGAGCTGATTTGGCCTACTAACCTGCAAGGCTTTGATGGAAACTTTTCCCAGCCCCAAAGCCTTAGGCCTAATTTTAACTGCTTCACCTGTACACTTCCTTTTCCTCCATTTCCTATGCACACCTTTTCCTATTGCAGGCAATGGCAACAGGAGGTAGTCCTGCACTGTACATGGCAACAGCCATCTGAAGCATTGCTTCACGCCACCCATCAATACACATATCTAGTGCTACTTGGTATGATGACTGCTTTTCTCCCTGTTTGCATTATTTCTGTTATTGTTTCATTCAAGCTGGACATCTGCATAGTCCATAAGCAAGCTGTCATAAGACATATCAGACTATTTTGCCCTTTTAATTCTGTATTGTCTATTCTGATTGTATTGTCTTCTCCAAACTCATCCAGCTGTTGTGATATATAACCTTATTAGGGATAAAATGAAATTGGACAGTTCAAATTCATCTTACATGGGGCAATGATTCCAGAGTAGAACTGTAGCCAAGACAGCAGAAGGTGACTTTCAGTGCTGTTAGCACAGCATCACTGGAACTCGGACTTTATCTGATTCAATTCTCCTCTGATTATACATGCCTCCTGTTACCCACAAAAATGTGTCCTCTTTGTACTACACTTTTATTACATTCTTCCAAATGGTTCAAGGCTCTTCACATCATTTTGCATAATTTATCTCTCCATCTGTTTTATTCCCAGTTCAAGGAAAGTGGAGTACAGAGACTGACTGGCCAAAAATCATCCCCTGAGTCTCATAACAGTACACAGTTGTAGGATCAGGGTGTACAACCTGCGACTGCCAGAGAGGTTTTTGGGTGAAGGGAGGAGAAGTAGTATTTAAATAAAGCTTGCAGTAGAATTTGGGGCTAGGATAGCTCCAGGAGGACTATTTCCATATTTTGGAAATGATTCAGAAGATGTATTTCAGACCTCATGCAATTGCAAGACTTCTCTGTTCTTCATTAAAGCAGCCCAACTTTTTTCAGGCTTCCTAAAAAAAAAAAAGAGGCTATTGCTTTAGGGAATCCTTTTATTAAAGTTAATGTGACTCTTTAAAGCAGTAGGTTTTTTCCCCGCAAGACTTTTGCAGAAGCCTGAAGAAGGCTACTTTTGTAAATAGCAGAGATGTGTTGTAGCTGTACCTGTAGGAGGTTTGAAGTACTTTTTCTGAACAATTTTCAAAGAACACACAGCTTTAACCTTCAGTCAGAATTGTATCCCCCATGACATCAGCAATCGCCTGATGCAGCCTGCTAAATTTTATGGGTTAGATAAATACAATGTAGTGCATGAAACATTTGGAATTATATTTACTTAGGTTTTAGCAGATTTTTATTCTGTTAAGTAAGTTTTAATAAATGATTTTATCCTTACTAGCCATCAGGTCTAGTAGCATGAATGATGACATGTGACTCCATTTCTTATCTGTGGCTTTATGCATATTTATGTATATTTTTACAGAGATCATAGCAACTGTCAAAGTTCTTTGCTAAGGGAAAATCAGATTACAATAAAGATGAAAATATGAATAAATTTTGTCTAACTAAGGTAGAACAGTGGGAGTGAAAGATCTAAATATATCATTCACGTTCATGATTTGTCATTGGGACTTGTTTAAACTAGGGTAAAAAAAGAAAATCTCATTAGTGCCAGAATGATCATAACTAATACAAAGGTAGTTAATTCTTTGAAACAGTGGCCTTTTTATCAGCAAAACAATGGAGAGGTTTAGTACTAATAAAAAAGGCAACTTTCTTTTCTTGTGATACACAATTTCCCCTTTTTATTAGGTCTGAGATTGAAAATGGGGTATTGTTAAGGAATACTGGCTTAGTGCAGTGGTCTGTGAGATGAGATAAAGGTGAAATACTAAACACACACAAACAGAATGTGTGAAAAATTGAAGTGATAAGTTTTTTGAAGATGGTTGCTCTTAAAGCAATTGAGGTACTGAATCATGTCTGTTGGGAAAGATGAGCAGAATGGTGAAGTAATCAATTAAAAAAAAAAAAACTGGAGTCCATATGCCCAGATAGAACTATTTGAATGCACATACACACATGAGAAATATCATGTCGAAGTTTTCTGACTTTTCATCAATCCTAAGTGGTCTATAAATACAATTTAGTGCTCAGGCAATCCCTAAGTGGACTCATCTTTAATAGAGAATGAGAAAGATTTGGCAGGTTCTTATTTGTTTTCCCAATGAAAGATGCTCTGTAAAACAGTCACAGCATCTTCTATGTGACAAAGGTGCCTTTGACCGAGGTGTCAGCAGTATAAAAATCTTTTCTTACTTTCGCTGCAATCCCATGGAATCCCAGTCAACATTCCTCGGGCCACATATATATTTCATTTCCCCTTCAAGGACAGAAGCTGGATTGCAATCTGGCAACCCTTTATGGACTTTTTGCTGACACCAGGACTGAAAAGATGATGTGTTATGCATTTGTTTACAGATAAGAGATGAGATATGGGATGAAGAGATAAATGTTTGTAACCTTAGAGGGGCTGAAGAGTCACTAAATTTGTTTATACTTGTGATGAAGGTTGGAAGTCACTTCTTTATATATCTCTTTTCTCTTTCTTTATTATATTCTTACTTTTCTTTTTCTTCTCTTTCTTCTCTCTTTCTTTTTCCTTGCACTTTTTACTCCTTATTCTCTTTTTTTCTTTAAGTTTAGTTTGTATTAGATTTTATTATTATAATCAAAATTCTCTCTCTCTCTCTCTCTCTTTCTCTCTCTCCCTCTGAAAGAAGCTGCATTAAAGTCTCAATAATATGAATTTAAAATCCAGTAACATCCTGACATAGGAATGTTCCCAAAGGGGCAGCCTGGAATCCAAGCAAGGATATCATGAAAAGGGCTTAGGATCCAATGGACTGTTTTCCCCAAAGCAGGGGAATATTTCAACTAAATATTGGATGGGAGTATGAAAGACTCAATAGGGGCATGGTGGCTCAGTGGGTAAGATGCCAGGCTTGTCGATAAGAAGTTTGCAAGTTCGGAGGTTCTAATCCCTAGCCCTGCATGACGGAGTGAGCTCCCGCACAAGCCCCAGCTCTTGCCAACCTAGCAATTCGAAAGCATGCAAATGCAAGTAGATGAATAGGTACCACTTCGGTGGGAAGGTAACAGCATTCCACGTGCATCATGCCGGCCACATGACTGTGGAAGCGTCTTCGGACAACGCTGGCTCTTCGGCTAACAAACGGAGATGAGCACCAGCCCCTAGAGTTGGACACGACTGCACATATGTGCAGGGAGAACCTTTACCTTTTTATGAAAGACTCAACTCTCTATACTTATGTTTGAATGGCACAGCATGGCTTGGACTATAAAGAGAAAGGGATTTATATGATGAGAAATACTTCTGATGTTTATAAGTAAGATATGGTTCTAGTTCAAACATTCATTCATCAGTCCTGAAACTACTGCCTAAGAACAGTTGAGCAATAATAGTTACTCAGGTCTATTCTATTACCATGAATGTAACCGAGTTCACTCAAAGTTTGACTGCCACAATTGAAAATTGGAAGAATCCTAGGCAAAACATGATTGATCAGAAGTCTTGGAGTTGCTGCAGTGGGTAGTTACAATCCCAATAGGTAACATACCTTTATCTACTCTCTGGATTGAAGAATTCTAAAGTTCTTCCATGAGATCTTGGGATTAGAATATTGTAGTCTCTTGGGTAGAAGTGTATCCAATAGAAGATAATATATGTAGCTCATGGTTGAATTGTGGAGTTCTGTAACAGCCACTATGTACGACAGGCAGAAAACTAGCAGAGTGCATCCATGAACACCAACTAGCAGTCAGAAGACATGACAAACTCTCCTTAATCTCACAACACATGGACAAACTCAACTACAGTTTCAACTGGGAAACTATTAGTATTTTAGATCAAGCCAAATCCAAAACTGTTAGGGAATTCCTGGAAGCTTGGCATTCAGACAAATCAGCCATCAATAGACATGTAGAGATAAGCCACATTTACATACCATTCAAAAGAGACAATAAAACACCTAGGAAAGAAACAAAAAGTCTAGAACACATCCCCACCAGCAGCCAATACTCAGATAAGCAGGGATCAACACAAGACAAACATTCAGGCAGAAAACAATACTCCAATCAAGGAACCACCAAGGAGAAATCCACCAAAACTGGCAGGGCAAGCTACTGTATATAAACAGGCAGCAAAACCCCACACTCACTTACACTGATGATGTTACCTAGTTGGGGAATAAAATGTCTGCAAGCAAACAACCATGCTCAGAGGGCATCAAGAAAAGTAATTTGTTGTTCTCTTTGAATGCAAAGAAAGAATTAACATCACTTCTTATAAGGGAGACAGCTGAAAAATGAAGACTACTTGAAGAGAAGAGGATAAGACAGTCAAATAAAGTAAAAATTGGGAAAAGGAAAGAAAACAAATAACATAAATAAAATAAAAAGGAGACTGTAATAAACTCTTCTATCCAGTCAGGCTACAAGGTAAGGCATTTACACAACTAAGCATGAAAGAGCTTTGTTGAAGAACTTTTTAAAGAAGAGAGCTATATTCCATACTACCTGCTCATAACACTTTTTTTGTTTCATAAATTATAATTGTTCAAATTGTTTATTTGTCCTTTGATTAAATGGGAGACATAATACCTTCCCCCATCAACTATACAGATCTAAGACAGTATGCTACCAGAAAATAAAAAGAGATAAAAGAGGCAACAACATCAATATAAGATAAAATTTCAACATATGAGCTCCAATTTTATTAGGTCTAGGGTGCTAGCAGAGGATAGGTATGTAGGCTTCAAACTTTGAACAAATTATGATGTTTCTGTCCAAATAAACTCTAATTTCATCAGAGTTGTCCATTGTTTTTGTTCTTTCTCTAATATTCACTCTGTAACTTCTGTTTTCTACAAATCTTGTTTTGACATAAAAATGTGTCACCATGGGGTGCTTGAAATTTCATACATCAACAAAACTGGAAGCTGCATGCTGATATATTCTAAGTGATGATTTCCAGCTTTCCAGCAAGACACAGTCATCACCCACAAGGGATCAGGGTATAGAAGAGCTACTCTAAGCTCTTTTAAATACTGCACAACCTTTTACATTTTATACTCCGTGGGATGCTCAGACTGCAAATCCACAACCACTTGAGCTGGAATAATCCCACCAATGTTCCATTGACCTCTGAGAAACCATTTTCCTGAAGAAAAATTTTTGATAGAAGATGCAGCCTGCAATCTAAAGCCCATTTATACTATCAGTTAATGTATATTCAATCCCATTGAAGCCAATGGGGCTTAGTCAGTTGAAATGTAATTGTACCAGCTTCAGTCATTTGCACATTGCATTCTTGATCTGTAATTCTGAAATTCAGCCATTCCAATTCTAAGAAGTAGGTAAGATTTGTTCTGAAAGTATGCTGGCTTGGAGAAAGAAGCCAAACATGTATTTCATAGTAAGAATGGGATTTACTCTAAGCTCTGATATAATAAGGGATTCAGCCTAGAATCAAAAATGTTCATTTTCCATTCATTCAAATGGGACCACCTGGAAACACCACCCATGGTGGTGCTTTTTGCAAGGAAAAACAATCGCAAAATCGGAAAAACAAAAACAAAAACTATTGCAAGGAAGACAATCGATATACCAAGAGTATTTAAATAATTGTCTCCAAGGTTGCTCAATCTACAATAACAATCTAAAAATTACAATAATCTACAAATCACAGGACGTGGCACTCTGAGACAATATTAACATTTCTCAAAGCCACCCAAAAATGTCTTAGCCCTCTAATTACAATGCACCCATCTATGGGCCTTAAAGTAAAGAAACAAAATGAGATTGTTTGTTTCATACACCAAAGGAAGATTTCTTTCTTACTGTGGTTCCCAAGGCTGCATAGCCCTTCATTAAGGCTGACCACATCTCTTGGGATACAATACAAAAAGTGCACAATATTTTACCAGCTCCTCAAATGTCTCCTGAAAGATCTTGAAATGGAAGGAAATTCCTCCCAGCCTTCTTTCTTTTGTTTTTATGAGGTGGTTATGTTGAAGACCATTTACTGGCTGTAGCAGCACCCACAGCTCAGATAAGTTATGACAAAGTTCTGCTCACCAGATCTAATATCTTGCAGGAAAGGATAGATATGAGTGGGTATGAATAGTTTGTTTCCAGTCTAATTCTCCTGATACTCTTCTTGCTTGGTTGGTTTCTCTTGTTTTCATCTAAATCTCCTGAGGTTCAGACTCCTGGCCTTCTCTGTTTTTTTCCCTGCCTCCCAGCTCTGTACCTGTCATGCTTCTGCTTAAGATGCTGTTTTGTCTTCTTTCTTCTCCTCCTGCCAGTCTCCTTGCAATCTCACCTTCCAGCTTCAGCTGTTCTCTTAAATCTGCTTTAACTCCCCTCCTCTTTTCACCCCTTTAAACTCACTTTCACATTGTTGCTCTAATTTCTCTTCTTCCCTTTCCACTTCTTGCCTCCCTCCACCCTCTCCCTCTTGCAAGAAGAGAGATAATGGTCCCCTGTGGCAGTGATACATGTTTCATGTCTTCTCACTTTGCTTTGGAAAATCAACCTTTTTGTTACTAAGACCCAAATTCTCCTTTGTTGCAAAATGATGCAGTTGTTCCAAGGGAGAACCTCATAGACAATTAATATAATATATCTAGTAACTTCCCCCTTCCCTGGAAGTGCACCCATTGCCTTTGGATTTACATTCTACATAGCAATTTTCATTTTCACACTATCCTTTCAGTTTTCTTTCTCACTGATTTCAGCTAAGCAAATCTGTTTGTACTTTAGGCACTGCATCGACTAATTATATTGAACTCTCTACTGTATGATTTTTTTTACCAAACCTTTCATTATATCTGTCATGTGAACTTTAAACAGTTAGCATACAATAAAGATAGATAACACACACACACACACACACACACACAATTAAAAATACTTTTAATAATCAAATTACCTGTTGTCAAAAACAGTTGGGCAGGCAAGGTAAATTGAAATGCAGGTAGACCAGAGAAAATGCTCCCACATAGAAGAAGGTACTGGTATGGTAACTCTCTGAACATTCATGTTATTTTATTATCCACTATCATGTTTTGGATAATAGCAGGTTACACACTGATTTTTAAATGTTGTTGCCATTTTAGGCATAACACTGCCATTCTCAATAAAAAGGTGTTTCAGGTAGAAATGATCCATTTGTGTCAGAAATGTCACGATAGTGACATTTGATAGTGGATGATAGTCATGATAGTGGATTATAGTGACATTTGATAGTGGATGATAGTCATGATAGTGGATTATCCACTATCATGTTTTGGATAATAGCAGGTTACACACTGATTTTTAAATGTTGTTGCCATTTTAGGCATAACACTGCCATTCTCAATAAAAAGGTGTTTCAGGTAGAAATGATCCATTTGTGTCAGAAATGTCATGCTTTCAATCTGGCAAGTAGTATATGAATTTTCTATATTGGAATCCAAGACAAATAATGTGAAGCCATAAATGTCTGAACCCCTAACCGAGCCAGAAAATCAATTTTCCAGTACAAATCCTAAAGTGTGGAAATCAAGAAGAGATATCATAACATTTTCCTTATAGAATTCTATGTTGGATCCAAATTTGGCTGCTATAAATGTACAACTATAAGATACTCTTTATGAGATATTGAATCCGGCAGGCATGACAAGTGTAAGTTTGAATTTATAATATGCCTTATACACAAATATATCTCAACTACTAGTTAAGTATATCTGCTTCATTTATCCGCCCAGAGTCCCCCTTGGGGGAGATGGAGCGGTAATACAAGTTGACGTATAAATAAATAAATAAATTTAGTAGAATAAGTTGCTGAAATAATTTATCAATGTTGCTGAAAATATTTATGATTCAGATTTCAGTCCCTAATGATCCCAACGTATGATGGTTAAAGCAACCAATTAATATCACAGTGCATGTGTAAAAATGAGTGAGAAACATTCATAATAAAATTAATCTGTAGGACTACTTCAAAGTTACAATCAGAGCTTCATTTGGTATGTTTGGGGTAGGAGGTTTGATAAAATGTGGGTGAGGAGATAAGTAAAATTTCAGGAAGAAGATAGAAGCTGGTTGGGTGAAAGCATTCACTGCTCACCTTAAGTAGTATTACAATGGCTTTTTAAATTATTATTCCCATCAGCTACGGCCAGCATTATACTGGTCAAAGATGATGAGGACCATGTAGGACAAAATTTCTATGGTTTTGTACTTTCGGTGAAGGAGCAGAGATGGTATTATGGCGGAGATTGGTGGCTGGAGGGTGGATCCTGGCCGGCGAAATCTCTCCGGAGAAAGGAGAGATTGTGAGATCGCCCACATGTACTCTGGACAGCTGCTCCTCATGAATAAACTTGGATAACTTTCCTATATTGGATTTACAAAAAAGACTTGTTAACGTTTTGAAGGATTTTGTGAAAAGAGACAAAGAAAAATGGAAAAGGAATCAAGTTCTAAGACATTATTTGAAGGGATTAAAGACCAAGATTGTTAAAAATAAAGGGAAAGAATATAAAGTTGGTTTATTTGATCAAGGTTAAAATAGATATGTTGCTGTCTCTGGTAACCTTTAATGGAGTTTTACTGATCAGGACTGAAATGAGGTTTTAAGGATTTGTTTATAGATAAGAGATGAGATATGGGAAGAAGAGATCATTTGTTGCATTTTAGGAGAAGGTAATAAGTTACTAAAATTCTTTATGCTTGTTGTGATGAAGGGGGAAGTTATTTCTTTATATATCTCTTTTCTTTTTCTTTACATTTTTTATTTTTCTCTTTCTTTTCTCTTTTTATTTCTATTCTTTCTTCTTTTCTATTTTGCACTTTCTATTTTTTATTTTTGTTCTTTTATTTTTTTAGCTTGTATTAGCTTTTATCTTTTTAATTGTAATGTTTAATTAAGTTATTGCCAAAAAAAAAAAGGACCATGGTACAAAATTTCTGGGCAGGACTAGGTTGGATACAGATATAAGAAACAAGAAGTTTGGTGCATGTACATGCATGACAAAATTAGATCCTGCTTGGATTTGGTGGATAAAGGTTTCCAGGCAGATAAGAAAATAAACTACAGAAAACCTTTAATGGGAGTGTTCCCCAAAGGGACTTTTTGAATCAGTGACTAATGGCAAGTATTCAGTGTAATTGCAACAGTAATTCTGTTTAATTGAGCCTTCTTTAGACTATCAAGTGATCTTCAGTTTTTTTTCCTGAACCCCAGTTTTCCTCAAGTTCTTGGGAGTTGACTCTCAAAAGATGGGCATGAAAATAAATGTTATTTCAACCACAAATGCAGAACCTGTGGTCCTCCTGATGCTGCTAAACTACATCTCACAACCAGCGTGGCCAATATCATAAGAGGCTGAGGATTGTAGTTCATCAAAATTGGCATGCCAAAGATTCTCTATCCCTGATTTAAAGTTTGCATAGAAGTTGTTCCAACTTCACAAATAGTCCAGGCTTTTTGCTCAGTAAAATTATACTAAGAGAATCAGCACTGGAATCTATTTAGTAATCCACACTAAGAAAGGATGAACGTGCCAGTTTCATTTTCCCCCTCTGATCAAAAGTTTATTTTAGTGCTGTTTCAATGTCATTTTGTGAGTCCAAAAACTATTTGCATGAAAATTCAAACACACTTTTGAGTGCATATCTCTAATAAGCAACCCTTTTGAAAATGCCTTTCTCCTTCTGCCCCTTCTTCTCTTTTTGCAAGATAACTAGCTGATGTTTTCCAATGTAAGCAGCAAAGATCAAGCATCAGAAAACTGTGAAATGTATCCAGTCAGAACTAAGCCTTCTGGGGTTACCACCCTGCCCAGAAGGCCCTCAGTGGTTGAGCCACCAATGGCTATAAGCCATAATAGCTGCATTTTAACTTCACTTGCCAGTGAAAACAGCATGGGAAAGCAACTTACGCTGGCACCAATGGCAACATTATTTTGACAGGATAAAGCACTAGAGGACTACAACTAAAACAGTTGCTTCATTATTCAGTCAGAGACAAAGGGATAGAAGGATAGGAAGAAAAAAAATAGATACAGTGAAAGCAACGTCTGTATCTTTGGCAAGTCAGCAACAACAGAAACGCCAATGACTCTTCTCTCCATGTTGTCCCAGAACAGCAAACCAGCATGACTGTCCCCAAGGAGCCATGACTAATGACACTGAAAAGAAAAGATCACTTTCTCTCATTCGTTACTTTTAACCTGTTTCAGAGATACTAGTCAGACACTAAGAAAGATGCTTTTATTTTCTGAAGAAAGGATAAGGAAAGAGGGAACTGTGAGCATTATGGTCCACTGATGTAGAAATAAATACAGAGAATGACATTTGCATGGAAATCGAGTTTTGTGTCCCAGAGCAGGCTAGTTTTATCATATCTACACTGGTTCATTCTGGAAGATTTTTCATCATTGGAGTTAGAGAAACCTGTCCTGGAAATTTGCAAGGGATCTCATTTTGCTAGATGAACACCTATTATCCAAATGCAGGCTAGGTTTGATGTAATTGTATTGTCGAAGGCTTTCACGGCCGGAGTTCGATGGCTGTTGTGGGTCTTCCGGGCTGTGTGGCCGTGTTCTGGAAGTTGTGGTTCCTAACGTTTCGCCAGCATCTGTGGCCAGCATCTTCAGAGGGCAGGAGCACAGATAGAAGCAAAATCTCTGTGCCCAGGTAGAGTGGCAATGTTCTATTTATAGAGCTAAATTATAGGAGATTGGGTGGGGTTTTTTTGTTGTGTTGAAATGTTAATGAGTGGCTGATGAGCGTGATTAGCATGTTCATTGTGAGAAGTATTCCCATGTCCTGGTGGTTGGACTGAGTTCGTTGACCTTTTGCAGGCTGTGTTTTTCAGGACTGGTAGCCAGGTTTTGCTAATGTTTAAACTTTCTTCTTTTTTATTGTAACTGTGCTGGTGTTTGTGAATTTCAATGGCTTCTCTGTATAATCTGGTGTAGTGGCTTTTGGTGTTGTCCAGTATTTCTGTGTTTTCAAATAGGATTTTGTGTCCTGTTTGCTTGAGAGCATGTTCAGCTACTGAAGATTTTTCCGGTTTCTGTAGTCTGCAGTGTCTTTCATGTTCTTTTATCCTGGTGTGAATGCTTCGTTTTGTGGTTCCGATGTATACTTGTCCGCAGCTGCATGGTATGCGGTATACTCCTGCAGCGGTGCGGGGGTCCCTTTTGTCTTTAGCTGATTTTAGCATTTGTTGTATTTTTCTGGTGGGTCTGAAGACTGTTTGAAAGTTGTGTTTTTCCATCAGTTTTCCCATGCGGTCAGTGACTCCTTTAATGTAGGGCAGGAATACTTTGTTTGTGTGGGGCTGTTTTTCTTCAGTTGGATGTTGTTTTCTTGGTTTGATGGCTCTTTTTATTTCATTCTTGGAATAGCCATTCGCCTGTAGGACCCAATTCAGATGGTTAAGTTCATTGTTGAGAAATTGGGTTTCACAGTTTCGATTAGCACGATCCACCAAGGTTTTGATCATGCCTCTCTTTTGTCGTGGGTGGTGATTGGAACTTTTGTGTAGATACCGGTCTGTATGGGTGGGTTTTCTGTATACTTTGTGTCCTAGTTTGAGGTCCGGTTTGCGTATGACCAGCGTATCTAAAAATGGAAGTTTGCTGTCAGTTTCTTTTTCCATAGTGAATTGTATATTGGGGTGGATGCCGTTTAGGTGGTCCAGAAATTTCTCCAGTTCTTCTTCAGTATGACTCCAAATTGCGAAGGTGTCATCCACGAACCGGAACCAGACTGTTGGTGTAATGGGTGCCGATTCCAAAGCCTGTTTTTCAAAGTGTTCCATGTAAAAGTTTGCTATGACTGGGCTCAGGGGGCTTCCCATGGCCACGCCATCCATCTGTTCGTAGAACTTTGATGTAATTGTTTTTCAATCCATGATTACAAAAAAAAATATCTGTATATTATTTCCATAGATGTATCCCTTACATTATCTCCCATGTAATTGTCATAGGCAATTCAAATGTCATTATCTATGAGCACCGGCTAGGCTGTGCGGATCAGTCTAGCTATTGGTTTTACTTTTATCCAATGGTTGGTTGGTTGTTTTATTTATTGTATTTCTATTCCACTGCAGTCACAAAGATTCTTGGCAGGTTAGATTGAATATAAAAGGAGAATTTAAAACATCTATGGTAACATCCATAGTAACATCTAAAGCTACACCAAAACATCATAAATAACAGTTATAAAAGCAGCACCAAGCCAAAGACAACAAAAAGGTGATACAATTGAAGGTTAAAGATGGCATCATAAAATCAGGAGAAGGCTCTCTGAAACAACTTTGTCTTCAACAGTTATCAAACTATCAACAAAAAATTGGTGGAAGGCAAAAGAAGAAGGGGACGGCAGAGGATGAGATGGTTAGATAGCATCACTGATGTAATGAACATGAATTTGAGTAAACTCTGGGAGACAGTGGAGGACAGGAGGGCCTGGCGTGCTGTGGTCCATGAGGTCACGAAGAGTCGGACACGACTAAACGACTGAACAACAACAAAAAAAAATTTATAGCAGAAAGCTGTTCCACAGCATTGGCACTGGAATATAAGAGCAGTGCCTTCTCATTTCATCCACCCAAGCCTTCTAAAAATGTGGGATTTTTACCAATTTCTCCCTGTTTTGTCTGATCAGTTGGGTGGGTAGTGGTTGGCGTAAGAGGTCGTGCAGGTATCCAGGAGCCGAGCTATAAAGGGTTTTATAGGTAAAAACCAGCATCTTAAATTGTATCTGGAAACCAATTGCCAACCAGCTCAGAGTCTATAAAACCAGGGTTACGTGCTCCCAAAATTGGGAGCCAGAAATTGTGTAGGCTGTTGCATTTTGGACCAATTGTAGTTTCTGAGTAGTCTTTAAGGGCAGCCCCAGTTACAGCACATTACAGTAGTCTATCTGGGTGGTTATAAGAGTATGAGTTACTCCAGCTAGATCCTCCTGCCAAGTGGCATTCCAGCTGAAACTGGGCAGAGGCCTCTGTGGCCACCCCTTCCATATGCTGTTCCAGCAGGAGCAATGAGTCCAGAAGGACTCCCACATTCCAAAACTGTTTCCTGATGGGTAGTGCTTGCCCATCAAGGAATAACTCTGATGGTGACAGAGGACTCTGATGTATCAACATCAACTCCAACTCACCAGGGTTCAGCTTCAATACCTTCTGTCCCATCCAGTCCCTGACAGCCTCCAGACATTAGGAAAGAATGTTGACAAAATAGCCCAGGATAGCATTGTAAAATTGGGTATCATCAGGATGCTGATGTTATCAAACAGTTCAGTGACCTCCCCCAGCAGCATCACATAGATGTTAAAAACCATCTTGGATTTTATATCTCATATTTTATACCTTAGAGTTTTTTGAATATTTGTATATTTATATTTTTATAACGTATCTTTTTAAATGATGGTGTCAGGGGAAGCAGATAGGAGGGCGGAGCACTGGATAAGAAGCGGGCACGCAGCTCAGAGATCCTAGCCTATTTCCCCAAACGTCAGAAGAAAGCTCCGCCCTAGGTTGAGCTGATATACTTGGGAATCTTCAGGCACTGTTAGTTTAGCAGGATTTCTGCTTGTAGGTATGCAATAAACACTAGAGACTAGATTCCAGGCCTCGGCGTGTTATTTCTGCATCTACACACGACAGATATTTAATTCTTTTATTAAATAATTCTACCAATAATTTAATTCTACCAAGGAGAGTACAAGACCCCCACCAACACAGGCAGGACAAGCCAGGGTATATAAACAGACAGCAAGTTCCACTCCCTTTTCACACTGAAGATGTTGCCTAGCCTGGCAATGAAACATCTGCATGAAAACAACAAGGCTCAGAGAGCACCAAAGACTCCCCAGTTCAACCCTGAGCTACAAATATTCTCCTCAATTCTTTTATTGTTTTAACGTGCTTGTAAACCACCCAGAGTCATTTGTACGAGATGGGCAGTGAAGAAATGTGACAAATAAATAAATAAAATTAAAAAATAAAATTAAAAAATAAAATAATAAAATAAAATAAAATAAAATAAAATAATAAAATAATAAAATAAAATAAATAAAATAAATAAAATAATAAAATAATAAAATAATAAAATAATAAAATAATAAAATAATAAAATAATAAAATAATAAAATAATAAAATAATAAAATAATAAAATAAAATAAAATAAAATAGGAGGGAGAGAGAACCAATCCCTGCTGTACCCTGAATGTCAAGGGCCACCAAGCCAATCCCTCCTTCCTCAGCACCACAGTTTGGAACCGCCGACTGAGGAAGGAGTGGAACTATTGTAAAACAATGCCTCCTACCCCCAACCCCTGCATACAGTCTAATAAGTTACCATGTTTCGTGGTAGAGATCCAGTAGGACCAGGAGGGTGCACTATCCCCATCCAGGTGTCGACATGAGTCATCCAAGAGAGTGACCAATATCATCTTCATCCCAAACCCAGGCCTGAACCCAGACTGAAAAGGGTTCCAATAATCCACTTCCTCTAAGGTGCTGCAAAGTTGATCTGCGACCATTCGCTCAACAACATACCCTACAAAGGGAAGGTTGAAGACCAGCCAATAGTTATCCAACCCCACTGGAACCAGGAATGGCCTATTTCAAAGCTATCAGTAATTCCCACTTTGGTAATGAGCATTGACAATTTCCTGATTTCAAATGGATGGTAAATCTGGAAAATGAAAAAGGAGAAAAAGGAATGCATTTCACCATTTTTGGAGTAGTTTTATAAACTGATAGGCATGCAGTCACCTGAATTCAGTGATAGAAGGAATAATGTCTCCTATCTGAACTACTATCTGTACCATCTGAACCAGAGGGAGCTCATTTACCATCTGCTACAATTTCAGATAGAGATAAGATAACATTCCCTTTCAACATGCTAGAGTACTCAGGAGTTATTCTATTTCTAAAAGCTTCCTGTCAAAGACCAGTCCATGAAGTAGCATTGCTAGGAAGAGGCACAAAAAGCAATCATAACCTTGGTTGCTGCATGGAAAGAAGGAACAGAAAAAGAACTGTCTCTATTTCTTCCTGAGATGATGCAGACTCTCTAATCATGACCATTTAAAAATAATGGCAAAGGGAACTTGAGCATATTAGGGAAAAGACTTTGTGATGCCCTTGGTCATCACTACCTATTTTCTTATAGAATGAAGGAATAACTTAAACATGTAAGTTTCACTTGCTTTCTGAAGTGACACTACTTGCTGTATTTCACACATTCAAGAAGAGATGAAAAACATTTTCGTCTGATGCCGCCCCCACCCCGCTTTTAGGGTTGCCTGGCATACCCTAGAAGAATGTCACAACGTAGTACATTTTCAGAGTTTCTGGGTAATCCAAAATGTCTGCTGGGTGGGAAGAGATGGTAGAAAGTGCAATTCTCATACTCTTGGCCTCAAAATAGCCTTTCCTATAGATAGCTGGACCCCTTTTCCTTACATTTATTTGCTTACTATACCATCCACTGCTAAGTACTCTTGCTGGGTTACAATAAAAAATAAAACCAAAATCAGAGCCAGGGATGTTAGAAATAAACCAACAATTAAATGGCTTTTTGAAAAGTATGTGTTTT
Organism: Charina bottae; assembly: GCA_023362775.1. Classification (NCBI taxonomy): domain Eukaryota; kingdom Metazoa; phylum Chordata; class Lepidosauria; order Squamata; family Charinaidae; genus Charina; species Charina bottae. Next base: position 43,048,385 of record JALMGJ010000003.1, read on the forward strand.
AAGGCCTTTTAGAAAGTTAACAAAAAGGGGATGCTCCTTAACTAAAGCAAGCAGTACATCCCAAAGAAGTAGGGCAGGACCTGTCCATGAGCCTCAATTATCTCAATAAGTGGCAGGTAGAAGAGAAAAAGAGGCTTTGTCTCAAATAGCCTACATCGCAGCCACATAAAGCTTTCAGGATAATAACAACCCTTTGCATTTTGCCCATATGGCATGTGGCTACAAAATGTCATGCCAGCATGAAAGGTCACTCCTAGTCCCTTTGGCTTGCAAACAAGAATCAGGTTTACTACTGTTAGTACAACCCCTCCTCTACTCACAGACACATACACATACACACACACACACACACTTTCAACAGAGAGCATCCTCCATGCTTTTTTATTTGTTTGTTTATTTTGGCTGGCTTCCATAGCCAATTTCAAATCCATGATATCTTTTTATATGGAAATAAAAAGGAACAATGTGAAATCCAATCTTTCTGAACTGCAATCTCAAGGAACAAATGTTTCCAAGAAATTTATCAGAAAGGGCATTTTTCAGGTGAAGCAATGGCTGTGGAAACATTCAACATCAATTATATGTTATTTGGAACTTGTATAGTCCCAATTCACTAAACATTTGGCTAGTGTATAGAAGTCATGGTCATGGTCAGGTGGTCCCAGTTTGCCCAGTGGCTTTTTACTTCCCACTGCTTTGAACAAATCAATAAACACTGTGCTTTCTGAGTAAGCCAAATGATCTGCCCACCTGAGAAGAACATGTTTGGCAGAAATATCATACTAAATGAACTCCTTCGTTGTGGCATGACATTCAATTAAATCATCTACTTCTTCTAGTTCAATGCACAGTTGTGAGCATTTTCATACAACTATTAAAATCCATCTGTTGAATTTGCAAGCTGACAGCCATGCAGGACTGCAGGGAAAGGCAGAGGTGAGATCATCACTATAAAGAGCTGTATGGGGGGACTGGAAGGAACAACGCACTCTCTTAATCATCTGGGAGCCACAGGATGTCTGTCACAAACATGATTAAGTCATAAGAAAGAGCACGGCTGAATTTTGCAACCTGTTTTGGTAAGGGTGGGAATTGGTGCAAACAATTTCCATTTCCATACTTAACCCTTCCAAGATCTCCAGAATTGGGCCAAATTTATGCAGCCAAATTTCTGCGGCAAATAAATTTTGGCAACCTAATTTTGAATAGTTTGGATGGACTGAGGGGGCTTAATGGAGGGAATGGGAAGAGTGTGCCTCCTAGGAGCATTCTGCCCCATTCCTGTCCTTTTTGGGTTGGGGAAGGGAAAACGCATACCGCTGAAATTGACTGTTTTTCCACCAAATTTCAGTTGTGCAGTCTCAGAGCACTCCAAGGTGTGCTGGGGGCCCTCATGTGGAGAGAGGAGGGTTGCTTGCCCACCCCAGCTCTATAAACAGCCAGCCATTGGTTCCCTTGCTAAACGTAGATTCAAACCCATAATCATCTCCCTCTGTCTCTTGGGTCACCCAGACTATAGATTGATGGGGTGATATTATTATTGTTATTTCAATCCATTTAGGATTTGAAGAATCAGGAATGAACAACAAAATGTTGAAAATAAAAGGCACTTCCAAGAAGTATTTTGTAAAAGTCCTTGGCAGTGTTTAGTTGATATATCTGTCTAATTATATCTTATAACCTTTGTTGTTGTTTATTCGTTCAGTCGTTTCCGACTCTTCGTGACTTCATGGACCAGCCCACGCCAGAGCTTTCTGTCGGCCGTCACCATCCCCAGCTCCCCAATGGTTGAGTCCGTCGCCTCCAGAATACCATCCATCCATCTTGCCCTTGGTCGGCCCCTCTTCCTTTTGCCTTCCACTTTCCCTAGCATCAGCTTCTTCTCCAGGGTATCCTGTCTTCTCATTATGTGGCCAAAGTACTTCAGTTTTGCCTTTAATATCATTCCCTCAAGTGAGCAGTCTGGCTTGATTTCCTGGAGTATGGACTGGTTTGATCTTCTTGCAGTCCAAGGCACTCTCAGAATTTTCCTCCAACACCACAGTTCAAAAGCATCTATCTTCCTTCGCTCAGCCTTCCTTATGGTCCAGCTCTCGCAGCCATAGGTTACTACAGGAAATACCATTGCTTTAACTATGCGGACCTTTGGTGTCAGTGTGATTTCTCTGCTCTTAACTATTTTATCAAGATTTGCCATTGCTCTCCTCCCAAGAAGTAGACGTCTTCTGATTTCCTGGCTGCAGTCAGCATCTGCAGTAATCTTTGCGCCTAGAAATACAAAGTCTGTCACTGCCTCCACTTTTTCTCCCTCTATTTGCCAGTCATCAATCAAGCTCGTTGCCATAATCTTGGTTTTTTTGAGGTTTAACTGCAACCCAGCTTTTGCACTTTCTTCTTTCACCTTCGTCATAAGGCTCCTCAACTCCTCCTCGCTTTCAGCCATCAAAGTGGTATCATCTGCATATCTGAGATTGTTAATGTTTCTTCCAGCGATTTTAACTCCAGCCTTGGATTCCTCAAGCCCAGCATGTCGCATGATGTGTTCTGCGTACAGGTTGAATAGGTAGAGTGAGAGTATACAACCCTGCCGTACTCCTTTCCCAATCTTAAACCAGTCCGTTGTTCCGTGCTCTGTTCTTACCGTTGCTACTTGGTCGTTATACAGATTCCTTAGGAGGCAGACAAGATGACTTGGTATTCCCATACCACCAAGAACTTGCCACAATTTGTTATGATCCACACAGTCAAAGGCTTTAGAATAGTCAATAAAACAGAAATAGATGTTTTTCTGAAATTCCCTGGCTTTCTCCATTATCCAGAGGATATTGGCAATTTGGTCTCTAGTTCCTCTGCCTTTTCTAAACCCAGCTTGTACATCTGGCAATTCTCTCTCCATGAATTGCTGGAGTCTACCTTGCAAGATCTTGAGCATTACCTTACTGGCATGTGAAATAAGTGCCAGTGTTCGATAGTTTGAACATTCTTTAGTGCTTCCCTTTTTTGGTATGGGGATATAAGTTGATTTTTTCCAATCTGATGGCCATTCTTGTGTTTTCCAAATTTGCTGGCATATGGCATGCATCACCTTGACAGCATCATCTTGCAAGATTTTAAACAGTTCAGCTGGGATACCATCGTCTCCTGCTGCCTTGTTATTAGCAATGCTTCTTAAGGCCCATTCAACCTCACTCTTCAGGATGTCTGGCTCTAACTCACTGACCACACCGTCAAAGCTATCTCCAATATTATTATCCTTCCTATACAGATCTTCCGTATATTCTTGCCACCTTTTCTTGATCTCTTCTGCTTCTGTTAGGTCCTTACCATCTTTGTTTTTGATCATACCCATTTTTGCCTGGAATTTACCTCCGATGTTTCTAATTTTCTGGAAGAGGTCTCTTGTCCTTCCTATTCTATTGTCTTCTTCCACTTCCGCACATTGCTTGTTACATTCTTGTTACATTACATTCTTATAACCTATATCTCCAATAAATCTATCTATGTGGTCACTAAGAGTTGACACCGACTTGATGGTACACAATATCTCCTATATCACATGATCTATATCTATATAACCTATATCTCCTATATCATATGTTCTATATCTTCACACATATATATTCATAGACTATATTTGATACAGAGAGCCAGTTTGGTGTAGTCTCTCATTCCTAAATATTAAAAACATTTCAGTGCTGTAATCATATAGAACTTTAACTGGGATTAAATTCTATTAAGATCAATAGAAATTCTGTGTAGAGATACGTAGAACTGTTCTGGCCTTTTCTGGGCAATGGAAACAGTTGAAGTTCTGTTGGGACAGGGTGATGGAGAAATTATGCTAGCAGGACCTGTATGAAATATAAAAAATAAATCAACAGTATTATTAGACCCTAATACCTTGTCTTAGGTCTCAAAATCTGTTCAGTATTTAAGGAAAAATAAATTGACTCCTTGCATATTTTGGGGCACTGCTCTAGCCAATTTCCCTGAATCTGTGTAAAATTAGAAATTAATTAATGAGGTGCAACATTTTTACACAAGGCAAATGCATGTAGTCAGTGTTAGAATTTCCAGCTCTTAATAGCTTTTTGTGAGCTGGATTCTAATAGTTCTAGGCATAAGGAAGTTAATACAAGTCAAGTGAAGGCACACTCATCTACCAGTGTACTCCCTAATGAGCTGTCAGATCTCCCAAACTAAATAATTGAAAAGAAATATATGTTAGATCACCTCCTTTGGAAGAATCGTACTTGCATTCTTATGTGTGAAAAGTAATCAGACTTTTTGTTGTTTATTCATTCAGTCACTTCCGACTCTTCGTGACTTCATGGACCAGCCCACACCAGAGCTTCCTGTTGGCCGTCGCCACCCCCAGCTCCCCCAAGGTTGAGTCTGTCACCTCCAGAATATCATCCATCCATCTTGCCCTTGGTCGGCCCCTCTTCCTTTTGCCTTCCATTTTCCCCAGCATCAGCATCTTCTCCAGGGTATTCTGTCTTCTCATTATGTGGCCAAAGTACTTCTCAGGCTTTAATCCATCATTAGAAAAAAAACACTTTAAGATGGACTTGTTCTACCCAACTAGCAAGCATTAACAATAATTTATTTTAATTGTTTTACAAGTATTCAACAGTACATATGCTGAAAAATTGTAGTGAAAGAATAAATTCCTGAAGTCTATCACAACTACAAATATGTACCAGCACTAGAAACAGCAGAGAACTGGAGGCTGCAATCTATGTCTACTTATTTGGGAAATGAACGAACACTGAATTTATTAGGACAGGAATAGGATTGAAACGTTCATAAAAGATATCCTGATGATTTGGGAAACAGGCACTGATCATGCATAATGAGAAAGGCACAACATGAGGCCCAGAGATCTATGGGTACAGTCCTCAGAATTCTTCAAAAGTTGTCACCATTGTAATTTTTAATGTGACAGAGAGAAGAAATTATTAAACACATGACTGGAGAGCAGTATTAAACATTTAATAAAGTGTAAATGAAATTAAAGCAAATGTTGTTTGAGTACATTTCACTACTTAACATGAGATGTATCCCTTGGCCCAAAAAGAATTATGCAGTCCTGGTTTGGCTGGTGAAACTATTGGAGAATCTTGTCACTTTCAGCTCAACAGTGAAGGAACTTGCCTTGCTACTGAAGCATTTCCAGTTTCACCACTTCTTGTAGCCTTTGCAGACAAGATGCAGCCCACCTCAAGGATTCCCAAAAAAATCTGGCCCAGTGAAGACTCGTCAGTGCAGAAGTATAATTGCTAGTGAGTTTAGGCTCCTAGCAATTATGTAAATCTATCAAAAGTAGATAAAAAAATAAAATAAACATAAAACTAGACTCTGTGAGATAGTTGTTCTATGCTTCCCAGTTGTGATAGCATTTGAGGGAGGGAGGAGAGAGGAAATAGAGGAAAAAGTTGTTATTGTTTTATAGCAAATAAATTGGAATGTCAAGGAGCCAAACTTACAGGTTAGAATGAAAGTATACTTACTATGAATTGTGTAGTTGAAAGATTGAACAGGAAAGGGTTGAACAATATAGCATTTGTGATGGGAAATTGCTGTCCAATTAAATCTGTACCCTAAGTGCAATTTATAGTTATTTGTATTATTTGTTACTGATTATGTATAATATTAATCTGACAACATTGTCACACAACACAGTCTTGTAATAGCATTGCTGTTTGGAATTCTCTACAAACAGAATATTGTGAGGAAGCTCACTTCCAAATGTATCCCTACTGGAGGAACATGATTATAAAATATATAAGAATTATAAAATATGTAGGAATTAGACCTTTCTGCCACTTGGATTTTATTCTTATTTTTATATTTATTTGATAATTGTATTTACATTGTATATATTGTATTTATATTTTACGGTTATTATTTTAATTGAGCACTCTTATTGTAAACCGCCCAGAGTCCCTCTTGACGGGGGAGACAAAATTTGATGAATAAATAAATAAATAAATTAGTAGCTGGGGGGCTTTGATAGCATAATGACCACACTCTTTCACACATATTCATCAAATAAATATGAAGGGATGAAAAGAAAAATGTCTATAAATGAAAAATGCAGGTGTTTCCTTTAAGGAACGCTCTTTAAAAACTGTTGGTCCTATAGGCCATTCAGTTGTAGTATTCAGTGTCAGATTTCATCTACTTCAGAGCACCTCAGTTTTGATTCAGATATTTTGTACATATGACTGAATAAAACTGAATCAATTTAGGATCCAGCTGCATCCTATATTGGTCCCTCCTATGCATAGAAGGCTGTGAAGAGATTTAAAGCAGTGCTTTGCTTCAATGGATATTGAAGTGAATGACTCCTTCAAATATTTCCTTAAAGGAGTACCCTGGTCCCATTCAGTGAAAAGAGTATAGGCACTACTTCAGTTGGCAGTGCATGTGCACAAAGGCATATCTCCTGACAGAGGCAGATCAACCTGCCTTGACTCTTTGTCAAGATGGGGTGACACTTCTCTGTAAGGCAAAGTACCTCGTCAAGGCAGATCAATTATGGTCTGCACACACATAACACATACTATTCTGGATTATTTATGATTATCCACAGTTATTTCCTGTAAAAGTGAACTGTTGCTTGCTTTTTATGAAATATTTGAAAAGATGGGTATGTACTGTAGCTGAACTACAGTAAAAATGTTTCTTCTTTCTTACGTCACCCTAGTATTTATGCAGCTTTCCTTCCACTTTTTATGGTGGGTGCCAAGTGGATTTCTGAACAATCAATTTAGCCACAGGTTTACATTAGCAGGATCAAATACTTGACCTTGCTGGGCTTCCATAAGAAGATTAGCTACCGTGCTACTTGCTGTGTTGTTATTTCCCCTTATATTTGGAGATGTGTGAAAGTGTGCTGGAAGCAACATGCTTGTTTGTTTGATATTGATAAGGTATGTAGGCATGATTAAAGAGCCCTGCAGATGTATTGCACCAATAATTGCACATGCACTTTGGTATGGTATACATTTATCATCCCTAAAATTCTCAGTAAAAAACTCCACAAAACTTACCTCCAGAATCCCTTTATTCACCAACTCCAAGATACCCAAAGATGAGTTGACCTTTGAAAGAGAAACAAAGCTAAACTAGGGAGCAAGATAGGGAGCAAGAGATCCGGCCCGCGGCCCCTCCTTTGTGTGGTGCCGCAGGGTTCGGTACTATATCCACTCCTCTTTAACATCTACATGAAACCTCTGGGTGAGATCATCCATCACCATGGGATGAGGTATCATCAATATGCTGATGATACCCAATTATACATCTCCATCCCTTAAGTGAAATGACTTAAGTGAAGCTGTGGCCACCCTCTCTCAGTGTCTGGAGGCTGTAGGGGTCTGGATGGGGAACAACAGGCTTCAGCTAAACCCTGGTAAGATGGAGTGGCTGTGGGTTAGGCTCCTTAGTATCCGTGAATTTGCCATCTTTCGCTCTGGATGGGGTTACACTGCCCCAGACAGATCTGGTGTGGAACCTGGGGGTTCTTCTGGACTCACGACTCCTGCTCGAGGACCAGGTGGCAGCTGTGGCCAGGGGAGCCTTTGCACAGCTTTGTGTGGTGCACCAGCTATGCCCCTTCCTGGATCGAGAGCCCCTCCGATCAGTCACTCATGCCCTGGTCATCTCCCATATAGACTATTGCAATGTGCTATACATGGGGCTACCCTTGAAGAGTATCCGGAAGCTACAGCTGATTCAGAATTCAGCCACGTGAGCAGTTTTGGGAGCCCGAAAGAGGGCACATATAATGCTGTTGCTGCGTGAGCTGCACTGGGTGCCAGTTTGCTTCCAGGTCCCATTCAAGGTGTTGGTTATCATCTTTAAAGCCCTACATGGCATGGGTCCAGGTTACCTAAGGGACCGCCTCACCCCCATCACATCGACCCGTTCCACCCATTCAGGCAGAGAGGGCATGTTGCGGACCCTGCCCATGAGAGATTGTCGACTGGCAGGGTCCAGAAGGGCCTTCTTTGCCATGGTACCCACCCTCTAGAACAAGTTACCCCGGAGGTAAGGCAGGCCCCCACACTCCCAGCCTTCCATAATGGGGTTAAAACCTGGTTGTGCCACCTTGCCTGAGGTGGGAGTGGGGACAGCCAATCATGGGGGTGGCCGGCTCCATGATGGGCTAATGATAACATTGCTATTTGCCATCTTGAATTTTATATCATAAATTTTATATTATATACTTTACATCTTTATATTTATATATATATTGATATTGATGTTGATATTGATATTGTATTATTTTAATGACATTTTATTCTTCTATTTTTAATTGTTGTAAACCGCCCAGAGTCATTATAATATGAGTTGGGTGGTAAAGAAATATGACAAATAAATAAATAAATAAATAAATAAATAAATAAATTAAACTACTCTTGAAACAATTTTATTTTTATCATTTAATTGCATTGCTTATGGGGGGTACAAATGCCTACTTTATGGATATAATTGATTATTTTGCATTTAAAGAACAATGAAAAGCCATTATTAATGATAGTCTTAATTTAATGTATAGTCGAATAGTCTTAATAGTCTTAATTTAGCCTATTGACCTTATAAGAAAATGTTAGCTCTATGTCCATGAGACTCTTAAGATCAGATAGATCATACAAAAGCATGAGGATGCTAATAATCTAATATGCCTCTTTATATGTTTACTAAGAAGAAAACTGATCAAGTGTAAACAAAATCATTCTGTCAATAACAATACCGTAAATTGCTCAGAAACTGAATTAGATATTCAAAGCTGATCATGAAAACTTAAGAGCTTAATCAAGGCAATGATCCAATAGACCAGCACTTGATGTCCCAGGGTGGCTGAACCAGGTGCAACTCAGAAAGCTCACACATTGACATGAGGGTGATAGTTGTTCCCTAGCCACTGGTATTTGACAATATCTGGGGGCAACAAGTTCCCTACTAATTTTATGTAGACATTATACAAGAAGATCAAACCAGTCCATACTCCAGGAAATAAAGCCAGACTGCTCACTTGAGGGAATGATATTAAAGGCAAAAATGAAGTACTTTGGCCCCATAATGAGAAGACAGGTTACCCTGGAGAAGATGCTGATGCTAGGGAAAGTGGAAGGCAAAAGGAAGAGGGGCTGACCAAGGGCAAGATGGATGGATGATATTCTGGAGGTGATGGACTCAACCTTGTGGGAGCTGGGGGTGGCAATGGCCAACAGGAAGCTCTGGTGTGGGCTGGTCCATGAAGTCACAAACAGTCAGAAGCGACTGAATGAATAAACAACAAATTATACTATAAGTAATTTCCCTGCTTTCAGCTTAAGATTTCTAAAGATAGATTCATGAACTTTCCATTCTTTCAACTAAAGTGTTCCAGAAACAAGGATTCTAATGCCCCCTGACACCTTGAATAACTATGCAATAAACTATGGAATTTTAGTACTGCTCAAGTCATTCTAACATACTTCATTTAAAGCCAAAGAAGCTGGTGTGCATTAATGGAATTCTAATAGCTTTTGGGAAAACATAGAAGGCTATTAAATGTGTTTTGTTGGTTGATCTACTGTACCGAAAAGTGCAAGAATCATGGAAACCAAAGACCCCTCACTAAATACTATAATGAAGCTTTTCATGCCATCTTAAAGACTAACAGATTTATGGCAATGTTTTTATAGACTAGACTTCAGTTCATTAGACTGTGTACATTCTTTTGCTCATGAATGGCTTAAAGCAAGCATCAGCCTAGCCTTCAAGCTGACCTAATGAGGTCAGAAAGGAAAACTCCCACAGAGACTGCCATGACCTTCCTGGAAGAATGAGGGGGTGGAATTCTAACAGCTGATACACAGTCACTGCTCTTCAATTAGAATATTTAATTTCTCTCACACAATTAGCTTCATTAATTTCTCTCACACAATTAGAATCACATGGGAGCAAGCATGCACGCTCTGTATGCCACCATCCCCCTCTGTGCCTGCCAGCAGAGTTTTGAAGGCAAATGTCTGCCGCAGAAAGCCTATTCTATTCTTGCAAATTTGTTGCATGATTTTAAGCCCTTGATTATTGTCAGTTATTGATTACACTAGGGGTTATTTAGGGCTTGTTTTATTTTGTTTGGGGGGAATGGTTTGCTTCCCTGAGGCCTCCCACTTCTATTCTCAGCCTAAAACTCCAAACTACCCATAGAAAACAAAATCTCTTTCTCTCTCCATCCCATTCAGTGATACTGCAACATCACTGGATAGCTTCTTCTAGCCTTTTGGAAGGCCTAGTGACTGAGTTACAACCCCAGAACTATCATAGATTGGCCACCCTGCATTGTCTACACAATGGCGCTACCCAATCAGGACAAGATACTCTCTAAGGATGATTGATAATTGGGTGGACAGCAGAGGGGCCCTGGCAGATTCACTTTTGCCTCCCTTGTCACAAAGGCTTTAGTGAAGTCCAATTAGCATTAAAATGGTTAGATATGGACTATAAGAAGGGTTGCACAGTTTTTGTTCTCAGAGTTAAGATTTTCCTGTAGTTTTTGCTTCTCTATTTTTGGTAGTGGTGTAGCTTTTTCAATATCTATGCTGGTGGTATGGTTATAGAATCATAGGATTGGAAGGTATATTGGACGTCATGTAATCCAACCCTCTGCCCAGTGCAGAAATCCTCATATCATCCCAGACAAATGGCTGTCCAATCATTTCCTGAAAACCTCCAGTGATGGAGTACCCAGAAGGCAGGCTGTTTGTAATGGCATGTGGGAATGACCTTGAGAGACAGGAGGAAGAGCCACAGCCTAGACAGAAGGTATCTCAGCCCACATAAGGAAAAGGGGAGTAGGAAGCATCTCCGAAGGGGCCCTCCCTAGTTTTCTGGAAAGTTAAAGTAAAGGAGAGGAGAACTGCTTTCAGACTTGCAAGATTCTGTTACTGTAACCTTACAATAAAGGCAGTGTTAGTTCTCGTGGTTTGTGCTTCTTTTCTAGACTACCTCAAAGGGCTGACACTATTAAATAGTTTAATAGCTCTCACAGTCAAGAAATTCCTCCTTATTTCAAGTTTGGATCTCTCTCTGTTAGATTTCCATCCACTGGTTCTTGTCTTAGCCTCAGGCACTATGGAGAATAAATCCATACCCTCTGCCCCATGACTTCTTGTCATGTATTTGAAGACTGCTACCCTTAGCCTTCTCTTCTTTAGGCTAAACATACGAAGTTTCTTTTACCACTCCTCCTAGGATTTAGATTCCAAGCCCTCATCATCCATGTCGCTCTTCACTGCACTCTTTCCAGTTGCTCAGCATCCTTTTTGTATTGTGGCAACCAGAACTGGACACAACATTCTAGGTGCAGTTTGACAAGTGTATCATAGAGCAGTACTATCACTTCCTATGATTTTAACACTACACCTTTGTTGATGCAGCCCAAAACTGCTCTGGTTCTTTTGGCAGCTGTGACAAACTGTTAATCTGTGTGGCAGATGCTTAATCTGTCATCTACCAGGACACCCAGATCCTTCTTGTAAGTACTACTGCGGAGGCTGGTACCATAGTAACTTGTACCTGTGCATCTTTTTTTTTTCCTGCCTAAATGCAGAACCTTACATTTCTCACAACTGAACAACATTTGGTTGGATAGAGCCCAATGTTCAAGATTATCAAGATCCTTTTGAATCTTGAGCCTGTCTTCTGGGGTGTTAGCAATCCTTTTGTGTCATCCACAAATTTTATGAGCATCCCTTCTATTCCCTCATCTGTGTCATTTCTGAAGACGTTGAAGAGTTCTGCCCCAGGATGGAACCATGCAATCCTCCTTCCGTGTGGACTAGGCAACTCTTGGCTTTGCAACAAAAACAACAACAAAATCATCAAGAGCTGATGAATCATGGAAAATAAATCACCTTTCCCTTATCTAAAACAGGTTCTTGTGATATTTGACACCTGGAACAAAGCATGTATTTTTAAAATTATTAAATGGAGACTGAACAGTCCAAAGATACTGTGGCAAATGGAAGAGTGGAGAAGAAATGCACCATCCAACAATGCTGTATCTGTCAGATTTCTCGTGTGAAATTGCAAATTGCTTTCTGTACAAAAACAAAGCTTTCTCATAGCTTTGAATGGCTGTGCCCATATCTTCCATAGATATGAAAGTGCAGGTGGCCAGTAAAGGTACCATGTGATGCATTGTTTACGTCTAGTCCCAAAATGTTTGCATGGAAACAGTTTGCCCCGATGCTTCGTGGGAAGAGCCTGCCCTGGGAGAACAGGAAGGGGGAGATCACATGCTTGCTTAGATGCAACACTGCCACCCATTGACAGGTTATAGTATGTGCTATGTTCTATGCTGTGTGCTTGGTGTTTTCACACCTAAGTTTCAGCCAATCAGAAGTTGGTAAAAAAGTGTATTTCTACCCATGCAAAATGGTGTCCTTTGCTTCTTGACTTCTGCTCATCTTTTAGCCATCTCCATGTGTTCTGCTCCTGAGGACTGAGAAGTGTGTAGCTATGCCTTCTGAGAGAGTTGTTCTCCTAGGTATGTGCTCCTGCGAGTCCCTTGCAAGGGAGATGGGCGGGGAATAAATTGAAATAATAAATAAATAAATAAATAAATAAATAAATAAATAAATGTGTATTCTACTTGTAAGCTATTTTTACTTTTGCAATACTGTACCTGTATATACAACTCTGCTTTATCTATAGTAAAGATTTTTAGCTTTGAAAAGCTCCACTCTGTGTCTGTTTACTCTGCGCCTTTTTCCCTATAAGCCAGCATTTATCCAACAGTATCATCTATTTTATTCTCCTGTTTTGTTTCTGGCTGAATGTGAGGTGCTTTGTAAAGTTACTTTTAGATATTTAAAATTCCAACTTTACATCATGCAAAAAGTTTGGTGCAGTTGGGTTGTCTTTTTGAATAGCCCTGAGTTTGAAATGCAAGTCCAGTAACATGGTTATATTATCTTCTCTCACTTTTCAGCATCCTTTGAATTGGATGAGGTCAATAACACCTTACGTTTGTAAACATAAAACAGAATCATAGGGTTGGAGGTCTTCTAGTCCAACCGCCTGCCCAGTGCAGAATCCTCATACCATTTGGGACAAATGGCTGTCCAGTCTTTATGTTTAAAACATATAGCAGGTGGAAACTGGCAAGGCAACTTCTGCTGGTGCATCAATTGAAGCCATGGAGCAGGAAGTGCTGGCAGCGGTTAGTTACTCCCTTGTTAACCCATGGTGAGATTACTGTAATCCACTGTATATGAAACTGCCCTCGAATACCATTTGGAAATTGCAGCAGATACAAAAATACAGCTGCCCACATTCAAACCATGATTACTCAGCATAGCCATGTAACATCAATATGGTGGGAGTTAAATTGGCTGCCAGATAAGTTCTGGGTGCTGGTTATAATCTTTAAAGTCATATGTAGTTTGAGGCCTGATTTTTTGTGACACTGCTTATTTCAGATAGAAACTGGCCAGCCAAGACATGCCTTCAGATAGTGTGTGCTAAATCCCCACTCCCCAGTGAATATGATGGGAGGGGACTCAAGGACAAGCATTTTCTTCAGGGGCTCTCCTTCCATGGAATTCCCTACCACTGTATAAAAGAATGGGTCCCTCCCACCTGGCACTTAGGAAATTGTTTAAAATTTGGCTCTTTTGAATGAGAGATGTGTGTGCCTGAGGTGAATGGTGTCACAGTAGAGATGTAATGCTATTAAAGAGGATTTGAGATCCATCATTAGAATGTGATTTATAATAATATTATTGAATAGACTCAGTTACAGTAGTAATGAGTGCACCATTGGAAGAGCTGAAGGACCAGGTTAGGGACAGATCATCATGGAAAAAATCTATCATTGTGGTCTCTAAGAGTTGACAATGTCTTGATGGCACATAAGCATCATCATCATCATAATCAATTTATATTGATTATTTATTATTGTATTGCTTTATTGCATACTGCTTGGATTTGTATTGACTGAAGTGGCGTAAAAGCCTTGATATAAATAACTAGGTAAGTATGTAAGTAAATAAATAATGTTGGAAATATTTGTGTTGACACTGTCAAGTCCTGTTTATGTCCATAGATCATATACATTATTTCTTATTAGATTTACAGTATATCCCACCTTTATTTGTATAACTCAAGGCAGTGCGAGGTGGCTTGGGCTCAGAGAGAGCAACTGGCCCAGAGTCATCTAGCCGGCTTTCATGCCTAAGGGAGGACTAGAACTCATAGTCTCCTAGTTTCTAGTTCAGCACCTTAGCCACTACATCAAACAGGCTCTTTGTATAACTTCATACGTCTCTTTCTGCATTAGTATGGCAAGGCTAAGATGCTGTCTCCTTACCAAGAAAGATGTGCTCCTAATGAAAATCTCCAAACAGAGGTCAATCTAGTTCACGTATGGGCTACAATTCTTGCATGAATGTCTTTCTGGGATTACAATTGTATGGTGATGATGATTAAGGTTGTGTGGTATTATGAAGGGACAATTTGCTTCAATGAAGGCTAGAAGCCCCTCCAAGGTGCTTTATGAAGCAATACTTGCTTTCACGAGTGAAGTGGAATGGTTGTATTGCTTCACTTCTCCTTGTGAGGCCTCTTCAGCAGTTGCCATAACTCAAAGAGGCTTCCAGGCTTGTAAAAGCCTCTTCCAGCAACTGCAACTGTGGTTCAAGTCTTTGTGAAAATACAAATTATGATCTTGTTGGGCCAGATCATGTTGTCTCTGCCTCAATGAGGAGAAATTGCATTGCCTTTGTAAGAGGAAACTCTAGATCAGGAGCAATCCAAGCCACCAAGCACAGACTTCATGGTAATATATTTTCAAAGGTTTTAGAGTGGGGGCAGGCTTTTTCCAGTTTCCTTTTTTTAACAAACTTTCAAAAATGAGTAAAATTGTTGGCTTCTGGTGGGGACATGGAGGACTAAGCAGCTGTGCCCGCAGGCTTAACAGGCAGAGCTGACAATGCAGCAATTTTTTCAGGCTCAGGCAGGTTTTCCTGAAGCCCAGGAATGTTCTCTGGAAAAAGGAGAACACCCGGAATCATCGCATCTGTCCTCAGGACAGCTGCTTGCAGCCAGAAGATCACAAACAGCGTTTCGCGTTCGACTGGTAAGAGCTAGCTGGGAGGTGGGACTGTCATCATTTTCCAAGCTGTGCTGTAGCCTTAAAGGGACACTAAGACTGGCCACCACATTTCTAAATCACTAAATTTATGTTTTTTTTAAGTATGTGTAACCTAAGGGAGGGTTTCTACAGCAAGGAGAAGCTGGCTCTCTTGGTGCTTATCGTTATTTTTGGGATTACTTTTTAAAAAATTCTTTTTTAAGTTTTGGATTTCATTTTCCTTCCAAATATAAAGGAGGATTGAGGGTAAACAATTGTCTTCCTGTTATTATTTTTGTACTAAATTTGAAGATATTAGCATTTTCCTACACATTGAATCGGCTTATTTGAACCTTCAGATTTCTGTTTCTATTTCCCTATGAGAACTGTCTGCCTATCTCACTCTTGCTTGTGTAAACACATTCTGGAACTTTCCATATCTTCAATTTTCACTGGTTAAGCTCCTAGGGCGCGGCATAATCTACTGTGTGAGGCATGGAAGATTTTAAACAGATTTCTTCTGACTTCTACCAAGCTTTTATGCAAGATATTCAGGACATCATGGAAAATATGAGGTCTCAAATGTGCCATCAGGTTGGGGATTTGGTGGATGAAATTGAGGAATTCAACAGTGATAGAAATGTTTCTTCCAAGAGTGAGATTGGGATTTCTATTGGGATGCTGGATGAAGATTGGATAGTGGAGTTGGAGAAATTTAAGGGAGAGAGAGATCTGCAAGCAATAAGTGAAATTGACTTTCTGGTGGAATGCCATGAAAAAGAAGGGGTCATTATGTATGGGAGGTTTTTTGAAGAGAAGCTGGAGGTTCTGAGGGGGGCAGTTGGGCTGTTTCATTTTTTCAAGAGAAAAGCTCTGTGCATATTGTGGGGATATGTAAATGCTCTGGTTTATTTTGAAGTGGAATTAGGATTAAAGAATGTTTATCTGGATTGCTTTAAGGGTTCGACTGATGTTATTTGCTTTTAAGAATTTGGATTTAGATTATTAGGGTATTAAAAATGTTTATTTGGATGGTTTTAAGGATTTGATTTAAGGCTACTGTTTTGAATTGTTTTTGTTTGTTGGGTTTATTAAGATTAAGATTATTAAAACTGTTGTACTATTAAGTATAATGGCAGACAATTTATGTGCTTTTTAGTTTGATTCTTATTAAGGTAGACAGATTCTTATTATAGTAGACCAGCATGATTGATAACTGGCAAATAGAGGGAGAAAAAGTGGAGGCAGTGACAGACTTTGTATTTCTAGGCACAAAGATTACTGCAGACTCTGACTGCAGCCAGGAAATCAGAAGACGTCTACTTCTTGGGAGGAGAGCAATGTCAAATCTTGATAAAATAGGTAAGAGCAGAGACATCACATTGACAACAAAGGTCCGCATAGTTAAAGCAATGGTATTCCCTGTAGTAACCTATGGCTGTGAGAGCTGGACCATAAGGAAGGCTGAGCGAAGGAAGATAGATGCTTTTGAACTGTGGTGTTGGAGGAAAATTCTGAGAGTGCCTTGGACTGCAAGAAGATCAAACCAGTCCATACTCCAGGAAATAAAGCCAGACTGCTCACTTGAGGGAATGATATTAAAGGCAAAACTGAAGTACTTTGGCCACATAATGAGAAGACAGTATACCCTGGAGTGCTGATCCTAGGGAAGGTGGAAGGCAAAAGGAAGAGGGGCCGACCAAGGGCAAGATGGATGGATGATATTCTGGAGGTGACGGACTCGACCTTGGGGAGCTGGGGATGGTTATGGCCGACAGGAAGCTCTGGAGTGGGCTGGTCCATGAAGTCACGAAGAGTCGGAAGTGACTGAACGAATAAACAACAAATAGTAGACAGAAATGTATAGAATAGTAGTAGGAAGGGAATAATTAAATAAGTGTTATCTTTTGGGGGGAAAGTTGTTTAGGAGATCTATATGAATTTTCTTTCTTTATTTTAATGTAAGTGGGGAGTAACTGTACTTAGTGATTTTTATAATGTGCTAAAGTGGAATGATTTATAGAAATAATGTGGTTTTGGTTTAATATAGAGTAAGAGATTGATTACGGAAATTTTTGTATGTCCTTGCTGTTAAAAGTCAGAAGTCACATCTTTCTGTAATCTTGAAAAAAAAATTATCTTGTGTTTTCACACCTTTTAAATCCTTTTAAATCCTTTTTAATTTTTTAATTTTTTTTTTTTGTAGCTTTTATCCTTGTCTTGAAACTTAATAAAATTCTTTTTTAAAAAAGAGAGTAAAATTGTCCTTAAGCTTGACAGGAAGAAGTTTTTCTTTTTTTCACTTTAATGACATGAGAGAAAGCAAAGTTTACAGATGTGTCCATCCCCTTATCCCATGAATTTTTGATGGCTCATTAAAAAAAAATACTACTCCTTGATAAAATGCTTCATTTTTTTGCCTGAATTGGTATCAGTAGTTAGTCACAATGTTTTAAAGTAAAGGGGAAACATCTATAATATACACACAGAGAGGTTCACTCTGGTTCTCATTACTTTATAAATTATGTGCAATTTAGATCTTCTTTCAAGTTATGACTGTAATAGTTGTCTGAGAATAGATCATTGTTGAGGGAGAAAGCATATTACTATAACACATAGTTTTCCAAATTGTGTGTCACGACACACTACTGTGTCGCCTGCGGTGTCCTGGTGTGTCGCGCAAAAACCCGGAAGCACTGATGGGGGAACTGGAAGAAGCGGCACCCCCGCCAATCAGCGCCACTGCTGATGCTGTGGCCACTAGCGCAGCGGCAGCAGCAGTGCCGCTGATTGGCAGGGGTGCCGCTTATTCCGGTTTCCCCCATCAGCGCTTCCGGGTTTTTTGCATGACAGACCAGGACACCGCAGGCTGCACCGCCGCCACCACCGTTGGTGTGTGTCGCCAATGTGAAAAGTTTGGAAAGCTCTGCTATAACAGAACAATCAGCTTGATCACATGTATGGCTCCTTTTACCGTGCTGTGCTTTACAGGTTTTGTTTTGTTTACATATTTCTCAGCAATATATGATATTACAAGCAGGATCAACAGGGCATTTGCTGGGAGGAACTGGAACCTAAATTTTAATCCTAAAATGCCCTCATCTTCCACCATGTCCTGGAACTATTTTTTTTTAAGTTAGGAAGAATACAGAGAGAATTTCTATTCTCACTTCTATTCTGCAAGACTGTTGCCACCAGAATATTAATTCCTTGAAACCTCCAAGACAAAGGGCTTCAGAGAAGACCATACCACCAGCTAAAATCTTGGACTCAAATACCATATCAATCTGGATCTGTTTTTATTTGCTTATAGCTGGAGCAGTGAAGTTAGTTATAATTGGCTATTTTTATTTCAGCATTTTCATAAGTATTTAATTTTATAAATCATAACTAGGATTTTTTTTTTTCAATTACAAGATCATGTAAAATGCCTATAAATTAAAATGAACAGTTCAAGTCTGGTGAAATGACAGATATTTGATTTTTTTAAAAAATGTCTGGTTTGGTTATAGCACCTCAGACCATCTGAAACAATCATGCTTTATCATCATGGAGAGGTTTGAGATGACTGGATGAAACCACCTAAAGCATTTTCTCATTCATCCACAAACTGCATCATTACTTGTGCCAAATACCACCTTGTAATTTATTACCCAGGGCAGATGCCAGGAAACAATAATATCTTGAATGCTTGACACAATGCCTAGTTGTTGCATTATTAAGATTTCATACAGTTCTGTGCTCCCTTATTATTCAGCTCTACGAAAGAGGTTCATCTACCCCATCTCCTGCTTCAGATGCAACCCAAGGGACAACATTCAAATAATACTACAATGGACTGGCTTTCTATGCAGTTGGCAGTGGTTACCTTCATACAATCAGTCCTTCCCTAGCTCACTGGTAACAGCCTATAGACATATTCTGAATATGCATTTTCTGAATATGCTACTGACACTAGGAAATTTACATTTCATAAGAGCACCACCTTTGCCTTTTTTATGTACTAGAAGTTTGCCATCAGTGCTATTTCTCCTTTCTTTTTTTGGCTCCAGAGATAAGAAATATAGGTCACAATTGCTTAGATCTACCATATGTGTGAGGTATACTGTTAAAGGACCAAATGATAAATTATACAGCAAGAAACCTCTGAGGGTTTATCAAAGATCTACAGGGAAGGACAATATTACAACTTCTGCCATTCTTGTAAGATATTTTCTGCATTTCAGCAACTTATGGCAAATATGATTTTCATTTAGGTTGCAGCTAAAATATTCATAAAAGCTCCACACACAGATACCCCCCCCACAAATTCCCCAAAACATAATTCTGTAATAATCGTTTTTTTTTAGACCAATCAAAATCCACATTTGGTCTACAAAGCATTCAGTCTGTATTCTCCATCTTGAGACTAGCTTTAAGCCTCATTGCTAAAGCACCTGAGCTAGTTTGGGGTGATTTTTTTTTACCATGGATAAAGCTGGTTCAGTATTTTAAATGTTGCATAAATATCTAGTGTAATGTAAAGCTATATTTTACATACTTTAAAGAGAAGACAATTCCTGGCACATGGCTGGCACAGCCTTTCAACTCCATTTTAATAGCCACACAGAAATTATACTGGTGGGAGATGTCAGCCAACTGCTTAACAATAGAGGCATATTTTCATAAATTTGGCAAGAAGTAAGTAAAAACAATGTGCAAGCTGTTGGGTACGCTTTTAAACAGATACTCGTACACATAGAAACGCACATTAATCTATCCGAATCCAAAACACCATCCGCTGAGAAAGTCAGACCCACCCACTCACTTGAGAATTTGGTGTCACTTGTTTGCTCACTAGTCAACCAAAACGTACCCAAAATGTTGCAGGCCAGAGCTCTGCCAAAATTGCCAGCTCTGTTACTTGTGAATGATTGCCCCAAATTCAGTGGAACTTATAGGCTGCTCATCTATTCCTCTGCTCTTTTAGTTCTGTACTGGAAAAGAAATCCCTCATTTAGGCATAGATGATGATGATGATGAGGAGGAGGAGGAGGAGGAGGATGTAAGATTGCACATGACACATTATGAAAGCTACTTCTCTCATTCTGAATTAATCTAATTATCTTTTCCAATTGTTAATCAAAAAGCTAGGTTATAGCTAGGATCTGATCATTAATATGCTATATTCATATCTATTTCAAGGTACTGCAGGTGACACCTGGAATACAAAACTATGTGTAATAAGGACGACTGTCCTGCCACTGGCACCTGTGGGATAAAAGCTTCCAAAAGTCTAAAAACTCCAAGTAGATTTGAAACTCAAGTGCCAGAATTAAGTAGGAAGCCATAAGAGATATCATGCTAATATCAGAAAAGAGACAGCACCATGAAGGCTGTAGTCATATGTAATTTAATATTAGCAGTGATAGGAGTCAATTATATGAGGGTTTGGGTTTTTTTTCCTCCCCTGGAACACTGTATCTTTTATGCCTGTCCACTTTCAGCTTTAGAACCGCAGACTAATGAAGGCAGATGGATAGGAGATGAATTTTTGCCTTAAACGAAGTATTCTTCACTGTCAATAGCGGAGATGTCTGGCTAAAAATCTGAATAAAGCAGATTTTTATGACAGGAATTTAAGTGGCAAGCAACATATAGAACCAATTTTCTTCTGTCTAGAACACTCAAGGCACAAACAGTCTGTACTCAAAAAACTACATATGATGATTAAGAACAGTGTTAGCCAATTTTCCACTTTGCTGGGAGTTACTAAACAATATGTTCTCATGTAGAAGGAATAGAATGGGCGGGGGGGGGGCTCTTCCATTAATATAGTACCAATATAGAATGACTGCCCACACCATGGGGGTAAATCTCCCCTTTTTAATAAATATCAAGGGCACCAAGTATAAAATATCTTGTACTGTTTAAGTGACTGGTCATTAGGAAAGTTCCTCTTGAGGTAACTCAACATCTGTGAAAGGATTCATACTTTTCATGGGGACAGTATATCCAATTCCTGTTAATCAGACTGACTAATTGGCTGATAATGGGATCTCCAATGAGATCTCTATCTCTGCTCCAGTGAGATCCCACTATCACTGCTGGGCCCTATTAAAGCAACCACTAGACAGTTCAGTTCCTGTGAAACTGAACTGCCAAAGGCATTCTTGTAAATAAATATGATGTTGATGGCTCAGGCTTTGTTTTGCCAACTCCAAATTTTTAAAAATTAAAGACATATGGCAAAGATAATCTTATGGGGTCCAAAATATTTTTCCACAGCCACTCTGGCACAAAGGGGCACTATATTCTCTGTACCTGGTCTATGTAAAGGACCAAGGATTGTGGAGAAGAAGCTGATGCTAGGGAAAGTGGAAGGCAAAAGGAAGAGGGGCCGACCAAGGGCAAGATGGATGGATGATATTCTGGAGGGGACGGACTCAACGGTGGGGTAGCTGGGGATGGTGACGGCCGACAGGAAGCTCTGGCGTGGGCTGGTCCATGAAGTCACGAAGAGTCGGAAGCGACTGAATGAATAAACAACAACAAAAAAAGGATTGTGATAATTTCATGGGATGTGAGTCTAGCAACAGATATTGGCTTGGTCCAAATATGTTGGCACCGTAACTCTAGAATTTCTCACCAAATCTGTGTGGGCTGCAATTCTAATACATCTAGCGGTCAGGTTAGGGAAGTCTGTATTAAGCAGATAGTTGCATTTATTGTAGAAATGGGGTAAAAAAGAGACAGCATTGGTTCTAGGCAGCATCTAATTCAGAAGGTGTACATGTTACAGAAAACAATAAAAGAGACTGAGTCAATGGGTTTCTCCACCTGACTCACTAAATGGGGATGGGGAAAACTTCAGTGGTGATATTGAAAGGGCTTGAAGGGCTGATATCACCTGGAGGTAGCCTGCAATTGTGCTTTCCTGCTCTGCTTCAAAAGTGGTGTTTTCCACTTTTAAATAAAATACAAATAAATAAAATAAAATACAAATTTTTACAGGATGTTAAAGAAAATGGAGGTTTTGGATTGCCAAATTTAAAATTATATTATGATTCTTGTGCTCTCATTTGGCTTAGAGACTGGATAAAATTAGAAAATGGAAAATTACTAAACATAGAAGGTCAAGATCTCAGATT
Organism: Charina bottae; assembly: GCA_023362775.1. Classification (NCBI taxonomy): domain Eukaryota; kingdom Metazoa; phylum Chordata; class Lepidosauria; order Squamata; family Charinaidae; genus Charina; species Charina bottae. The sequence continues at coordinate 43,070,651 of JALMGJ010000003.1, forward strand.
TGGGTGGCATGGATATCTCTGGTATAACAAAACAAAAGCAAACACGGCATTCAATCATCACCCAATCAGAAAATCCATCTTAAAAACTTGGAATAAGTATAAAAACACAATATCACCTAATTTACCACTGTGGACTTCCCCACAGGAGGCATTTGCGTTACAAGGAAATCTGAATTTGTGTAATTGGTTAAAATACAAAGATTTATTAATATTCGAGGGTACAAATTTTAAACTAAAAACTAGAGAAGACTTAGCAAAGGAAGGAATCACTTGCAATTGGTTTACTTATTTACAAATTAATGAACAATTTAAGATAGATACTAAAAAATTTAAGTTTAAAGAAAAATCAGTAAATTGGGACAATGTATTATGGAAAGAAGATAATCATCTGATTGCAAACATTTATAAAATTTTATTACAAATTAACATGTCTAATTTACCAAAAAAGAAATGTATAACCAAATGGGAAGAAAATATAGGTCATAGAATTCAAATTGAAAATTGGGAGAAAATATGGTTAAAAGATCTAAAGTTTACTCTAAATTATAATATGAAAGAAAATTTCTTTAAAATGATGTACAGATGGTACATAACTCCTAATACATTGTCCAAAATGAATATTGCTATACCTAATAAATGTTGGAAATGTAAGAAAGAAGTCGGCACCTTTTTTCATCTATGGTGGACTTGCCAAAAATCAAAAAAGTTTTGGGATAAAGTTCATGAAACCATATGTGAAATATTAGAAGAGGACATTATCAAAGAGCCAGAATTCTATCTACTGGGATTTATAAAATCAGACTTACACAAGAAATATGGAAAATTGCTATTTTACTTAATAACTGCTGCTAGAACCATCTTCGCTAAACATTGGAAAGAGGATTACATACCTACGATTGAAGAATGGACAATAAAAGCGATGGACCTAGCGCAGATGGCCAAACTGACGGATCAGTTGAATGATAAGAACATAGAAGAATTCAACTTACATTGGAGTCCCTTCTATAAATTTATAGAAAAGACTCAAAAAGTTCAATTGGGAACTTAATGTAAATAATGTAAATAAGTTAGAGATTATAGTTGTTTATAAATATATGATGGTAAGGATGGAGAGAAAGTAGGAAGTCCTTTATGTTTATGTCCTTTATTTATGTTATGTTATGTTATGTTATGTTATGTTATGTTATGTTTTATGTTATGTTATGTTATGTTATGTTATGTTACCGTATTTTCCGGCGTATAAGACAACTGGGCGTATAAGACGACCCCCAACTTTTCCAGTTAAAATATAGAGTTTGGGATATACTCGCCTTATAAGACTACCCCTCTTCCAACGCACTGGGGAAAAAAAGCTTTCCCAATGCATTGGGAAGTGGAGTAGAAAGTAAAAAACTGCAGGGAGAAAACAGGGAAGCGGAGTAGAAAGTGAATAGTAATGCGAAGCGCGGCAGCGCGGGGTGTGTGTGTGAAGGAGAATATTGGGGTGAGGGGTGAGAAAGCTTTAATTACCTGAGCAAGGCAGAGGGGTGAAGAATACATTTCCAAGCTTTAGTGGAACAAACCATGAAGGAGGAGGAGGAGGAGGGTAATGGGGGGAAGTTTGAAAAAGCAGATCCAAGCGCAAAAGTTACTGAGTCATTTCAGCAGCGGCTGGAATGGTTTTATTGACTCCAGCCTCCCTCCCTCCCTCTCGCTCTCTTTCCCTGGCGATGGATCAGTGCAGGGGGGGGTCGGGAGGGAAGGGAGGAAACGGCAAGGGAGGGAGGGAGCGGAGGGTGGGACCAGACGGGGGAGCGTTCAAGAGGAGCGGATTTAAAAGAGCGGGGGCGTGGCTTTAAAAATAAATCAGGGGCGTGAATCGCATCACCGCCGGAAGAATTAACACGTGGGCATCTGTATACAAAGCCCCCCCCCCGCTCTTTTAAATCCACTTCTCTTGAACGCTCCCTCCCTTGCCTTCTCCTCCCTTCCCTCCCCCCGTACTGATCCATTGCCAGGGAAAGAGAGTGAGAGAGGGAGGGAGGCCGGAGTCAAAAAAAACTGTTCCAGCTGCCACCAAAATGACTCACTAACTTTTGTGCTTGGATCTGCTTTTTCAAACCTCCCCCCATCATCACCACCACCCTCTTCCTCCTCCTCCTTCATGGTTTGTTCTGCTAAAGCTTGGAGATGTATTCTGGGGGGGGGAGGGCCCGGGTGGAAAATCTCCATGCCGATCAGCTGTGCGGCGGGGATCAGCTGTGCGGCAGGGAAGTGAAGTTGCACCCCTGTGGTGCGCCATCAGCGCTTCCGGTTTCAGCACCCGCCCTATAAGATGACACCCGGCGTATAAGACGACCCCCGACTTTTGAGAAGATTTTCCTGGGTTAAAAAGTCGTCTTATACGCCGGAAAATACGGTATGTTACGTTACGTTACGTCAGATTTTGTTATTTATGTTCTACTATAAAATAAAGAATTAAAAAAAAAAGTGGTGTTTTCCAACTTCTGCTGGCCTGAGCCTGAGACAGGGTTTCTGTGCTGCACTTTCATTCAGTCAAGTCAATACCTGCACTCCCATTGGTTGCTGAACAACCTGCTGCCACGCCCCCTCCCTTCTGGTACTGGTTACTGCCCTCTTTGGCCATTTTTCGGGTGACTGCATCCAAAGAGAAGAATGTGCCCTTCTAAAGCTTGAATCCCATTTTGCAGGTCTCAGGCATTGCAGGTATTTCTTCTGAGTCTCCACTGTTGACTGGTAGACCACTGAAACCCTGAACTTTTTTTTTAACCATTCCCAAATGGACCATGAGGATGACAGGAAGAACAGTAAAATCATGGTAGCTTTTTCATTTTGGTTTTCTCCCAGTTCACCAGTGGACATGCCAGATGGAAGGAACAATTGCAAGGTCCAAGTGTGAGGAGTCAACAGAGGGAGCTCATCCAGAATGTCTGTCAAGAGAAACTACATGTCCTTAAAGACCCATCTACAGGGGACCAGCAGTTTAAGGCTACTGTGCAAAATAGTCCAGTGTTAGAAATGGCTTAATCAGTGGACATTACAGTCAGAAGAGAAAAAGGAGACTGAAAAGCTATGAAAATGACTCATATTAACATTTGAAAAGGGTCATGGTGCATAGTTATTTCTATGCCAATACCAGAAGTCCCCAAGCCACAATGGGAATATTAAGGAATATTAAGGTGCTTGGTTGCAAACAGATATACAGATATAGTTGCTACAACAAAAACTTGCTGGAATGGCAAGAATCAGTAGGAAATTGCAATTCCTGGTTACAAACTTTATTGAAAGGACAATGCTGCTCTTTATACTGTATAAAATCTAATATGACAACATCAGAAGACTGGATATTTCTACAGATTCACTATGGGTGGGTAATAGCTAGCCCCAAATGTCAATTAGATTTAGGAATAAGCTATTGCCCACCTAATCAACATACTCAGAGTGATCTTGAGATTGTAAAAAAAAAAAAACCCTGGGAGAAATGCAAAGGATAAATCGCAATAATGGGGTACTTCAATTGCCCTTAGATAGACTGGGTACATTCAAATCAAATGTCTAGATACTGTAAAAGACTGCATCTTAAAATGGTTTGTCTTGGAACAAACTATAGGAGAGGCAATCCTAGATTTAATCACAATTGGGGGCCATGATTTGGTATGAGATGGAAATCTTGAATCAACAGGACACCGTAACTATGAAGATACAATATTTATTTGTTTGTTTGTTCATTTATATATTTTCACACATTTATTAGCATAAATGCAAGTGGCAAATTGCCAGCAGAGTGTGACACAGTCACATATGATAACAAAAAGGGAAATTTATTTCAAAAATCAGGGGACTGGAGAAATAGAGAACAAAAGGAAAAGTCAAGAGAGACAAATCTCTTCCTAATGCCTAGAGGCTATTAAAAACAACAATAATTGAGCTCAACTAGAATGTAATCTACTATGTAGGAAAGACTCATTAAAAATCAGAAAGAGACTAGTGTAGCTTTATAGTCCTATCCCTGAAATTGTAAAGTTAAGAGGGCTCCCTTCAGGAAGTGGGAAGATGAAAAAGAAGCAGAAGCCTCGGTGTAAGCTCTTGCTTCTCCCCAGTTGCAGGGGAGAAGAAAGAAGCTGGACTAAAGTGGGCCTTGGCCTGATCCAGCAGGTTAGTCTTATGTTCTTAAATGTGTAGAGTCATTCCCATCATAAGCTTATGAGGCTTACAAGAAGAAAAACGCTTGGACAACTCAAAGGACAGGTACTCAAGAAGGTCTGGATGGAGTGCAGACCGCCCAGAGTCCCCTCTGTGGGGGGGAGATGGACGGTGATATAAGTATGATAGATAGATAGATAGATAGATAGATAGATAGATAGATAGATAGATCTATCTATCTATCTATCTATCTATCTATCTATCTATCTATCTATCTATCTATCTATCTATCTATCTTGTGGCATTGAAAGAAAAATGTCTTTTTATTTTTAAACCTCCCATTTCTTCTTTGACTGTTTGGGTGATTCATTCCACTATAATTTTGTAAGTGTTTATATAGCCTGCTGTTTAGACCAGCACTCAATCTAATCTGAAATCTATTTGAAGCAGAGAGATGAGAAAATAACACCTACAGCTTCTCTACAATGGCACATAAGCCAGCATTTTAATTAAGGTTCTTCCTGGAGAAACAATTACATTCTGATCTAGCTTCCTGATCAGAATTTCTCTAAATTCTTCTGTGTTCAAAATAAATATAATAATAACTCTTACCAATAGATTCTTCTTTCCATTGTAAATGTCATGGGCACATATTATTTAGTTTTTTTTAAAAAAAACTTCCAACAAGATGCAGACAATGTCTATAACATTCTTCACCATAAATCCAGGAAAGAGAACTAGCTGATAGGAACAGCCCATAGTATTAGGAGAGCCTTGGAGGATTCATGAGCTTTGGAGAGCATGATGAGATTAAAGAAACACAACCCAAGAATACCAGTTAAAAGATCAATTTAGAATCAGATCACTGTATGCGGTCTTTTATGCATTTATAGGGGGTTTTCCTTTGCATTGCCTACCCCTGTATCCCAAAAATTCCAATAACCTTCTAAGTGAACAAAGAGACCCCATTTAATGTACAATAGCTAGGCATTTTCATAGTGCTGCAGGTTCACAAAATACTACAGACAGTTACATTGTACTGTTGACATCATCCCCCAGTGAGACACTACCTTGATGTGCTTGCTCTGAAGAAGATGAGAGTTATGCCAGAGGTTCAACCATACTGGACAGGTCTCATCAGAGGAGCCAGACGAAGAGTGTGTCTCCCATAAATGATATGGTGAGACGTAACATACAGAAACCTATACCAGATCGGTTGTTGCCCAGGTCAACAAGGACTGCAATAGGTGTTGGGATTCCTGGACATCTGGTGACAAGTGGGCCACAGGATTCAGGACTGTTGTCTGAGGAACCAGGGCCAGCAGCTGCAGGACTACTGGAATAAATAATAATAATAATAATAATAATAATAATTATTATTATTATTATTATTATTATTATTATTATTATTATGGCTGTGCAGAGACAGCCCAATCCACTCCTTAAAGCTATAATCCAATGTTCTCAGTGGTGGCCCTGGGGATATTCTATCTTGATTCGTTTTTCCTCCTGAAGCATGATTCAGGAACAATGGTAGATTTAACCCTATAGAATTGTTTTTTTTTAAACACCTTTACACTCACTAACTCTCTCTTTCTCTCGCTGTCTATGTGTGTATATATGTATATGTATACACACACACATATATTTATGAAGAAGAGATATATAGATATATAGATATACAGTATATACACACTTACATACATAATATATATTATTTTTTAATCTTAGAAAGTGATCAGGAACATGCATTTTTTTTCTTTTTTAAATCTGCTCCCTTCTAGATAACCACCTACCCAGAATTAATGACCTGAGAACAAGGATGGGCTTATTTATCCCTGAATCCATACTCCCTTCTTGTTAAACACCAACCGTGGTGTTTTATACAAACTAAAATAGACATAAAATTTATTCTTTTTTTATATGACCACCAGGCAGCAAATTGACAAATCATGTTATTTCATGGATCGTTTTGAAGTGGGATAGTGGAGAGTTGGAGCCGTCTCCTGAAATGTCACAAGCAGGTACAGATTTCAGCACAATGGAATACAAATGTCATTATTGTTGCTGTTCTTCTTGTTTTTGATGTTGTAAAGGAATTAACTGATGTTTTCTCTATGGCAGAAATTGCAGATCTGATTTTACTTTTGAGATTCATGAAAAATGCCTGTTTATTCAAGGAAAGGGGTAGAGGGAAGAACATAATGGAATAACAGTCCTGCTGGATCAGACCAAGGGCCCATCTTGGTCCAGCATTTTATTTCTCTCAGCGCCTACCCAGATGCAGGAGACGGAGATATCTCATCTCCACCAGCTGTTATCCTGCACCTATTATTTGGAACATATTTGGAACCATGCTGTTCCCGATCCAGAGGTAACACTGAGTCTTCAAAATAAATAGACCTGTACTCCATGAATTTATCTAATGCCCTTTTAACCTCATTATTCACTATCATCACACCTTCACTTCAAGCAGTGGTGTGCTGGTAAATGTATAACACCCAACTCTGCCAGCTCCATGGTCACTGCCACGCCATGCTGCTAGCTGATCGGCTCGCTAGGCAGTAGGGTTCAGCTCTGCATTCAACTGGCTCAAAAATTCAAGAAAATTTAACAATCTCTTGCAAACTGGTACGAGCCGGCTCCAAGCACACCACTGACTTCAAGCCTCCATTTCTAAAGAACAAAACAAAGCTGCCTTGTTGCTTCACTTCATGCCACCTCTGGAACATCCTCCAGCTCTTCTGGTAGCCAGAAGAGGCTTCTGCGCGTGCATTTCACATGCAGGAAACTACTTCTCGCATTTCCAGTGAGGAACTGGGTGTGCTGAAGCCGGCCCCAGAAGCACCGCAAAGCAACTTTAGAAAGTATATCTTTGGATTGCTATGACTAAGAAGGCTAATTGCAACAGGCATGTGGTCGAGAGCCAGTTTAGTGTAGTGGTTAAGGCATCAGGCTAGAAACCAGGAGACTGAGAGTTCTAGTCCCACCTGAGGCACAAAGCAGGCTGGGTGACCTTGGGCAAGCCACTCTCTCTCAGCCCTAGGAAGCAGGCAATGGCAAAGCACTTCTGAAAATCTTGCCGAGAAAACTGCAAGGACTAGTCCAGGCAGGTACCAGGAGTAAACACTGACTTGAAGGCAGAAAACAAAACAACAACAACAACAAAAATGTGGTACAAAACACCTCCTCCAAACAAATCACAGCCACATCACACAGGACAAATATCTATTAGCAGATCAGGCCAGTTATGCTAAAACATGCCTTGTACATTTTAAATTTGTTTTTAATACCTTTTAATGCCAAAATAAATAAATGTGATAATCAACCCTGAACCAAATGGGGGTGCTTGGAAAAGGCATATGTGAAAACTGGTGTGTGGGCTGATGTGGCTAGGTGGAGAGAATACATTACATTATTGCTGCTTTTGTTGCAGGAGTATTTGAGTCTGAAGTATCCCTTTGTTGATTTAATTTTAGGGGGTTTGAGTGGGAGATAACTGTATATACTTTCTGAATTTATGTTGTTTTGGTCTGCCCGAGCCAGCCTTGCTCTTTGTCAATGCCGTCTTTCAGTATTTATCTATTTAGTTTTTTATTTATTCCACTGAACAGTGAGCAATGCCATTACAAAGGACAAGGGCTTGTGTATTTTATATACAATTGATTTACTCTTTCTTAGCCTTGGGGATCAGCCAAGTTATAAACTGACATACATGCCGATCATGACCTGGGTTGCATTCATTTTTATGCCATTGCTATGCTGCTATTAAGCTAGAGCAAACTTTGTTATATTTCAAAATATCGATTCGAAGAAATATAACATATAATAGATATTTTCATGTTATGAATTCAAGCTTGGACCATCAGACCACCTTCCCCAATTCATAGAATACCCAGGCCATAGCCACGAAGCCTGGGACTTCCAAGAGTTGTGATCCTTTCCTTTCCTTTCCTTTCCTTTCCTTTCCTTTCCTTTCCTTTCCTTTCCTTTCCTTTCCTTTCCTTTCCTTTCCTTTCCTTTCCTTTCCTTTCCTTTCCTTTCCTTCTATCCTGCTTTTCCTCCAGGAACTTGAGGTAATGTAAAGGGCATTCCCTCCTCCCAATTCTTCCTCATCATAATAGGTTAAGCTGAAAGAAAGTGGCTAAACCCAAGTTAGCCAGTGAGTTTCCATAGCTGAGGGTAGCACGAACTGTTATGTTCCTACTCTACTAGCTGTCATGTGGAGGGCACCAGCCCTCATCAGGTTGGGGAAAGGTTTCTAGTGAAGCAAAAGAATGGGTCGTATTCATTTACTCAGGACCAATTCTATAACTGTATGTCTATGAAGGTTCTCAGTCATCCAGGTGGAATTGTCTGTAGCTTGAATCATGTCAACTGGATTTCTATTTTCTCAGTGGAAACGTTTCGCTCCTTATCCAAGGAGCTTCTTCAGTCTTCATTCTTCAGTCTTCTTCTTCAGCTCCTTGGATAAGGAGCGAAACGTTTCCACTGAGAAAATAGAAATCCAGTTGACATGATTCAAGCTACAGTCTATAACTGTATGTATTTTTGAAATTACTTGTTGCCTAGCATTAAAACTATGTTTAAAATATGGAACACAAAAGAAGGCAAAAAAGAAATCAGCACAGTGCCAGGTGTCGCCTCCCCAGGGAGCAGTTTTTTAACATGTGCTTTTAATGAATGGGGCCCAATATGGAGAGTGGGTGATTTACTTATGGTCTTTCCAAATATATTCAACAATTTTCTGGCACTGTTTGTACAAACAAGCTTTACTTTTATATGCTGCGCTGCGGCAATATGACCGTTTTGCTTTCTACTTAAGCATCACAACAGAAATGAAATTTTATTAGCCATTATGGACTTCTGCACTTCTAAGTGTGAGTTTATTCATCTTTATTTTCTGATAGCCACAGTTCATTTGTACTGAAAGCCGCATTCAAATTTCAGTGGACGGTCTCATCAGTCTACTAAAGAAGTTATAGCACTAACCATTTTTATGGACTACTGTTTCCCTGTCTTCCTTGCATGTATTTGAAATGGTCACTCGTCATGCATACATTGCAAGAGGAGCCAGCCAATTCCAGCTGACTAATGGGAAAACCTGCTTCTTGTGCACCTGCTTTCAAACAGTAATTTAATTGGTATTTAATTATATATGTTGATGTATGTTTCAGGGAATACAAGATACCTGCTGAAGTTTATTTATTGACACCATATGGCAAGCCTATAAATCATGGCTGTTTGTATTTTTGAGAATTCCTCCCCAAGTGTAAGTTTCACTGAAAAGCATACGGGTGTGTGTGTTGATCTCATAAACAACAATATTAGCAAGCATTACCTTGAATTTTGAATAAAGACCTAACAAATGTGGGCAACTGAAGATGATGACATAGGTGCCTGTTTGGCCCTTTTGTCTTCTAGATATCAGTTCATAGTTTGGTAAAAGAAGTGCTTAATCTCTGGAACTACTAATGTTGGCTGGAGTCTCATGGATAATCATTGGGACTATGCAGAGTTTCAGACTGAAAAAAGAAAAAGGTGCTTTGGAGTGCCTGGGGTGCTCATGTATGACCACTTCTTGCCAACTCCTTCAAGCAGGTGTGTCTTTTCCAATGATTGTCCCAAAGCACTGTTTACTCTTGTAATCTAATTATATGAATGTTATAAATAGACTTTTTAATTTTTTATTTTGGCTTTATTGTTTTTTATAAAGTTTAAGCCAAAGTGAATAGACTTTAATTATGAAACTTTGGCATGACTGTAGAGTTGAAAGCTGGTTCCTGAATTGGAGTTTCAGAGAGGGGATCCAATAAAAGTCAAGATGGCAGCCTTGATCATGTGCTTGCAGCAGCCATCTTGATTTTATTGGGCCACTCCTTCCCCCTTGCAGGTGCTCCTACTCCTGAATATGATAGGAGTGGTACATACTGTAATGGAAGTAACTTTATTTATTTATTTAATTTTTATCCCACCTTTATTATTTTTATAAATAAGTCAAGGCGGCGAACATGCCTAATACTCCTTCCTTCTCCTATTTTCCCCACAACAACAACCCTGTGAGGTGAGTTGGGCTGAGAGAGAGTAACTAGCCCAAGGTCACCCAGCCGGCTTTCAGGCCTAAGGACATGTGTTAAAAAAAATGTATGCTTAGCAAATGGTTTGACAATGAGCAAGAAGTAAGACAAAGATTGTGTAATGAATTTATGGCTAAATATACAAAGGAATGCTTGAGATAATTTTAGAGATGTGTTGTTGGGGACATGAATGTGTTTATACATTTGTAGGTACACAATGCCACATAATTCAGTGAGAGTCCAAATGATTAGCAATGATTTTACATAAACTGTCATGAATATTCTCCTTGCATCATACAGTTTATGTAAAACCATTGCAAATCAATCAGTCAATTAGTACACTAAAGACCAAGGTATTAGTGTTTGACAGAGAATGTTAAAATGTCCAAATGTTGATAGGAAGGTAGTGGGAGGCATGTATAAATGTATGTTGAAAGAAGTGATAATAGATTTTTTTCCCCTTTGGTGCCTTTGAGTCATTGTTGACTCCTGGCGACTGCCTGGACTAGTCCCTGCAGTTTTCTTGGCAAGATTTTGGAAGTGGTTTGCCATTGCCTCCTTCCTGGGGTTGAGGGAGAGAGACTGGCCCAAGGTCACCCAGCTGGCTTCGTGCCTAAGGCAGGACTAGAACTCACAATCTCCTGGTTTCTAGCCTGGCGCCTTAACCACTACACCAAACTGGTCCTCGATGATGGATGTATATGAGTGCTTTTCTTCAATTTGCTATATGGAAGTGAGAGGTATGCCGGAAGAAACATCAGAGTTGAACACCATAGGAATTATTTATTTAAGAAGCATCTGGTAGAATGGGTGCAGAATGAATAAGGATTAAATATAACTCCATTAGCAACTAATATGAAAGAAGTCTGTTGAAGTAGTTTTGTCAAACAGAGAGAAAGAATGAATAATAAAGAAAAATTTGAAGGAAGAGTGAATGGTGTGGCAGGAAAGAGAAAACTGGGAAAGTCACAGTTGGATGGAATTAATGGGAACCTCAAAGAGAAGTGAGAAGTTTGAAAACAAAAGTTAATATAGGGCATGGTGGAAGGAATGGAAGAAAAGTGTGGAGAGGCATAATGTTTGGTGTTGGTATAAGCAAGATTTAGTTATATTTCCTCTTTCTCATCTACTGCCTTCAATTTATTTTGCTTACTATTTGTGACTCTTTTTATATGCTTTGCATAATGTTTAACCTGAAAGGAAACAGCCTGATGGGTATGTATGTATGTATGCATGTATGTATGCAGATTTCTACATGGCAGGCAGGCACAACTTGATTCACTCATACTGGAAATGGCTGTATATGTTGAACTGGGCTCTTGTGGCTGGCAGAGAATTTCATTTCATGATAAGAACTTTCCAAAATTCACACATATCTTCACAAATGATATGTTTTGTTTTGCTCTGTTTTGTTTAATGAACGTAGAAGAAGAAAAAACTGAAAGCAAAACTGTGAAGTCATTCTCCTCTGCCTCTGATGTTTAAACTGTAAGTACTGATTCACACATGCAAGCGATTGATTCTACAAGCATCCCATATGTACATGCTTACCCAAAACACTGATATTGACAGCAGCAGTGCTAGATTTACAACAGAATTTCTATTTTCATCAGAACATATGATGATAAATAATATATTTCATATCCATAGCTTAAACAGATTTCTTTTCTCTTATGCATCTTTACATTTGTCTTCATTCCACATAAGCTGAATATATTTCATTGAACTCAAATGTCATCTCATAAGTTAACTTATGAAAGAAAATACACAATATCTAAAGCAAAATACAACTCTTTCTACACACATTTCTGTTCATCCTGGTTTTGGGGTTTTCAGATAACTTCATTTTCTTACTCCTCTGTATTATCAATCCACCATTAGTCTACTTTTAATTAAGGAACTTTGCTATAATTGTATTTTTCCTGTGTGTCACTGATGAGCACCCAATGCACATGCATGTTGCTTGGTTAATTTTTCCATGATCTGCAGCAGCATAGCAAGGTGTCTCCAGGGAAGGGGAAAAAACAGCTCTTCCTTGTCCTCCTCTGTCCCTTCCAGGTTACAGCTTTAAGAGAAAGGGGGAATATAGGAGCATGTGTGTGTGTTAGGATTAAGGAGGTACATTCATACATACTCATCACGCTATTCCATTTCAGGGTAAGTAGTGTTATGCAGAACACAGAAAAGAAGTAAGAAATAGCAAATAAATTAAAGGCATAAGGTAACAAAAATAAAATATAACTTAGCTGAAATTAGTTTACATACAGTATTCCCTAGACCTTTCTGTGGAGAGTTAAGGAAGATGACCTTGACCAAGCTATGCAGACTCTGTTGCCATCCTTTCCCCATCCTTAGTAAGAATTCTGCAAGATACACAAGTTCGTCTATTTTCTTCATTTATGTATAACTTGCAATCATTCTCTCCTGTCAAATGTTATATACTCTAGGATGTATGGAACGGAGTTAATAGATTTTTTTTTTTACAAAAGGAGAGAAAGAAGAAAAAGATTATGGAAAATTAATGCTAAAGCATCGGAAGAGTCCATTCCCCCTTACCTGCAGAGAAGAATACCAGAGGCAAATCGTTTATGAAAGGACAGGATTAGTCCATCACCCAGCTAAATAGGAATAAATATTCCTAAATATTCCTAGATACCTATGAGGAGGAAGTTGCATCAGAAACAAGTTCGGAGAGCATATTTCCCTTCCCTATTTCCCCTTTTTCTGATATCTTGCAGTTAAGGTAACATGAGCAGGGAAGTGTCAAAAGAAGAATAAAAAGAAGGCAAAGGAGGGAATGATGAGTGGCAGCACCAAAAGTGGTCTGGGAGATTTGCCAGATGTTTTTACAATATGAAGCAAAAGTACATTGGGAGGATTTCCAGGGCTCTGAGGGCTATTGTTTCTTCAGACATTTGGGTCAGGTGGGGAGATGAGCTCTGTTATTATTGATGGTGAGTGAGGTTGTTGTTCATCCTTGGGCAACAGGGAATTATGTGAGGTGGATTTGTGTGTTTCAATCCTGTGAGTCACCTGTACGAGATGGGCAGATAAATAAATAGATGTTCGATAGATCGATAGATAGATGTTGTGATTAGATGTTGTTAAGAGGTAAAGAGGAACAAAGTTCAATAATCATGACCTGGTGATCACAGCCAGGGAAATTCAAGGGAAATATGGGGATTCAAGTTCCTTGCTATAGAGGTTTACACTGTTGAAGCTGGAATGTATTATTAAATTATTGTGAGGATCAAACATAACTATAAAATCATGTGTGCTTTAGATCATCCATACATTTGCATTCAAGCCTGGTCAGATTTCTGAATTCCAAGTATTACTGCCTTCTGAAAATTGCTTAGGCTTATGTGTACTGTTAAAGGGGCATGGTGGCTCAGCGGGTAAGACACCAGGCTTGTCGATCGGAAGATCACAAGTTCAGAGGTTCGAATCCCTAGCCCTGCATGCAGAGTGAGCTCCCGCACTAGCTCCAGCTCTTTGCAACCTAGCAATTCGAAAGCATGCAAATGCAAGTAGATGAATAGGTACCACTTCGGTGGGTAGGTAACAGCGTTCCGCACGCGTCATGCGCCCACATGACTGTGGAAGCGTCTTCGGACAATGCTGGCTCTTCGGCTATCAAACGGAGATGAGCACCGGCGCCTAGAGTCGGACACGACTGCACAAATGTGCGGGGGGAACCTTTACCTTTACCTTTATGTGTTCTGTCAGGAACATACCAAGAGTGAAGGCAGAAGAGATGGCCACCTTGGGCCCTGCTTGAGAATGCTTCAAGGTTTGCTCCTGGATCACCTTCGACCAGGAATAGACAATCCATGGACCACTGGCTGCATGTGTTCCTCATCAGCCCATTTGTCACATCAGCAGCCCAAGAGCCTCTGAGCCTGAAATTCAGTAACAGAATGTCTGAATTTCAGCAGCACAAATTTGCTCATTGGGGAGGGAGTGGGTAAATTTTAGACGGGAATGTGAGCAATTTCCCTAAGGAAGGCCTTCAGATCCAATCCTTATCCTTGAACTTTCCCCTTCCACCAATGGGATGAAAACAGGGTGCACAATGTCTGATGTCCCCCTTCCGGTGATGTCAAAGCACGGCTTTGAAAAGCTTTTCAAAAGGTGAGGAGGCTGAATTGTGATTCCTCCCTCCTTCAAATGTTGTCCACCTGTGTCTTAGACTTATGACAGAACCAGATTAAGTTTAAAAATAAGATTCTCCAGATTTGCTAAAGGAAACTGTAAGAGTGACATCATCAGTCATAATATCCAGGTTTTCTTTTTCCCTGAAGCGTCCTGTGATTTTTTTTCCCATAGGTTTTTAGGTATGTAGCTCATATTTAGATGACAGAGATTAAAAAATTGTTTTAATTTAACATGTATTTCTCCTTTAGCTGCCTTTTATTAAGTGAAAATATTTACATTCCTCTGGCATTTTTTTCCTTAATTCATAACTTAGGGTTAAACCATGTTACAGCTTTGAATGTTACATTTCATCTTTTTTTTCCAGAAAAAAAAGTATCCCTACTAAATATAATCCAACCGTTCTTGCTGCAATATTTCTTATTTATTTAATAGATTTATGTACCAATCCAGTAGTAATAAATCAAGGAGGCTTACAAGGAGACTAAAATGCATAATCAGAAAGACATAAAAAGAAATAAGAAACCTCAATAAAATACAGCAAAATACAAACAACATGAAACATTATTCATCTGAATAAGCTACATGCAATATTGACTGTGTTTTGAAAAGGGACTTTTCCCCTCTACTTACTAACTTCCTTTCCCTTTAACACATCTGTCCTTAAAAAAAAATAAAGGCGGGAGGATGAACAAAGATATCTCTGTGGAAGATAAAAAAAGTCAGGATGGTAACTTTGACAATGTGACTGAAGCCACACCCCCTTATAGATAGAACATGATGCACATAAAAGGGGTGAGGCTTTGATTATGGCCACCACCTTGACCTTTTTTGACCCTTCCCACAAATATCCCTGCTCAAAGCAATAGCAGTAAAATATTGCATTTACTAGTCTGCCATTTTTTGAGGAGCATCAGATTAGCCACCATTGATATATGTAAGCCTTGTACTACACTATCTGGTAGGAAAAAATCTGGATAATCACTAGATGGCAGCAAAATGGGAGTTTTACCACCCAGCTCTATGTAAGTATATATAAATGCAGTGCATAAATCATTTATAGTAGTTAAGGAATCTACTCATTATATTTAATGGCACTCTTAAAGCAGCAACACCTTTTTTTTGCAGTTGGTGCAGAAGCCTGAAAAAAGTTGGCCTACTTTAATGAATCCCAGAGATAATCTGCTCCAATAGGGTCTGAAGCATTTCTTCCTCATCATTTTTGAAGCATGCTCAACCATAGTGAATACCTAATAATTACCACATTATACTCCACTAAACTTAGCATGTCGTTAGTCTTTCAGGGCAGTTTCATGACAAAACGGGAACAGCTATTCAAATTCAAACTGCTTTGGACATCTCCATAAACAGCAGATTGAAAAACTGAACTGTATTATATGCCATTAAATGGTGCACAAATAAAAACCAAATTATTTTGCTAAATTAATATGACATTATTTGTCTTAGGAGATTTCTAGAAAACTTTATATGGAAATGTAAGTGTGTGGGGGTGATCATTTTGCAGAATAAAATTAATAGTTCACCTTTTGAGTCAGCTTTTGAAAAGTCTACTCAAATGTAATTGAGATGCTAATCTACAAATTTAAATATCCTACGGAAACAGTAACTAAACCATTAATTTAGAAGAAATATCGTTTATTTTGTTGCAACCTTCATAATGAAAATTATTTTCTTATTTAAGGAAATCAAAGTCCTGTGACTATTTCTGTGCTTTTTTAAAAAAAAAAATGTAATGAGCAATAAGTTCAGCAATTACATACATTGCTAAATATAATTTGCTAAAGAACAGCATCCACTGAAGGAGAGGTATACCTTGAAGAATGAAACTTTAGTGTGATTTCATACTTCACAAATCTCATTCTCCACTCAGATGCTTGGATACCCCCGTGCACCTAAAGGTAACACTCTGATGGTATTTGCTTATTTATTCACTTAACTGGAGAGTTTATGGAGCCATTTTCTGTGCTAATTCAAGCAGCATTTTAAAAGAATTAGTCTTTGTTTTTAATGGTAGAAACAGGAAGTGGTACTCTACAATGTTTGAAACATAGAAGCATATTCTTTAAGGAGCTTACAATTTGAAGGTACTTTGAAAATCATTAGTCCAACAGTTTGGTCACTGCAACTATAATATCCCAGGGAGCTGGTCATCCAGCTAGTATGTCTGAATGTTTCCAGCAGGGATGTTATCTAAATCAGCCCTGCCCCCCGCCCTGCAAAAAAAAAAAAACTGTTCTGACAATAATTTTATCAGAAATTATGGCAATGCTGGCTGGAGATGATGGGTGTAATCAGACATATCTGGAGGTCCCAGGCCAGAGGAAGTTGAAATATTCTGAAAACTGGGACTTTTGCAAAGATTTTTGGCTCTTGCTTCCTTAGTGTCAATGGATGCATTTTGAGGCTGACCTGCTGAGAAGCATTATTCCTCCTCCTCCTCCTCCTCCTCCTCCTCCTCCTCCTCCTCCTCCTCCTCCTCCTCCTCCTCCTCCTCCTCCTCCTCCTCCTCCTCCCATTCAGTCCAAAATAGAGTTGGCCCTAGTAGAGGCACCATGCTTTGCTACAAACCTTCTGTCCACAATGCAGAATAAGGGTGAATATATACATTGAGGTTCACCTGCCACTGCCCTGGAACAATAGTCCCCCCCCCATTACTTTCTGTTCATCCTACGTTCCTGCAGCCAGGCAGCCAGCCACAGGCTGCCCTCTCCCAATCAGCAATAAGATTAGGTGATGCTTATTCTAGCCACTTACGTTTTGTATTACCTTGGTTATTTCTAAGTTCCCCATTGGAAAGGCAGTGGGGAAACAGGCTTCCCACTTCTCTGCACTTTCCTGTTCAGTCAAATGGAGTCCTATCATCACATGTTACTGATGTTACTGAGAGGTCCTGGGGTGGTGCCCTTGCTGGAAGGAACCATGCATACCAATGTGAGGGTGACCTTGGAAGACGGGGAGAAGAGATGCCACCTAGGGAACGATCAGATAAAAGAAAATGGAGCCCGCAACAGAGTAATGGTCACAGAAAGAAACTTAGGAAGGACCTGCCCTAATTACTCAGGTGATAAATAGGGAGGGCAGGAGATTTGGACTTTCAGACTTGCATGATTCTTTTCATGTAGCCTTAAAATAAAATAGAATTAGCTCATCTCATCCTGTCTAGTTTACCTGGAAAGCTGACAGAAGGAGTCCACCCAGGAAATAAGGCAGTTTCTGTTCATAGTGTCCCAGTCACCTGAGGTGCCTCCTTGACTGTCCCTGAACCTCTCCCTTTTATAGTAGCCCCAGGCCAGAAGAAGATTGTCTATCCCTGTTTTTACTAATTTAAAAGGTGCAACAGAACAATTTAACAACCTGTTGACCCAAATCAGAGTCAAACAGCTAGATCAGAGCTTTCCAAACTGTGTGTCGCGACACAAAAGTGTGTCGCCACACACAGTCTGGTGTGTCGCCACACAACCCGGAAGCGCTGATCATCATCAGCGCTTCCGGGTTTTCCCGCGGCGACACACCAATGGCAGCACACAAAAACCCGAAAGTGGCAGCAGCGCTTCTGGGTTTTTGCACGCTGCCGCAACGGTGGCACTTCCGGGTTTTCCGGCGGTGACACACCAACGGCGGTTGGTGTGTCGCCGCGGGAAAACTTTGGAAAGCCCTGAGCTAGATAATACCCTTGAGGTCCAGGAAAGGAGAGCCCATCATCCTGCTAGTCCTGCCCTCTGAAATAACAAAACATATACCTGCTCTATCATAAAAGCCTTTCATATATTTTAAAAAGAGCCAGTTTGGTCTAGTGGTTAAGGCAACGGGTTAGAAACCAGGAGTCTGTGAGATCTAGTCCCGCCTGAGGAATGAAAGCCAGCTGGGTGACCTTGGGCCAGTCACTCTCTCTCAGTCCAACTCACCTCACAGGGTTGTTGTTGTAGGGAAAATAGGAGGAGGAAGGAGTATTCGGTATGTTCGCTGCATTGAGTTATTTATAAAAATAATAAAGGCGGGATAGAAAAGAATATTACCCTTTGAAGGAAAGAGAAAAAGAGAAAAGACGAACAGCAGCAAAGTGGATGGACTCTGTACAGTGGTGAAGGGCATGACATTTAAAGACTTGAAGGACCAATTTAGGGACAGATTGTCATGGAGAAAATCCATCTACGTGGTCACTGAAATTCGACTCCGACTTGATAGCACATAATCAATAAAAATCAATCAATGATTCAACTTGAATTTCTGATGTGAAATTTAATTTCTTTACAGGATATCAACCCAGCCAGATTTCAATGGGACACCTTCACAGGTTGTACTGAAATATGTTTTTGAAATGCTCCAGCTGCACTTTTTTAAAGACAAAGATAAGGAAAAGGCAGTACCAAAGCCTCCAGATTGCCCAATAAAGAATCTAAGAAAGTTCAACTCTGAATTGATGGCACATAATCAGACATTTATCTTTTTAATGTTCCTTTCCAGACACATATAAAATTGCATCAAAATGTTATTTATATCGCCTTTGACATTACAACTCTGCATAAACCCTGAAATCATGGTAGTTGCAATCAAACATATCTGGATAGCATCAGCTTGCCTATCCTTACACTGGCATAAGTTCCCAAACCCCTGAAATCATTGACTCAGATAAGACTCTCCACCCAGGCATCCAGAGAAGGAACTGTTCTCCTCACATTTCTCTTTGATGATGATAAACATAGCGAGCAAATCTGTGGCTTGAATCATGTCAACTGGATTTCTATTTTCTCAGTAGAAACGTTTCACTCCTTATCCAAGGAGCTTCTTCAGTCTGAGTAAAGTTAGTAAGGGAATCCTTAAATATGTTTCTAGGGTGGCTGTGTGACCTTGCACCTGGGGCTAGGTCATGGTTATTTTGAGATGTTTATTTCTAAGTCCCTTTATCATCTAAAGGAGGATCGTTAAGATTACCCTGCTGCTGTTGAGCTTGCGAAATGGTCTTAATCTTCCTAGGCACAGAAGACAAAGCAGGAAGGAAGATAGGGGAAAGGTTGTGCCTGAGGCCCCCACCTCTATTCAAGGAAGGATTTTCCAAGTTGGCATAAATGGATTCCTTGACCCCTCTCTCAAACCACCTATCTTCTCTGTCTAAAATGTGAACATTAATGTCCTCAAATGAGTGTCCTTTTTCCTTTAGATGAAGATAAACTGCTGACTCTGGTCCTGTGGTGTTACTTCTCCTGTGTTGGGCCATCCTCCTGTACAAAGGTTGTTTGGTTTCTCCAATGTAGAGTTCAGAGCACTCCTCACTGCACTGGATTGCATACACTACATTGCTTTCCTTGTGTTTTGGAGTTTGATCTTTGGGGTGTACAAGCCTCTGTCTCAGTGTGTTGGTGGGTTTGAAATATACAGGTATGTGGTGTTTGCCAAATATCCTTTTTATCTTTTCAGACACGCCAGCCATGTAAGGAATGACCAGGTTCTTCCGTTTACTCTGAGTCTCAGCCCTATCTGTCGCTGTTTTAGGTCTGGTAGACTTAGATTTAGTGAAGGCCCAATTTGGATATCCACAGGCCTTCAGAGCTGTTCTCAGGTGCTGTTTTTCATTCTTTTTGGAATCCATGGAGGTGGGGATGGTTTCTGCTCTGTGTGTTAATGTCCTGATGACTCCTAGTTTGTGCTGCAGTGGATGGTGGGAGTCAAACATCAGGTATTGATCTGTGTGTGTGGGTTTCCTGTAGATCCCTATTTCTAGCTTGCCACCGGTCCCAATGAGGACTTCACAGTCTAGGAATGCCAGTCTGTTGTCCTTGGTGTCTTCTCTGGTGAACCTAATGTTGGCATCTATAGTGTTTATATGTCCGTGAAGGCCTGTACTTCCTGGGCCTTGATTTTGACCCATGTGTCATCCACATACCTAAACCAGTTGGTGGGCACCGTTCCCTGGAAAGTGTTGAGTGCTTTCTTCTCCACTTCTTCCATGTATAAATTGGCCACAATGGGTGACACAGGAGAACCCATGGCACAGCCGTGTTTTTGTCTGTGAAAGTCACCTCTGTATGAGAAATAAATGGTGTTAAGACACAGGTCCAGAAGATGGCAGATCTGGTTTGGGTTGAGATGGTTTCTCCTTTCAAGGGTGCTGTCCTCTTCTAGTCTCTTCCTGACAGCGGATAGAGCATGAGTGGTGTGGATGCTGGTGAAAAGGGAGGACACATCGAAGGAGACCATAGTTTCATCTGTATCCAGTTTCAGGATGAAGAAGCTCCTTGGATAAGGAGTGAAACGTTTCTACTGAGAAAATAGAAATCCAGTTGACATGATTCAAGCCACAGACTGTTCCACCTGGATGACTGAGAACCTTCATCGACATATAGCGAGCAAAATAAACACAAAAAGTTTGTTGATTTGGCAGTGTTTCACTAACATAAATGTCTGTCCTACTGTATATATGTCATGTTCAAAACTGTAAGCTTGTCTGGAAGTTCTCTGGGGGAAGTAATAGAGGAACACGATACTTTCTTGTGTGACAGTAACTAGGTAAATTCTAGCCTCTTCATGTAAGTTATTATTTTCTCTGTAACTGTAATAATTAACTTATTAACATCAAAATAAACCAATAGTTTATTTGCAACCCACCCTCTGGAATATCTTACCCCCGGAGTTGAGATGGGTTTCCTCCCTCCCGGCCTTCCGGAAAAATCTGAAAACCTGGTTCTGCCGCCTAGCATGGGAAGGAAAAAGTAATAGCTCCTCCTGGGGGTGGTTAATATTATAATACCCTTCCTAATTCGCCAGATTGGATTTTATATTTATATTTTTATGTCATGTTGTATTTATATTGTATTTTAATCTTGTTTTTATTGTAAGCCGCCCAGAGTCCCCCATTGGGGGAGATGGGCGGTCATATAAATTTGACAAATAAATAAATAAATAAACCATAGATTTTAGCAAAATTCATTTAAAATTACAGCAATCCATATCAAATCAGTCCTGCCCTCCTAGTATTTACAGTATTATTTATCAAATTCTCTTATTAAAGAACTGCACTTCTTTAATAGCCAGTTCATAAGGTCCACCATGAACTAGTCCAGGGCTTTCCAAAGTGCCGCCACTGGCGACACACCAGCGGCGGCAGCGCACGCATGGTGGCGGTGCAGGGGGCCGCATGTGCATGGCAGTGGCACAGGGGGCGCACATGCACGGCGGTGGCGTGGGGGGGCGTGTGGCGGTGCGCACGTTCATGGCGGTGGCGGCAGCGGCGGCAGCCTCTGCTAAACTGCGGAAGCCGTGCCGCGGCCGTGGCCGCCGTGCACGCGCGCGCTGCCACTTCCGGGTGGTGTGGCGACACACCACGCTGTGTGTGGCGACACACTTTTGTGTCGCGACACACAGTTTGGAAAGCTCTGAACTAGTCATTCAGTTTTTAATCCAATAAATATTTGAATTAAACAGATTTCCTTTATAAGTATGCCCTTAATGCTACCCAATGCAATATTGCTGACAGGGTTGTTCAGTGATCCAGATTTGAATGGGAAAAATGATTTGATATGAGTGGAGACACACTTTGCATCTCCATAATGACTGGTAGCTGCATGATCCCAGGAAAATGCAACATTTGGAAGTGTAAAAATGGTCACTGTTTAAATAACCTATAGATCTGATCTTCAGGAA
The DNA here is from genome assembly GCA_023362775.1 of Charina bottae. Taxonomy (NCBI): domain Eukaryota; kingdom Metazoa; phylum Chordata; class Lepidosauria; order Squamata; family Charinaidae; genus Charina; species Charina bottae. The sequence goes on from JALMGJ010000003.1 coordinate 43,092,685, forward strand.
CACTGAATTTGTGGATACTCCCATCAAGCATAAAGTTATCAACATACTTTAAGTTGAGGGCATACAGTATGTTGCTTTTTTTCTGGCACATAGTTTGGGTAGTATAATATGCTTCTTTCCTATAAATGTCTTCATGAAAGTTTGTGCATTTTTCCAGGCATATTTTTGTTTGCATAAAGATCTGTCTGCATTTCAAATGCATATTTCCTTAATATATGTATTTATTGCACATGTTTTTGTATTTTTTTAAAAAAAATCAGAGAGAACTGTATTGTGATATTTGAAGATGTGTGAAAACTGAATGATAATTGCATGCCGGTTTGCTTATTAATTCTGGAAGTGCTAATTGGGTCAGTTTACATTAAAATGCAAACCAAACAAATTACTTACGCCTCCTTAATTCTAAAGTAGAATTGTTAAGGTTTTTCAAGCCTGAACGGGGGAAAAAACATACTATTTCTCATTCCACATACAGAAGCCAATTGGTTTACTTCACAGGTGACAACATTCACAGCTATGCCTGTGGGTAGCAGAAGGAATTAGGATAGGTTCCCCAATCCGTGTGACCCAGCAGACACCTTTGGAATTCTGAGGACATATTGTGGGCTTTGTCCCAAAACAGCTGCCATGATGGGGCATGGCATGCCATAAAACATTTATCAGAAGCCATACAAGTGTGGCTGCTATTCAGCACCCTTTATCATCTCCCACAAGTCTCATATTTCTTTGTCAGATGGTGACACCTCCAAACAAAGCAAAATTTGTATTTTCTAAAAATACCACTGGAATTGATATGGGGCCCCAAAGCATTTTTTAAAGAAGGATTATGCTTTGGGCTGGTGGTCCAGCAGTTCCCCATCATCAAAAGACATGTCTTTGGGTGCCATATTGGATGCCAGCTCAGACATTATGGGCTCAAAGCGTAGCACTTGGCACAGCTGCATTCTTACAGTGCTGATTAAACCCCAAAAGGCAGTTTTCAGTTTCCTTGATAGATAATCTGGTGATGTTTATTTCTTACATTTATTGGTCTCTGCCCCCCCCCCCTTTGTGCACAATGTATGTGACATATTATGGCCTCCTTGCCCTTGTGTCATAAACACAGGACTAAGATTATTTCAAATTAGCAGATTAATTTGCAATGATTTTTGAACTCTTCATCTGATGATTTACAGAGCTTCTCTTTATGGGAAATTATCCCTACCTCCCCCACCAATAAACAATTCCAAGGTTCAACAATTCAGGACCTCCTTTTACCATAGCAACAGCACTAAATTTGCCACTGGAGAAGTATATGTTAGAAGGTCATAGCCCCGCCTTGCTTGGCAATTTAGAAATGAAGGGACTTGGAGTGGCGATTTATTATTTGAATGGAAAAGAAGGGAAAAGAAAGAGAGGAAGAAAGCAAAGCCAAGCTTAAGGAAAACCTAAAGGTGCAAAAGGTAAGCTTGCTGAGAATTATGAATTAATCATTCAATTTCCACAAATTACAGAGGTCTACCTGACAATTTACTGGCCACTATAAGATGACTCATTTCATGAGAATAAAGCTGCTTCATGGAAGCATGGCACATTCACAATAACTCATTAAAACCTTTGATCTTTTCCCACTATGAGATGTTTTCAATGCTTTTTAACGTAATCGCTTTATACACTGCACTATGTGGGCACAGGTCACAAGCACACAAGGGGTGTGTGTGAGAAAGAGAGAGAGACAGAGAGAAAACAACAGACTTATTCTCCCTCCCTTCTGACCATAAATCTTACTAGTATCTGTAAGTACTATAATCTACATTATTGTACTGCAAGGTACAGTACATAGAATAATAACCTGGAGTCTTGATCTGGTTTTTGCAGTCTATTGACTGTTATTAATTTTGGAGCTATCTGTGGGAGTATTTGCCTCCTACAAAAGCCTCTCTCCCCAACTTCAGGAATCTAGGTTGTCTGAAACCTATTATATTCAGTTAATCTTAAGGCATAGGTTCCTCATAATTCAGCCAATTCTTGGTTTCATTATATTTTCTGAAAGTCAACTGACACTTTCCAAATTTGCCTTTGCTTCTTTCTTAAAGAAATACAGTATATTCAGCTGGTTGAGTTGGCTTTTTGCCCTAGCCTGTGGATAGATTTTTCACAATGTTCTAGATCAGTGTTTCTCAACCTTGGCAACTTTAAGATGTGTGGACCTCAACTCCCAGAATTCTTGCTGGCAGGGGAATTCTGGGAATTGAAGTCCACACATCTTAAAGTTGCCAAGGTTGAGAAACACTGTTCTAGATGACTTGGTAAATTATGTTCTGATTTTGTAGCCTCTCCTTACCCATAAATACAAACTTGATCCTGTATTAATCACATATTTAGGCTAAAAGTTATTAATTGTGGAGTCACTGTCAGTTTTATCCCCAAAATCCAATAAAGGTTGTGTTCCATAGGCAATCCAGAACTAACTGCAATGATGAAAAATAATGAAATGTGCATCACAGCACAACTCCCAGGCTTTGTATTTGGCTCCTAACATTGAATTTATGTACATTAGTCATATCATATGCATTGCAATATTGCGACACTTGTTTAATCACTTGCCCTCCTCTTGTCCTTGCCACAGACACCTATGATGTCTTCCAGTCTGGCTTATCATGCAGATGTGAAGGGGAGATGTGGGATGAAAGTGAATTCCATTACATGTCACATTGGAGTACATGTAGGCATTCTGCTGCCATCAGATGTCATAACACCACAAATGTCAGCAACACAGTCTTTTGATTTCCTCTTTCCATGATCAGAAAACTGCAAAAAAAAGCATCTGAAATTTTGCACAGACAGCTGCACTTAAAGCTTGAGCTTAAAGTAGGCTGACCATATTTCCCTGAGAGGAAAACAGGACCCCAACCTACCCACGGCTCGCCGGACAAAGTGGGTGCACGGGCGGGCGGGTGCGTGCCCACGTGCGGTCGGGATTTGCCGCAGGAACTTTCAAAAACGGGACAAAATGGATATTTTTCTGAAAACAACGGGATGGTCGGGAATTGTTTAGAAAACAGGACTGTCCCATTCAAAACAGGACGTATGGTCAGCCTAGCTTAAAATAAGTTCAAGTTTGCTTCAGGTCACGAGCGCAACACTTCTGACTTCATCTAGTTTTATTCAAAAAATACAGAAGTATTTTGACTTTTTCTGGGATGGTTTTTTTTGTCTCCCCTGTCTAGCCTATAATCCTGTTTTTCCCTGGAGGTCTCCCATCCAAGCACTAACCATGCCTGCTCTGTTTGGCTTCCAATCCAGGACAAGGTCAGCTAGCTGCTGTTACTGTCTGACGGCTTATACATAAATAAAAATCCTTAACATCTTAAAAACTGTAAAAATTAAGTTGTAACTTTCCCCCCTTCATTTCCTTCTGCAGTGCCAGGCAACATAAGATGGAAGAATGCTCCTCGACTTGTCCTTGAAGGGTTGTTTCTGATCACTGGGCTTCCTGGGGGAATGGCCTAGCTGGTTGGCAAGCTTGGCCCTCCTGGGAAAGACCCTTCTCATCATGGGTTTCAGGGAACTGCCGGGCTGAATCGGACATAATTGGCAAAAATGTGGCTTGTTCTGGGCATGGTTCAGTTGTACTGGAGTTAGCTGGAAATGCTCTTCTGTCAGCAGGCAAGCAACAGAAGCAGGTTGGCACAGTGAGATATTATGCCATGGGGACAGACTGTCAAGAGAAGACTGACAGAGAAGGAGATTGGCACAATAAAAATGGCATTTGCAGCCTTGCTATCTGCCCTCCCAATTCTGGTAAACAGTAAAGGCTGGAACCAACGCCTGAATTTATTTATTTATTTATTCAATTTAACTAGCCTAGCATTCATTCACTCCTTGTCAAGAATTTTAAACCTGCCCCAATTATGCAGAATTTAAAATTCAAGCTTAACCCAAGGTTGGACTGATCAACCTTGAGCCCATATTCAGAGTGCAGAATGCTTAGTTGAACTTCTAGTTGTGTTGGCTGGACCAGCAAGGAAATGTAATATTCCATTCACATAAAAGAGAACCAAGTTAAGTCTTCTGGCTGGCCACATTAAAGGCACTGAGAGTTTAAAGTGAAGCATAGCAATGGACTCAAACAGAGAGTTGAATGAGGTGGTAAAACTCCTTGTTAATCTCAGAGATCCCACAGCACCACTTAGGGTTCCCCTGCCCCCCCCCCCGTCCATATGTAGGCATGAAGGTGCAACATTGTATATTATCTGCATTGTATATTATCTAGAAGCAGCAGAAAAAAACAACTCTAGATGCAAAATGCTGTGCAAGGCTGAAAAGTGTTTTCACAGCAACCTGATTCAATTTGTTGTATTGAACTAGGTCTCTGGTTCAGTTTGTGAATTTGCTTCAATGGGCGATTTAATCAAAGCTTCACTGAATCAAAGTACCCTTTCAAAGCTTTACACATGCTTTAAACACAAAGGCTGTCCTGAGTTGGTGAAGCCACCCCCCTGAGAGTTTCAAATGAGTTCTCTCCAACCCTTTTGCAAGGAACTTTAAACTGAGTTCTGAGTTTCAAACTAGTTTGGCGTGGGGGTAGGGGTGAAGATAGATTGGCTTTAAGGAAGCAATTTCCTTCTACCCCTCATGCATACCCAATTAAAAAAAAAAATCTCTGATGGTGGACAAACAACAGCTTTACTATTTGTAATAAAGAAACAGCAATGATACAAATGTACAGACAATGTCACACAAGTACAAGAATAACTTTAAATACTAAGCTATTGAACTCATTGAGATGAATCCCCTTGTTATCCTGCAAAGAGGGCTTTGTTATCCTCTTAAAGGTACAGGACATTTAAAATGATCTGTGGACTATCCATCTTTTGTCCTGAATGTTATTGCAGTGCCCCATTTGGGACTAGTGTGCAATCTGACGAACTTCATAGACTTGCAGGTCCTGCTTGAGGATCAGGTGGCCTCTGTGGCCAGGAAGGCCTTTGCACAGATTGATCTTGTGCACCGATTGTACCCATTCCTGGACTTCATAACCCCTCATTCTTTAGTCATCTCACACGTGGACTATTGTAATGCGTTCTACATGGGACTGCCCTTGAAGATCATTCAGAAATTGCAGCTGGTCCAGAATGCAGCAGCATGAGCAGCAAAGGGCATGCCATGTTATGCTCATGTGACACCTCTGCTTCATAAGCTGCACTGGTTGTCAGTATGCTTCCAGGTACAATTCAAGGTGTACAATTCAAAGCCTTTCGTGGCATAGGGCCTGGTTACTTGAGGGACTTTGTCTGTCTCCTATGGTGTCTGCATGTCCTGTTCAATTGGACAGAGTTGGCATACTTTGGGTCCCATTGGTTAAACAATGCCAACTGATGGGACCAAGGAAGCTGGCCTTCTCTGTCATAGCACCTGAGCTCTGGAACAGCATCCCTGCAGAGATTTGAAAGGCCCTAATCTGACCTTGCTTATGTGAAACTTGAAGACCTGGCTCTTCCCCCCAGACCCTAGGTGTTTTTATTATTCTTTCAGGATGTCTTATATTTTTTTTCTGGTTATAGTTCTCCCCCAGCTCCCCTCCCCCACCAAGTCTTGCTATGCTACCTTGTAATGGCAGTGCAAGGTGTTCGTCTGAAACATGAGCAAAGAATGCCAGGAGTATACAGCAAGAGGATATATTCCCAGTAGGGTCACCAAGGCATGAAGCTGTCCAACTAAAAAAGCAGACACCTACAGTATATTGGACAGCAGCAGTATAGGAAGATTCTGGAGGCAAATGATCACTTTACTGACAACAGCAAAGGTGTCATTTCATATTGTGTGGGAGAAGGTGGTGGTAAATCACTATTTCCCAAGAAAACTACATGGATAGAAAATATAAAGTAATCAATGATACAGTGCTGGATGATGGGCCCCTCAGATTGAATGGTACTCAACTTGCTACTGAAGAAGAGCTGAGGATCTTTTGGAGTACTAATGGTGTTTATAATGAGACTGGATTTAAGCCTTTGGGACATCCAGTTGATGATGCTGTTATGCAGGAAAAGAAAACCCAAATCTGCTAAGACAGAAATACAGTGGGTACATGGAACAAAATAAGAACGAACATGGGAAAGCTCAACACAGTAAAAAACAAAATGAATCAGCCTCATATTGACATCTTAGGCATCAGCAGATTAAAATGGATTGGACTTGGACACTTTTAGTTAGAAGATCATACTGTTTACTACTGTATATATGACATGAAAAACACAGAAACAATGACATTGGTTTTATAGTTAGACAAAATATAGCAAAGACAACAGTTGGGGTACAGTGCAATCACTGACCAAATAATATTGTTTAGACTCCACGTATAACTCTTTAATATGATGGTTATCCAAATCTATGCTCCAACCACTAATGCAGAAGAGGAGGTTGACAGGTCTTAGGGTCAAGTTCAATTTGAAATCAACAGAACATGCAAGCAAGATGTATGGCTTGTGGTTGGAGACTGGAATGCCATGTTGGAAACAGTAAGGAGGAAAATGTAGTTGGATTGTATGATCTAAGAAACAGAAATGAAGCAGAAGAATAAATTTTTAATTTTAGCCAATCCAATGATTTCTTCATTTCTAACACATTTTTCAAACAACCAAAATGACACCGATATACATGGACATCACTAGATGGAGCACCCAGAAATCAAATGGACTATATTATTGGTACAAGGAGATGGAAGAGCTCAGTTATAACAGCAAAGACATGGCCAGGGACTAACTGTGGAACAAATCATCAGCTGCTCATGTACAAGTTCTAAGTCAGAAAGAAGAAGAAAGCCAGCCAAAAATATGAACTTTAGCATATACCCACTGTTTTCAAGGAGAACATCAGAAATTGCTTTAACAATAATTTAATAATAATTTATTAATTTTTTATGCCACCCAACTCCCAGAAACTCTGGGCAGTTTGCAGATTGTTTAAAACATTTAAAAACAAGAAAACAACACAAAACAAAAAGGAACAAAGATTGGAAAAATAGCAAACCCAGATGGGAACAAAGAAAAAAAAAAGAAAACGGGGCTTCAGTCACACTCACCAAAGTAGTTCCAACAGAAAAGAATAACTATAGCTCAGGGTTGAACGGTGGAGTCCTTGGTGCTCTCTGAGCTTGGTGCTTGCTTGCAGATGCCTGCAAACAAACAACCAAGCTCAGAGAGCACCAAGGACTCCACACTCACCAAAGGCCTGAGGAAAGAGCCAGGTCTTCAGGTCCCTTCAAAACACCAGTAGGATGTGGTACATTTGAATCTTGGGGAGAACCTCATTCCAGAGGGCAGGCACTGCTACCAAGAAGGTGCTTTGTAGTCCTGAATCTCATTGATAAGAACCAGAGAAACTGTATCAAATAACTTCTTAAGAATGAATGTTGAGCCAGTTTGGTCTAGTGGTTAAGGCAACGGGCTAGATACCAGGAGACTGAGAGTTCTAGTCCCACCTTAGACATGAAAGCTGGCTGGGTGACCTTGGGCCAGTCACTCTCTCTCAGCCCAACTCACCTCACAGGGTGGTTGTTGTGGGAAAAATAGGAGGAGGAAGGAGTATTAGGTATGTTCGCCGCCTTGAGTTATTTATAAAAATAATAAAGGTGGGATAGAAAATAAGTAAATAAATAATAATAATAATGTGAAGAGGGACTGCCAAAGATTAAGAAACAGAAAAAGCAAACTAGATGTCAGAAGAAAATGGTGGAAATTGCCAAGAAAAGAAAAGAATCCAAAGCCAAGAAAGGCAATGATCTCAGGAAGGAACTTAACAAAGAATATCAGAGAGCTTTTGGAAGCAGTATTACAAAACATCTGCAAAGACAAAATATCTCAGAACTCAGAAGGAGGTTACAACCTCAAACTGGTATGCAGAAGGATGCCAATGGACAGATAGTAAGTGACGCAAAGAAAATCAAAGAAAGTTGGAAGGAGTGTACTGTAATTCTGTACAGTAGATGTCAACATCTAAGATCCATTTGAAGAGACTCCCTATTTACACAAACCTCTGATAGTAATTAGATGAAGTTAGATCAGCACTCTGCTCATTACCAAGTTTGGAAAGCTACAGGAACTGATGGAACACCTTCTGAAATATGCCAAGGAAAAGGAGAATTAGTAAAGGCTCTAACCAAACTATGCCAGCAAATCTGAAGAATGACACAGTGCCCAACAGATTGGAAGAGGTCAGTCTAGATACCAAAGAAAGGATACTTAACAGAGTGTGCAAACTACTGTACAGTTTCCCTAACTTCACATGCTAGAATAATAACATGTGAAGTGAAGATCATATAATGAATGCTTGAGAGCTAGTTTGGTGTAGCGGTTAAGGCAACAGGCTAGAAACTCGGAGACCATGAGTTCTAGTCCTGCCTTAGGCACAAAGCCAACTGATGACCTTCGGCTAGTCACTCTCTCTCAGCCCTAGGAAGGAAGCAATGGCAAACCACTTCCAAAAAACCTTGCCACAAAAACTGCAGGGACTAGTCCCGGCAGTCGCCAGGAATCAAAAACTGACCTGAAGGCAAAAATATGTATAGGTATAGGTATAGGTATAGGTATAGGTATAGGTATAGGTATAGGTATAGGTATAGGTATAGGTATAGGTAATATTATATATTATATAATTATATTATATTATATTGTTGTTGTTCAGTCATTTAGTCGTGTCCGACTCTTCGTGGCCTCATGGACCATAGCACGCCAGGCCTTTCTGTCCTCCACTGTCTCCCAGAGTTTACTCAATTTCATGTTCATTACTTCGGTGATGCTATCTAACCATCTCATCCTCTGCTGTCCCCTTCTCCTTTTGCCTTCAGTCTTTCCAAGCATCAGGGTCTTTTCCAGTGAGTCCTCTCTTCGCATTAGGTGGCCAAAGTATTTGAGCTTCTGCTTCAGTATCTGTCCTTCCAATGAGCAGTCAGGGTTGATTTCCTTTAGGATTTATAATATTATATTATATTATATTATATTATATTATATTATATTATATTATATTATATTATATTATTATAAAAAATGAATGCTTAGGATCATCCAATGAAGATTATGGCCCTACATGGGAAGGGAAATTCTATTGTTCAAGCTGGTTTTAGAAAAGGGGAGGAACAAGAGACATTATTGTTAATGCATTCTGGATAATTGAGAAAGGCAAAGAATAACAAAAGGAAGTCAATATATGCTTCATATAGAAAGGCCTTCAATTGTGTTGGACATACAAGCTGTGGAATGTACTTAAGAAAATGGAAATCCTGGAACATCTAAGTGTCCTCATGAGAAACCTCTACATAGGACAAGAAGCCACAGTCTGGATGGAACATGGAGAAACAGATTGGCTCCAGGTTGGTAAAGGAGAGAGACAAGGCTGTACAATTTCTCCTTATTTATTCAATCTACACACTGAATATATATTGAGAGAATATACATTGGAAGTAGATGAGTGTGGTTTTAAAATTGGAGGAAGAAAAATCAATAACCTGCACTATGCTGATGACACTACTCTGATAGCTAAAAATACAAATGATCTGCAAGCTATAGTAATGAAAGTCAAGGAGTGCAGGGAAAAATGGGACTATGATTAAATATAAAGATCAAACTAATGACAATAGTTTATTGCCTCTTTACTCCTCAGCGAGGGGGCAAATGGCAAAATATATGTCTTGACGTCATCATATAAATACGGTGACTTACATTCTTACACTGGTTGTCAGAACAGAAGTATGTAAGGGTAGGGTTTGTGTTGTATTTTCACTGCATCCACAGGTTCCAAATTCATGGCTTGCTGCAAATCCTTAAGCTTATCTTGATTCTAACGCCAATCATTGGCACCCAGATTTTAACTTCCTTGCTTCTCCTAGCAAACTCCTACCAGTTTGCAACCAACTGTTACTCCTATTCAATTATCCCAGTTGCACACAGCTCTAACACTGCACAACCTGCAGTTCATTTAGGATTGCCTGATTCTCCTACTACTGCACAGATTTGATACTTTACACTGAATCAATATGCCTAACTGAATTATGAGAAGGGATTGGTGAGAATTTAATTCATTTTTTTAAATTAAGAACTTAACAGAATCTACACATTTCTTTACAAGTGGGACAAAAATCACTTCTTAATGGAGCAAAAAGTGATTTATTTATTTGTTTATTTATTAGTTTGTTTATTTATTTATTTATTTATTCATCTAATTTCTATCACTGCCCATCTCCCCCCTAAGGACAGATTGGTCCCTCCAGCACTGGGAATTTACAAAGTGGAATTGAATACACATGTATTCAACCATATTTGCAGCAGTGAATTAGAGTTGCCACTTTTTTTTTCCTGACAGCTTTTCACCTTTAACAACTATATGGCTGTCAAGTATTCTGGCCAGGAAATCAAAATACCTTGAAAATTTGGTTCACACAGGAGACAGTTCATTTTGTTTGTCTGTTTGTTTTTAATTAAAATTTACCTGCATTTGTAAATCTCTCCAAATTGCAGATGTGGAGAAAAAGAAAAATAACTGGAAGTACATTTTTGCTTTCCTTTTGGGGCATTATGTAAAAATAGTAAAAATCAATGAACATTGATAAAACCTCATTAATGAAAGTGATGAAGGCCCAATTCTCATGGCAAATGTAGGTTGTTTCCTGTCATAGTGAATAGGGTGGGTTGGTGGTTGGGGGTGTGGTGTGGTGTGGTGTGGTGTGGAGAATATTGCTGTTGTTTGTCAAACTGATTAAGTTTAGTTGGCTGCATATAAACAAGTTTCTTTTCCCATTTGTCCTAAAAAAAAAAAAAGGTTCCCCCCACACATTTCTGCAGTCGTGTCCGACTCTAGGGGCCGGTGCTCATCTCCGTTTGTTAGCCAAAGAGCCAGCATTGTCCGAAGATGCTTCCACAGTCATGTGGCCGGCATGACCCGCATGGAACGCTGTTACCTTCCCACCGAAGTGGTACCTATTCATCTACTTGCATTTGCATGCTTTCGAATTGCTAGGTTGGCAAGAGCTGGAGCTAGTGCGGGAGCTCACTCCACACGCAGGGCTAGGGATTCAAACCTCCAAACTTGCGATCTTCTGATCGAAAAGCCTGGCGTCTTACCCGCTGAGCCACCATGCCCCTTTGTCCTAACCACAGGATAAACGTGCCCTGCAAGGTCTTCTTGTCTGCCCTGGTCCAATGATGGTGTCTACATCTTATCCACAGTCTACGAGTGAGACAGACTTAAATTGTCCATCGTATCTACCCATCATTGCATTGGCAGAAAACAACACTGCTATAAAATTTGCTGATTCCTATCCTACCTCTAGTGACTCCATTACAGATCACTGCAGTTCCATAATGGTGACAAAAACAAACAGATGTTATGTCCCTTGAGGATGCTCTTGAATGGTGTTGGAATAAGGGAGAAAACACTACTTTAATACCAGTACATCTCATGGCCATCTGCAGTGTAAAGCATGGGGTGGGGAGAATTATAAAACATGCATTGTGACATTGCAATGCAAACTGTGTCCCATTTGTACTTGTACTGTGAAGTTGCACACAAGTATGTAAGGATGGAGCTTTCAGTGTGATGTCACAATGCAGGTTAGGCCATTTTCATGAAATCTCAGCTTGCTTCAAATGCCCTTGGCATTGGCATCCATGGAAGGATAAGATTAAATCTGCAAGGAGGCGGGCATGGCATCATGTTTGAAGCCCCACCCTCCTTCCAGACTCTACTGCTGGAATACTTCAACTCAGCAGAGGACAAAGGCACCATGTCTTCATATAGATAGTAATGCATCAATGTTCTTTCCAGAAAACACTGACTCATTCTGTAGTTACAGGTTTCCTTCTGTTATTAATGAGACAGCAGCCATGTCTTGGATTCAGAGTTCTAGAGAACTCCTATTTTATATACCAAGGCTTTTGTGGTTTTTCTCACTTCAACCCTGCATGTTGTTCAAAATATCCTACTTGTACATGAGCATCAGCTGGTTAGTCAGCTGACTGAAGATAAAAATTAAAAATAAATAAATAAAACCTACTAGTCAACCTTTCATTGATACATTACATTCTTGGGATTTCAGTCAATATGCTGCCTATTCTTATCTCTTGATATTGAATCCCAAAGGAGTTATGGAAAAACAGCTTTAGATATGGGCACATCTAAAGACAACTACAAAGACAAAAATATGCAGAACTCTTGTTTCAGCTTTGGAATTATCTGGATACATGACAGGACCTTACTATATTAAAATTATTATGGAAACTCTTTTTGTGCAGTTTGATCTGTGAAATTACAACTGTAATTATGTAAGGCGCTCCATCCAATATCTATAACCTCCCTGCTCTAGAGTAACCCACAGACACGAGGGTTCTTAGAAGCAAAAGAGTTTATTATAGTATACAGAAGTTAGCACGAGCAAAGACTTGAATGGATGAAACAAGTGAATCATGCACATTTAAACTTCCCCCGCCCCCCAAGGTTCTTGGATGGTGACACGTGTAATTCGTGTCTTTCCTGGTGCTCAGACATCCGCTGGCAAAAATGTGGAATTGCAATCGTTGTCTAGGTGTGAACCGGTCTCCTTCAAAGCCGGCGTCTCTTTCGAGTCAGTTGCAGCCTCCTGGAATGTGCATATCCGTCTAGCGCCTTTGGCAGAGATCTGCCAATCTCTGACATGCTCCCGGTCCAAGATGCTCCCCCCACTCCCCTAGCTACGTTTGCTGTTGAACTAGCTAATTAAACAGTTTCATACATTTCCTGTGAGGAGAGAGCACAAAAGTATTTTAATACATTTCCTTGTTCAGGTGCCCATTTCAATGAGGTTTGTCCGGGAACTCCCTATGAAAAGTTTTTACTAGTTTGGGAGCGCATGTGTGTTTCGCGCTAACCCACTCCTTGTCTCCTATCAGCAGATGTTGCCACTTTACTAGGTATTGCAACTGCCCCTTGTGCCATCTGGAGTCCAGAATCCTATCTATCTCAAAGTGTGGTTCTCCCTCAACCAGTATTGGAGCGGGTTCCTCTGGTTCCGGGTGCCATTGCTGGGAACTGTGGTATTGTTTCAACAGGCTAATGTGGAAAACTGGGTGTACCTTTCTTAGTGACTTTGGTAACTGCAGTTTCACCATTACTGGGTTAACGATTTCAATAATTGGGAATGGACCTATGAATTTGGGTGCTAGCTTTCGTGAAGGTTGTGTGGCCCTCAGATTTTTTGTTGACAAGTACACCTTGTTCCCTACTCTCAGTTCCCATTCCCCGCCCGTTTGCAGTCGGCGTGTTTTTTATAACTTGCCTTGGCTTCCTGTAATGTTTTTACCATGATTGGCCAATTGCTTGTTATTTTTGCGATCCATTCATCTGCTTTCAATGGTTGTGCTAGTTCTGTGCTTTGGGTCATTGCCAATTCGAGAATGGCCACAAACTCCTGCCCTGTGGCTACCTTAAATGGCGAAAACCCAGTGCTTTGATGTAGCGCGTTATTGTAAGCAACCTCTGCGAACGGCAACAGTTCAGCCCAGTCGTTTTGTTGGTAATTAGTGTAGCATCTAAGGTACTGCTCCAATGTGGCATTAAGGCGTTCGCTCGCCCCATCTGTGCACGGATGGAATGCACTACTGAGCCCCTGTTCCGACCCAATTAGCTTCAAAAATGCCCGCCAAAACTTGCAAGTGAAAGTGCTGCGCGATCGCTGATTATGCATTCCAGCGTTCCGTGAGCTCTATAGATGTGCTGAATGAACAATCTAGCTAGTGTTTGAGCGTTCGGTATTCCCTTGCACGCAATGAAGTGTGCCTGTTTAGAAAATAAATCTGTGACCACCCAAATGGCCGTGTTCTTTTTGCTCATCGGTAAATCCACTATAAAATCCATGGCAATTTGCTTGCATGGTTGTGTGGGGTTTGCTACTTCCTGCAATTTCCCTGTAGGTTTTCCCATTTTCCGTTTGGCGGTTGTGCACACTGGGCATGAGCGCACATAGGCTTTAACGTCTGTGCGCAACGATGGCCACCAAAATTTGCGCCGGATTAAATGTAATGTTTTCACGAATCCGAAATGTCCTGTCGTTTTGTGATCGTGATGTATGTTCAAAACCTTTTGCCTTAAGGGCTCAGGGACATAGGCTTTGTTATCTTTCCACCCCACTCCATCCTTGTCCACTAGGGTGTGTTTATTTTCCCCCCACCAGACGTCTGTTACTGTTGCAGCCCACAGTTCGGCTGTCCACGGGTCGCTCTCAGCCACGTGCTTCGCGCTGCTGCGGGTGATTGCCATATTGCCCTCCCCCTCCCTTCTGGTGCCAATGGGCTCTGAGCCTCTGCTGGCTGGGACGGGATGAGCGACTCAATGACCTCCTCCATTTTGCCCTCATGTTGCGGCAAACGTGACAATGCGTCCGCCAAGTAGTTTTTCCCCCCAGGGAAGACTTGAATGGATGAAACAAGTAAAGCATGCACATTTAAACTCCCCCCCCAAGGTTCTTGGATGGTGACACGTGTAATTCGTGTCTTTCCTGGTGCTCAGACATCCGCTGGCGAAGATGTGGAATTGCGATCATTGGCTATGTGTGAACCGGTCTCCTTCAAAGCCAGCGTCTCTTTCGAGTCAGTTGCAGCCTCCTGGAATGTGCATATCCATCTAGCGCCTTTGTCAGAGATCTGCCGATCTCTGACAAATTAGGAGCAAGAAAATCTGCTAAATTCAGTTTGAAATAGTTCCCCATTTTAACAGCCCTAACAGAGTTACATAAAAAATTGTGGTTTTTCTGAAGTATTCTAAATGAATTTTTTTGCATGTCCCTCCATCAATATGAATAGTTTTCTATGATTTTTCTTCTAATCTACACATTTTTGCAAGAAATTTTTTCTCTAATATAATACATTTTGTATACACGCCTTCATAATACAGTATATGCATGATATATATGTATTCAGTATGTATATATACATTTAATTTTGCATGTATTTTTCACAGAAAAGTATACATCTTGCTGTCTGTGTTTTCATTAGCATATATAATTAAGCATTGCATATTGGGTAAGTTTACATTAAAATGTAAATTGAGCAAACATGTCCTGCATCCCTCGGTTAACTTCCTTGTATAGACATTTGCCATGCCAGAGTTTGATATCTCTTTTTTTTTTTTTTGCGATACATTTAATGTGTTTTGAACTATAACTCCAATAGTTTTTACTTGCTGATTTGACAATGAAAAACTTTAATTTCTTTGGTAGGAAAAAAATCAACGAAAGTAGCTTCTCAGTAAAGGAAATACAACCATATTACGTTAGTTGTCACCTCTGACTGAAATCAAATTGATTGTTACATCAGGAGGTGTGCTGCAGGTTCCCTGACAATAAGTAAGTCATGAAATGTAAGCAAAACCATTGCATCAAATCTGCCAAGTAATCAAGGAAACTATTTATGCCTTGGATAAGCAGATCTCTCTCACTGTTTCCAATTGTGTTTCTTTCACTGAACAGTCACAACATGTTCTAACAACTCTTATAAGCTTTACTAATGAATATCCACATATGTTTTGGAAGAATACAGGGCTATCTGCCAATATGGGTGCTTCAGATTTCCTCCATTCTAAAGTCATTCCTGAACTACTGTTTGTTTCTGAAATAGAAATGCATTTCCAATTCTGCCTTCATCTGCTTTTTAATTTTTACACTGTATGAAGTGTACTGTGCATACAGGTAGTCCTCATTTAGTGATTGCCTCAGACAGCGACCACTCCAGTTACGACAGTGATGAAAAAATAACGTAGTGACCAATGCCCACATTTATGACCTTTGCAGTGTCTCTCTCTCAGTCATGTGTCCACCATAACAGTCAGTTAGTACATGTTGTCCTGTGCCTGACCTGTTTTTTTTTTCTTTTTCTCCCCCTCGCAGAATGAAGAGATTGCCTTAACAAGCAATTTTTTTTCTAACTGCTTTTCTCTGCAATGCAGCACATCCTAAATAGTGCTAACTGCAAGTTAACAAGCTCAGCTACATGACCTTAATTAGTTGATTAGAACCCTCCACCACCTCACCTTGCTACCTGACACTGACAAGACCCTAATCAGTTTCACACTAAAGGCTTTTGTTTGCCTAATAAGCAGCTGTGGTGAGCACACTAGGCAAACAGCCAGCGCTATCACATTCGTTTTGGTGTATATTCCCCATTGTGTGCCAGTTTACTCTCTTGTAATCCCTTACTCTTCAATGAATGTAAATGGAAACATCAATTCTCTTCTTGCTAATTATCCCAGCGCTTGGGTGAGCATTTCAAAGGGCAGGGAGTGGGGAAAATGGGCTGTAAGATTTGCCCTTTTACCCAGCTTCCTCATAAGTCAAGTTCTGTATTGTTTGGGCTCACCCAGCTGTTTGGGGTTGTATCCTTCTGATGCTGTAAAGCAAAGGAGACTGAGAGTTCTAGTCCCATCTTAGGCATGAAAGTCGGCTGGGTGACTTTGGGCAGTCACTCTCTCTCAGCCCAACTCATCTCACAGGGTGGTTGTTGTGGGGAAAAATAGGAGGAGGAAAGAGTATTAAGTACTGTATGTTTGCCACCTTGAGTTATTTACAAAACAATAATAAAGGTGGGATTTGTTGTTTATTCGTTCAGTCGCTTCCAACTCTTCGTGACTTCATGGACCAGCCCACGCCAGAGCTTCTTGTCGGCCGTCGCCATCCCCAGCTCCCCCAAGGTTGAGTCCGTCACCTCCAGAATATCATCCATCCATCTTGCCCTTGGTTGGCCCCTCTTCCTTTTGCCTTCCACCTTCCCTAGCATCAGCATCTTCTCCAGGGTATCCTGTCTTCAAAGGTGGGATAAAAAATCTAAAAAAAAAAGAGGAAAGCTTAAGTAAAATTGTAAGCATAGTCATGGTCATGTGATTTTTCACCTAGTGACTGCTTTGCTTAGTGACTGAGTTGCCAGTCCCAATTGCAGTTGCTAAATGGGGACTACCTATAAAGTTTGGCATAGTTTCTAGGGGGGGTCATAACATATCTTTTCATTTACCCCCTCTAAATTTTGCATTGCTTAATACTTTCTTCAATTTATTTCAATATTCATTCTTCTAGATTACTGATTACAATGGTCAATCAGAGAGGCTCTGCTAGCAAATCTGCAAGAGTAATTAGTAAGCGATCAAATATACAGGTTTTTGTTATTTTTCAAAGCATGTAGACCGGGTAATACATAGCTCTTGCCTGCACTGTATCCCTATGCAAATAAGAGTAAATTAACTGTGCATTTCTGAAAACTGTGTCATTGAACTATAAATCAATAATGTTGTTATAAATTACAAAGATAGGACATTGAACCCCTCTCTTTACCCTGTCTAACATCATCTATATTGACATTTTCTGTCAATAAATAATAATGTCACATCTGATAGGTCATGCAGTAAATTTAATTCTGGTTTGGTGTAAAACTATATAGTGCTGAATATAATGGAGAAGAAAATGTGTATATATTAATTATATATATGTACTTTTCTGTTGGTAACATGATGATTGGTCATCACGAGTTTTGAAATGGTGCTTACAATAGGAAGTAGAAGCATAGTGCCATGCTTATTTCAAAATGTTGTGTTAAAATATGCATAACAGGAAAATGTAGCTTTTTTCATATAATCCACATATTTTATGGCAATCTACAAGAAAATATGTGTTTCTTTATCATTTATTACTGTATACATTCATTCTAAGTGCAATGTATATGCTGCATGTTACACATTCACATTCCTCTGAGTTTTATCAAAGAAAGTTAATCAAAGTTCTGAGTAACCCTACAGCTGATACCTTTTTTGCTTCCCAAACCATTGTTTATCAGTGGCCACTAGTCCTACATTAAAGACATGAAACTGAGGATAAGATGTCATGAGGCTAAAATGTCAGGCCATTCATGAAGTTCATACCTGACCAAGGATTTGAAAAGTGTGAGCTTCTGCTCCAAGGTTCTGCCAACCTTTGGGACCTCATGGCTTGTTGATCAGACCCTAACCTTTTATCTTCATGAAATATTCACAGAATTTTCAGATATTTCTATTGTTTCTTCTAGTGCAAAACTATGAAACAAACATATCAACACATGCCGTTTTTGAGAGAATAATGAAGAGCTGTTCAGAATTTACCAAAGCATTTATCATTTTCTGAAGTGTAGGTGCTCTTGGGAAAAGCCACAATATTAGCGTGCCTGAGTGCTGTCATGGTTAAGCTCCAGATAAATGCCTACTGTACAATAATGAGACCTGCACTTACTTTCACCAGCTGCAGGATAATAAGATCTCTCTTTTATCTTTCAATAAATGTCATTTCCTACCTCAGCAAGCCATGGTGGAATGGCAAAAAACTATGCTTAATTTGGGGAAATTAAGATCTGACAATAAACTTACTATGGAAACTTTTTGGAAATATCAATTGCTGATTTACAGTATATATTAGGCCATAGTTTTATAGATTCCATAGTGACTATACAATCAATAAGGAGTCTTATCTGGCTCCTCTATAGATGCAACACCTGCATCTCTAGTCCCAATTGGGACAATTGTGTGATATATTTGTTTGCAAATGCAAGTTTTCTGCATGTCTTAAGACTTTTCATATTCCAGAGAGAAGGGATACAAAAACATGAATGTGGTGTGCAAAAAGGACTGAGGTAAAATCGGAACCGTTTCTTTGCTATATCACTTTCCTTGTTCTTCACTAAATTTGATCAAGCATAGTCAAGAAAAAAGAAAGTGAGCTTTGGGAGACTGAAAAAAGGCTTTAATAAGACAGGGGATCTTGAAGAGAAATAAGCAGATATATAGGAAAATAATGTCTGACAGTGATGGAAATAAGGAATGCCAGGTAAGAAAGAGATAACTGAACTCCAATAGAATTTATGACCCAGGATTGAATAAGGCAGATCTTCTCGAAGCTGAATAAAACAGTTTTCCCTCCTTGCTAGAGACTGCAAAGATAGAAATAAAGTTCTGTACAAGTCACAATGCTTGGCTGAAGAGTCATGATTGTCTTAGTAGGTGCTCTAAGGCTGAAGGGCGCAAAATATCAATATCCTGTTCTGTTTCTACTCTTGTCACACTAAGTTGGTAAAGAGAGTGTTTTTGATATCTCAGGTGCTACTTGTACTTTTATATCCAGAAAAACATGAAAGTTTACAACTTTTATTTTATTTAAGTACAGAATGTGGGGAATGAACATTTTCCTTCTGAAGTTAGAAGTGTGTGTGTGTGTGTGTCTGATTTTAAAGACAGAAATCCAAAATATGGCTTTGGATATACGTACATACAGACACCATAGGATTTCAGCTTTAATATTTGATGTGGTTTTATTATGATTTATTTAAATATTCAGAAATTCATTTTGTATTGTTTACAGCAGAGCTTTCCAAACTGTGTGTGGCGACACAAAAGTGTGTTGCCACACACAGCGTGGTGTGTCGCCACACCACCCGGAAGCAGCGGCACGCACGTGCACGGTGGCAGTGGCAGCCACACGCCCCCCCTGCACCATTGCACGCCCCCTTCTGCCGCCGCACGCCCCCCCCGCGCTGCCACCGTGCACATGCGTGCCGCCGCATGCCCCCCGCGCCACTGCACGCGTGTGTTCCCCCGCTGCCACCGTGCACGTGCGTGCCGCCGCACGCCCCCCGTGCCGCCGCACGCGTGTGTTCCCCCGCGTCGCCGCCGTGCGCGCGCGCTGCCGCCCCACCGCCGCTGGTGTGTCGCCAGCGGCGGCACTTTGGAAAGCCCTGGTTTACAGAATACATAAAACATATAGTTTACATTTGCATTCATTTTTATACAAAATATTGATTTATTATTTATTTATTGTATGTCTTTTCAGAACCCTGAGTCTTTAGCTTTAAATAGGTATTAAGAATTGTTAAGATTCTTCCACTGTGCAAGTTATACTTTTAATTTATATCGCCTTTATTGCTTTCTAAAGTTGACATTTTCTTTTGCTGTGTATATAAAATACATATCTGTATTTAATGGTTTTAGCTTATATTTATGAAACAAAGGGTTCTGACTAGGAGACATTCTAAAATGTAAGAAATAATTGCGACTTTCTGACAAACATAAAACAGTGTATAAAATAATGCTAAATATAAAAATAAAGCAGCTATCATAATTGCATTATCCACTGTTAAAATTTGCAGCATTCCAATAAAAGCTGTCATCAGTGTCATAAGCATTGTTTTAAGCAACTTTGTGCCAGTTGCAACATTTCTTCAACTTCTGATTCTACTGAAAGCAATTTCAGCTAACCATTCCATTTATTATTTCTTTATCAGCTACATTCAAAAAGCAGAGAATGCTTATTAATTCAATGCTCATAACTGACCTACAACAAACAAAATATTTATTACCCTATTAGGAAGCAAATTGTTGTTCAGTAGGATTAAATGGCTGCCCCTCACGTCACTGGTTTCAAAATACTAAAATAAAAAGAGGATCCAAGGTAAAAAAAATTTAAAAACTGAGTAAAAGTTTCTGCTTTTTTTGTTTGCATTGTTGAGGTTCTTTATTTTTCCTTTTGTAAATTATTAACACTGCTGTTATATGCATATAGTATACATAGGCTAGTTCTAAAGAAATTGGTCCAAAGATGTTTCTCTGCTAATGGAAAAGTCTTTGTTGTAGTAGTGACCTTCTGTTTAAAGGAGGAATAAGCAGTTTACATTAAGGTGGCCCTTATGACACCTTCCACATTTTTCTGAAAGATCTCCCAACTTCTGGAATATACTTTGAGTTTCAAAGAGCTGCAAAGAGAGGAGGGAAAAGGCAGAAACTAAGTTGCTCCTCTGAATAAAATATCTTTCTATCAGAAAACATTCACCAATGGATTCTCCTGCTCCATTCACTCCTTCTTTCCAAAGCTTCTTCTATGACACAGCTGTCTTGTCCTAAGTGAGTCCCTTGCCAATTTTTGGCCATACAGGGAAAAAAACAGGGGAAAAGTGAGAATATTAATGAGTTGCCTTTCCAGAAGGCCCAAACTGTTGATAAACCATTCTGTGGAGGCTCAGTTTCAATATAAAGCTACTTGAAGATGCTGTCCAGGATGGAGGGTTGGGATATTGTTAAGATTAAGTTCCAAAATGAAGCATTCACTCTCATCAGTCTTGCTTCGGAACAGAATGAATTTCAAAAGTGTGACTCAAGAAGATGCATCTTTTTAATCTTTTATTTTTGCTTGAATATACAAAAGTGTTGGTGTCTATCTGGAATATTCATCTTGAATTTTATTTCAAGCAGAATGTATACAGATATAACCTATATACAATAAAGATATCTTTTTTGGGGGAGGGCAGATGTCCTTTTATTGTCACACATTCTTTTTTAAAAAATAATTTTATTAAAGATTATAATTGCAATAGTAAAAACTAATACAAACTAAAAGAAAGAAAAAAGAGTAGAAAGAAAGAATAAAAAGTGCAAAGGAAAAGAAAAAGAAAAACATAAGGGAAAAAAAGAAAAGAAAAGAAAAAAAAAGAAAAGAAAAGAAAAGAAAAGAAAAGAAAAGAAAAGAAAAGAAAAGAAAAGAAAAGAAAAGGAGGGAGGGAAAAGTAAAGAATGTAGTAAAGAAAAAGAAAATAAATATATAAAGAAGTTACTTCCAACCTTCATCACAACAAGTATAAACAATTTGGGTAATTTTTCACCCCCTCTTAATTTACAACCAATGATCTCTTCATCCCATGTCCCATCTCTTATCTATAAACAAATCCATAAAGCATAATCATTTCAGTCCTGGTTGTGTCAGCAAAAGTCAATTAAGGGTTGCCAGAAATAACAACGTATCTATTTTAACCTTCATCAAATAAAACCAACTTTATTTTCCTTCCTTTTACTTCTAACAATGTTAATCTTTAGTCCATAGCTTTCCAAACTGTGTGTCGGGACACGTTAGTGTGTCGGCTGCAGTGTCTGGGTGTGTCGCGGCTGCTGCTGCCTCCGAGCTCTCCCAGGATTCCACGTAGGTCCTAGTGCCTACTTTGTGCCCTGCTGTAAGAGTGTGTCACGAAATGATGCCCTGCTGTTAGAGTGTGTCACGAAATGATGCATGTCTAAAAAGTGTGTCACCAACATGAAAAGTTTGGAAAGCTCTGCAGTTTAGTCCATTAAAGTAATGTCATAAAACTTGATTTCTTTTCATTTCTTTTTTGCCCCTTCTCACAAGATTCATCCAAGCTTTAACAAACCTCTTTTGTAATTCCAGTATAAAATAATTATCCAGGCCACTCTCTTGGTTTATTATTTGTAATTTCATTTTCATTTTTAAAGCAGCAACCAATTTCTTTTGTATGCCCAATGAAACATCTTTTTCCATGTCATTCTTGTAGCCTGCCATTTGTAGATCCACTTTTGGTACCAACTCAGTCTCTGTCTTGTCAGATAAAACTTGTTCCAACATCTTTTGGACAATGTATATTCAAAGGCTTTCACAGCCGGAATCCAGTGGTTGTTGTGGATTTTCCGGGCTGTGTGGCCGTGTTCTAGCAGTTTTGGTTCCTAATGAACTCTACTCAAAGGTCAACAAAGTCTACTCAACCACAGAAATATACAAACTCACACAATAGATGTGCTAATCCCACACACGACAGCACCACACCCCCTAATCACCACAAAGAACCCTCTCCTAATCTCTTGTAAATTACCCACAGAAGACATACACCCTCTCAGGAGCTATAAACACCAGCAGGAACACATACCCTCCACTTGGGCACAGAGAGAATCTTCTAGCTGTGCTCCTGTCCTCTGAAGATGCCAGCCACAGCTACTGGCGAAATGTTAGGAACCAAAACGGGGTGCGGTAGCTCAGCGGGTTAAACCGCTGAGCTGTTAGATTGCCGACCATAAGGTCGGCTGTTCGAATCCGCGTGGTGAGGTGAGCTCTCGTCACTTGCCCCAGCTCCTGTCAACCCAACAGTTCGAAAGCTAAGGCAAGTAGATAAATGGGTACCAGTTACGTGGGAAATTTTGCTGGCGTCCTTTTGGAGGGTCGCCCTCAGACCGAAGACCTGGTGAATCCCGTGGACGGCGGCAGAGGACGGCGGATCCCTAATGACAACTTCCAGGATGTCAGCAGCCGGCTCGGAAGCGAGGTATTCTGGGGCATGTAGTCTGATACCTGCGGAAGAAGAGTCGGTTCCCTCACCCGCTCCCTAACGCGCGGTAACATTGTTATATATATGGTTGTATAAAAATATGAATTTATATATGTATGTAAGCCACCTAGAGTCCTCCATTAGGGAGGGGATAGGCGGGGTATAAATACGATAAATAAAAAAATAAAAAAACTGCTAGAACATGGCCACACAGCCCGTAAAACCCACAACAACCATCTTTTGGACAGTCTATCCATAGAAGCAAACATCACTATTGACACTGTTGATATTAACTTCTGATTCCATTTTTCAAAAATATCCTTCAATATTTCCAATGTTATAATATTTTGCATCATTCTATAGCTGTTAATCAGGTTTATGTATTCTTCTCCTTTAATTAAAATCTTTAGTTCTTTCTAGTGTCCAATTTTTTCAATTGTTTATCTCTTTTATGTTGTAAAAAAAATTCAAAACAAGTTGACTTTCCCATGGGAAGGATTCTTTATTATTAATTCCAGAATCTTATTTTAAATTTATCTGGACCCTTAATCAATTTATAACTTTCTAAAATCAAAGTCTTAATTAGTTTTTTGCTGTTTATTTAATTTTTTTTAGGTTCTTAAGCTTGTAGTTAAAATTTTCTTTCATTAAGGATTGAAGGCAGACTCCCCCGGTGTTTTTAGACTTGTTGATAATATAATGTCTGTTGATTAAGTAAGGTATAAACTGGATGGATGAGTTTGGCCCAGTCACTCTCTCTCAGCCCAACCCACTTCACAGGGTTGTTGCTGTGGGGAAAACAGAAGGAAGGAGTATTAGGTATGTTTGCTGCCTTGAGTTATATATGTACATATAAAAGATAGGGTAAAATAATAGCAAGAGCAATAATAACTCTAAAGTCCCAGAACAAGGTAGCTTCTTCATTTTCTATTTCTTCGTCTCTTTTGTGGTCCCACCAGTTCTTGCTTGCAGGCAAGTGATATTTCTTGCAGATATTCCAATGCACCATTGTTGCTACTTTGTCATGCCGTTGTTTGTAATCAGGCTGTGCAATTTTCTTGCAGCAACTAGCTCCTTTAGAATTCAAACATACAAGCATCAGTGACACAACAGCCCAGACTTATCAATTGTTGATAAGAAAGACAAAAAAGTCTGGATAGTGGACAGCAGAATAGAAGAGAAAGAACTGGAGAAAATCACAGAATATAAAGACCTGCAAATAGAAGTAGAACGACTGTGGCAAAAGAAAGCAAAGATAGTACCAATAGTAATACCATAGGTGCCTTGGGTGCAATTCCAAAACATATGGAGCACCACTTGAACACCATCAGCATTGACAAAATCACCATCAGTCAATTGCAAAAGGCAGCTTTACTTGGAACAGCTTACATCCTACAATGATACCTTTAATATTACTAAACAACAACAACTGCCTATCCCAGGTCCTCCGGAAGGACTCGATAGGTGGACATAAATGCCAAATCCAGTCTAGACATCTGGCTGACTGTGTGATCAACCATAATATTAATAATCCTTGATATTCTGTCTCTTTTGTTCACACATATAACTTTCTTTTCTTTCTTTCTTTCTTTCTTTCTTTCTTTCTTTCTTTCTTTCTTTCTTTCTTTCTTTCTTTCTTTCCTATGTGACATTTTGTTGGCAGCAATTAAATTATTAGTTATTTCTTAATACATGATGTGTTCAGTATTGTTCAACGTATATGTGTGCACTATGAGCTTATAAATGATGTGCAATGGATTTATGAAACTAGAGAAAACCCTACTGAATTGAATAGAACATACTTCTCTGAGTGGGCATGTGTAGGTTGTGTTATTACAGTTATACAATTTTGAGCCCAATAATTTGTTCTGAACTGAATGATTAGTAAAAAAAAACTATGAAACAAACATTTTAAGGAAAACACATAATCAAATATACAGGGTAAGTTCCCCTGTAATACGACACTAGTGACCTGAAGGGGTAGAACTAATTTGAGACATTTGGTTTCTTTTTTTTCCCTTCAGAAATATATGTTCTTATAAATTATTTTACTTTTTAAAAAAGACCTTTAAGGGTCAGTAACATCCAAATGCTTACCTTTCTTAGGTAAGAAAGCAGAACACCGATGGAATGAAAAATTAGCAATGTGAAGATATCCCCAGCGAAGGGGGTGGTGATGAGGTGACATCAATGACATCTCAATATTCAGCTCAATGATTGGATGAATAGACATGGAATAGGCAACATGGGAGTGGCAACAACTGTTGCAATGTATTCACAGTGAAGAATAATGATGGTCCTGTCCAGACTTCTATGTCTTTCCTCACAATCCCTCCTTTTTCATTATATTCTCTCCTTCTCTCTTCCTAACTGGCTATCAACTTCCTGTGTACTGGTGTTCAGCATTTGGATCCAGGGTGGGCACCCTCATAGTACCTATCAACAGCTCTTTTAAGAATCCATGACTTTTCCTGGACTTACATGATAGACAGCCAGGCTCAGAAAAATATGTGTTTGAGTTCAGGAAGTGTTAAGGGTATGCTGACAGGGTGATGGACATGAAGATGAACAAACTCTGTAACATCTCCTGGACTCAAATGTGTATTTTCTTGAGCCTATAGGTACTATATGAGCTCAGAAAAGTATGGCTCCTTTGAGGAACTGCCAAGAAGAATTGCAAAGGTGCCCAACACCAGAACCAAAGAACTTTTGCCTATTTTGGATCTGAATATTGTACACATCTAATTCTGTGACTATTTAGTCCCCCTTAGGCTGTTTTTAAATGACATTTTGCTCCCTTCATTATTATTAAAATTGATTTTTGTACTTTTATTATTGTACTTCTCCCAAAATGAAAATCACTTTCATTTTTCATTTCATACAGTCATAAAATACAAAGGTTGGCATGTATTTTGGAGAGCTTCTAGTCCAACCATCTACTCAGTGAAGGAATCCAGTACTACAACATACAGTACCTGATAGATAGCTATCCAGCTTCGATCCAGGAAAGGAGAGTCCACCACCAACTCTCAAGGCACTGTTTCATTATTGGATAGTTCTTTCTCTTAGGATTTTTTCCCCCTAAAGTCCAACCAAAGTCTACTTTCTCATAATTTAAACTCTGTGTTTCTTGTCCTGCCTTCTGAAACAACCTGAACAATTCTGTCCTGTCTTTTATGTAACATTCCTTCAGTTATTTGAATGTAGCTATTATGTTTCCTTGGAATCTTCTCTTCTGCAGGCTAAATATACTCAATACCACCAACCATTTTTCTTCCAGACCACTTTTCTCATCTTGGCTGTGTCCATGATTGCTGAGCATTAGACATAATGACTTCTTTTGATCTTGTTATTATAGTTCTTGATATTATAGTTGACCCAGCCCAGGATTGCTTTGCTTTGCCGTGCTTTTCATAGCTATATCAAACTGTTGGTTGAGTTCACATTTAGCTTTGGATCCACCAGGACACATAGATTCTTTTTGCATGCCCAGAATGATCCCCTTCAAACCATACTCATATCTTCTAGCTATGAAGACATTCCCTTCCTGAAAAATTTATACCAAACAACTGGATTACAGATATTGGGGAACTGATACATAATCATTTGATCTGAGTGAAAAAAAAATCCTATTTTAAAAATGTCTCTTCTTGGAATACGTATTGGCCTTATTGTTCAAGATATCCTTGTTTAACACTAAAGAAAAAGATTTCACATGTTTGAGGCTGTGAAGGGAAACCCTAGATACTGAAATAAAATGTGAAAAGTATAATCCTAAATGTCCATGCCTACTCAGGAGTATGTCCTCTTTTGTTCACGAAGAGCCACTGTCATGCATGTAAGCAGAAGATTAAGCTCAAAGTTGTCATTTTTTCAAAAGCTTTCTAAATTAAACTAACTGAAAGAAGTTGTGAATTTGAAAAATGCATCTTTACACCATTGACCATGAAGCATAGAATATCAATACTTG
This sequence comes from Charina bottae, assembly GCA_023362775.1. NCBI lineage: Eukaryota > Metazoa > Chordata > Lepidosauria > Squamata > Charinaidae > Charina > Charina bottae. The sequence goes on from JALMGJ010000003.1 coordinate 43,119,763, forward strand.
GTGAAGTTTGAGATTCTAAATAATTATTTTACAATGTAAATTTAAGAAGATTTACTTAGAAGTAAGCCTCACTCTGTTCAATGGGGCATTCACCCAGTTAAATGTGCATGAAACTGTAACCTTGATTTCATGAGACAAACAGCCTTAATCCACCGTTGTAATTCTTTAGACATGCTCCAAGAAACGATACTCCATATTAGAGTTGAAATGGCAAGCTCCAATTGCTTTAGTACAGCTAAAATGTTCTCTTCTTGCTCTGAAGAGATTGGATTTTAAAATTCATTTCCATGAAATTGGTGGGCGGGGGGAGGGAATAGCTGCTAAAGAGAACTTTTGCGATAGGTATAACTCAACTTTATCAGTGCAGCTTCCTGCGGCTCTAAGATTGTTAAGCAGCCCCTCAGCATTGGTGGTTAGGCTCACAATACCTATTACACAATTACAATTAGTATCACTATTCAGTTGATCAAATCCAGCCTTTGCTGCTGAAGCACAAAAAGAAAACAGTGAGGCACTACAGCAGTGCACTTCCCAGATCTCCTTTTGTGGCTGTTGCTTCTAAACGGAAAGATTTCTCTTCCATTTCAGTCAATGAGAGACGTGACTTTTCTGATTGCGGTTGCCCATGTGACTACCCTGAAGTGTTTTCTGATCTTTACATGACAACCGAGCACTTGGCAAAATTTAAAATAAAGCATCTACAAAAGCTGAACACGAAGGGAAGAACAATGCTTGGGTTATGATGGATGAAATTAAACTTCCATTTCCATTACAAATACCTGGACATATGGAGGATAATTGGGAAACTTTAAGCAGAGATTTCGGCTGTATCTCTCTGTGCAGCACTTAGTGCAGCTGAAAAGCCTGACAAATGAAAAATAGCACTGCATCTCACAATTGCAAGGTCACCAGTAATTGATAGTTTGAATACATTTACATATATTTCCCTGCTTCTGAGTGAGAAGGAAAAGAGGGTGGATGTATGTATAGAAAAGAGGTGAAACAGCAAAATGGATGAGTTGATTATATGCCCAATGTATTGTAGCAGGATGTAGTATGTAAGAATGACTCCCTGCCGCCCAGTGAAGAAAGGAAAAGAGACCAAGCTTGTATCTTCTTCACATTACAAATAATTTCCCCTTCTTGGCATGTTCCCAAAGAGTGTGGCATAACCATTCAGCCAATCTCCAAGGGACTTTTGCTACAATGTTTCTTACGGTTTAGTTCAAGTTGTGGAAAAGAGTTGAGGCACTCCCAGTGCCTCTCAAATCAAACTATTTATACCAAAGCCAATGGATATTGCAAAGGAATAAGGCAATGCAGTGCAAAATATTTTCATGCTCTTTCTTTGCACTTGCAGATTAAGCAATTAGTATTTCTTCCACAGTGATTTACAATGCATGGGGAGCCTGACAGGGCTCAGCTTGAACCAGAACAGGTAAATGCTCACACTCAGCATATTTATAGGAGCAAACGGGAAGGGGAGAGAAAACATAGTTTCTTCACATATTAATACACAGCAACTTAATCCACACTTTCCAAAGGACAAGGTAAAACCCAATATGCAGTTTCCCTTTCAGGTTTTGCAGCTCTCTGAGTTTTGCAATGCAGTTCTCAGATTCAGTAATGAGTGCACACATTAGAGGAAATTGTCTACAAAAATGTATGCACTGGGAAAATTGTTTTCAGAAAAACGTGTATCAGGATTAATAGATGCCAAAATAGGTTAATGGCCTGCTGCTGAATGCCCAATCAGTAAATGGCACAGCAACAGACAGCTTAGTCTGGGTCCTGGGAATGTAGCTGGGTAAGACAAGAAAGTAAATCTCTCCTAGCATAGGTTCATAAGATTTTACCATTTTCAGAAAAATCCTTCTTTTCGCTCCATGGTAAAAATATAAGAGAAGATGAGGGTTATCTTTCCACTGGCAAGCAAACTGTTTTATTCATTCCACATTTTGCTACTAGTCAGATAGGTTGTTCTTTAATTTTATTTTTAATTCTACTTTTCATTTGTCCATGTTATATTTCACCTTTGCTGCTGTTAATTTATTAAATAAATGCATAGCAAAAACTCCTTCCTTCCTTCCTTCCTTCCTTCCTTCCTTCCTTCCTTCCTTCCTTCCTTCCCATGAACATATTACCCAAAGCTTCACATACAGATGCAGAAAGAAACATGTGCTGCAGACAAAAAATGTGAATATTGTAGAAAACCAACTAGATACGTTATCCATCCCTAGTAAAATTGCTTGATCGTATCTGAGAGTCTGCCCAACTTCAGCAATAAAAAGTGTGAATCAGCAGTGACTTTTGCTTGTAAACTGCTTCAATGGCTCAAGGAATAAAATTGAGAAAATCTCATCCAAGGGGGACTCTACAATCATGCCTCAAGAGCAGCCTGAAGTTGAGCCAGAAGAAAACAGGGACATGAAGAAAATTGAACCCTATCTAGGTCATATTCAAAGTCCCACCAAGTGCATCAAGAGGAGTAATCTATTGAGGGTTGAGTACTTACATGAAAGAAATGAGGCTGCAATTCACACTTCTGAATTCCTGGAGACCTGCAAAAGACTTCCCAATGAGGTGGCCAAGTCATTGGAATGGACAGGTCTGGAACATTATGGCCCATATGGGGGATGTTTTAGGGTAGAAATGAAACCAGAAACCAGAGCTTTAAGGGTAGAAATGAAAGTACCAGGCCTCTAGGAGGCAAATGTTCTTCTGCCCAACTTAAAACACTTTGAAGCTGCCCCAAGATACTGCAAAATGACTGAATTTCTGCAGCAAATTCAGAGCTTTTTGGAGAGAAGCTTAAGGATGGGATAAGTGCTATATACATACATACATATACTTCAAATTTCAAATTTCGTCACTGCCCATCTCACATGAATTTACTTCCCAGAGATCTGCCATCTTATTTGTACTTATTTTTTTTTAAAAAAAAGAGGAAAAATGCACTGCTGAACTTTAGATGCAATATGTTAGGGTGCTGGAGGCATGTGTAAATGGGTGCTCACCCCTGAATTCAATGATCAATTGCTATTTGAAAGCTGTTGGATTTCAGGATGGAGGCTGAGTCCGAGTCGGAGGAGGACGGGCCGGTAGTGGAAAAAGCGGGAAAGGGCTGGGAAGGCGCAAAATTCAAACCTGGTGGTGGATCTGGAGCCGCTGATTGGGGACAGCCAGGAGGAAGAACTACCTCCACTTATCAGTGCGCAAGAAAGGAGGTTGGAAAGGCGGGCCGAGCAGCACGAGGCGCGATTGCCTCCTACACACAAACAGTGGGAGAACCAGAGGAATAAAAAGTGTACGGAGCCTGCACAGGTTGCTGGAGACAACCGTTCTAACTGCCCAATGCCAACGCCTCAACACTCTGTGCCAGACCCTGCTCCTGAGCCTTGCTTTGCCACCGCTTCAGACCTTGATCTCGAGCCCTGCCTTGCCACCACACCGGAACTGGACTCCCTGCCTTGCCTCACTGCCGTGCCAGACTGAGAGTTCAAGCCTCGCCTCGCTGCCGTGCCGGTCCTCGATTTCAAGCCTCACCTCGCTGCCGTGCCAGTTCTCAATTTCAAGCCTCGCCTCGCTGCCGTGCCGGTCCTCGATTTCAAGCCTCGCCTCGCTGCCGTGCCAGTCCTCGATTTCAAGCCTCGCCTCGCTGCCGTGCCGGTCCTCGATTTCAAGCCTCGCCTCGCTGCCGTGCCGGTCCTCGATTTCAAGCCTCGCCTAGTTGCCGTGTCGACCCCTGGATTCTAATCCTGCCTTTCAGCCACATCAAACAGTAATTCAAGGACTTACCTTGTCACCACATGGTGGCTTCCCGTGCTCGCGCCGGCCTCAGCTAGTACAATCCACATGTAAGGACTATCTGCTTAATTAAGCATGATTGTGTACATTATTGTAAATAAATATTGTTATACCACCTCTTCCTGCATTGGGTCTTAGTTGGAACAGGACATTGGATACAAGAGTCTCCATCTAAACCAGTTTTTAGTAGTGAGCAGAAATGATCTGGATACTAACCCTGGTTACATCAGCCCTGCCTTTCTCAGGGCAAACAAAATATTTAAATTTCAGCTTCTATAGTGTTTTCTCAGTCCCTTTTAAAAAAACAGCTGAATTTTTAAAAAAGTATATCAGCCAAAGGCAATTAAGTCACCCCAGTTATGAGATCTCAATGTTGGTTCATGATGGCAGGTGTGGGAGGGAATCAACATCTGTACTACTGCAATACCTTCATTAGGACTAACCCAATGGCACAGAAGAATGTGCAAACTTACATATTTTAGAGAATTGTTCAACAAGGAAGATGCCATTAAAAGCAAGGAGTGGAGAAGAGCAAGAAAGCACACAAATTAAGCCAGGTGTTTCAGCTATGAGGAATAAAATTTAAAGTCCCTTTAAGATGGGATTATACACTAAATGGGGCTATTATCTGAGTCAGGTTTCCACTTAGCCTTCATGGCTGCCATTTCCATTAATTCAGAAACCACAAAGACAATTTGTTCTCACTCTGTCTCTTTCTGTGGGAAAAGTGTCCAAGCTCCTGGCCAGATGCAGAGTAGAAATAAAAACAAAGAGACTTTTAATATGAACAAAGGCTTATTTTTCTGAGCCCAGTTTAAACAACTATTTTAATGCTTAAAGTCTTAGACTGCCTTCACTGATATCAACCTGCCCATCTGTTAAAGTCATCACCTCACCAACTTGCAGAGAAGCCATTGAGAATAATGAGGTGGGTTGGATCTATCAAGTAGGCTCTTTTGGCAATGGCTGAGGTTCTAGACCTTCTTATAAGGCAGCCCTTTGGGGGGGGGGAAAGTAACATCTCTCTTTTCAATTGTTTATCTTGATGAATGGAGAAGTGTTGGTTTGCTATTCAGCTTCATGTTTTTATTATGTTCATATTTTTATTACACTGTTTTATCCTGCTCCCCTGATTTCTGTTTTGAGTCACTGGTGCTTTTTATTATTTGTTTTAACAGTTCTTAGCTATGTTTTAGTTACTGTAACTATATGCTAAAAACGTATATCAGTTATCTAAAGAAAATATTAAAATGCTTAAGCACTAAAACTTGCATATGGCAAAGTTGTGACTGACCCCTTTTCTGGTGAAAAAAATGGAGAAATGAAGTGAATAACTCAGGAAGATGGGTTATAATAAATGTGGCTGATTGAACAAGATATGACCTCATTCCCACATCACTAGGATTTAAAAAATCACAACACCATGTATTGTACTTGTAAAAAGTTTGTATAAATAATACATTCTTAATTTCTGTAGTCATCTCTGAAACTTTGGCCTTCCCAGCTGCAACAAACAGAATCTAGCAATTTTAATTCCTGAAGGAAAAAATTGTATCAGCAGTGTTCAAGAGCAATCATTTCCCATCAATATTAAAGAAAGAGAGGACTTTTTTTTCTGAGTATAAGAGGTGATTGATCCAAACATGCCAGTGACTCTGAGAAATAACATATGGAGATTAACACAGAGAGATAAGAATATATCTGCAATGTGTTTATGCAAATCTATGGACATTTTAATGCAGGGACTTTTAAAGCAGGATTCAGTATGTTGGCTGTGTCTATGAAACAGAATATTTTTCTGTAAAGAATTCACTCAATGAATTAGATCAGAGGCCTAATTAGATCAGTGAAACCTTGATTTACCAGACCTCAGTACAATGGACTATGCATGCAACAGACTAGATTTCTGTGGCAATTGATGGCATTTACAGGATGATATCATTACTCAAATGATCTAAATCACAATGAATGACTTTGGTGTAATTGGTGAAACACCAATTTCCCCACTTACTCCTTTAAAGTGAGGTTTTACTTTGTCATGTTAAGCGTGATAGCTGAGTCTGCTGTGTAACCAATTATTCCTCCTAAGACTTGGCAACCTTCATATTACCAGCAATGAAACTTCGAGCCTTACAACTATGGATAAATTGTTGCTTCACTTGGAATATATTAGTGTTCCTATCTAGCTCTATTTGATTGATTAAGTGGCATCAAGTTGGTGTCGACTCTTAGCAACCATATACTGTAGGTAGATTTTCTCCAGGACTATCTCAATTTAGACATTGTATAAAAAGGTGAAAAATATAGATGTGAGACCACCAACCTCTAGAGATTGATGCTTTAGGTATAGATGTGGTTGGGTTCACGCAAGATGCTAGTCTAAGCTAGAAAAAGGGTTAGGTAGATTATGGTTCAGTGTGTTGCCCCCTCTCAGTTAATGTATCTATTTTGCTGTGGATTTAAAGGTAGGGAAGTCACCTCCTTTCCCTGTATTTCTGCCAGGGGCAGATGATATTGAAAGATAAGCTATCCTTCTTCCTGCATTCCTCTTGGAGGTTTTATCACAGCTGTATGCAGTTGTATGCATATTGAATGGTCATTAATCAAAAGCAGTTGAACTCACAATGAAATATTGCAGGGAGCATATTTCTTTTTAGGATTCCAAGCAGGGAGCCAGTCACATCCCCTTTCAGAAGATTTTTTTATTCCTCCCCCTGTGTGCGCACACACACACACACTCCTCAGTACCTGCCCAACATTATATGGCTATTAATCCTGTTCCTCTGCATTGGGTAAGTTTTGGGAAGTTATCATCTTTGTTTATAATCATTTCTGTAAAGTTTCTATACTAATAATTCTCCCTTGTGTGGATTATGTAGCCATTTAGCTTTTTAGCTAAAGAATCTGCTACTTGTATGTAAGGTACTGCTGCTGCTATTCTGTTTCTGATTGCTATGATAATGAGCCCATGTAAATGATCACATCATCATATAATGTACTACATTTTCATTTCATGCATTAATGTAAATTTTTTTTAGAGACCTAGGCAGACAGCAAATAGAAATGTTAATGGAAAGGTGGGTGGTTAAAATTAGGTTCATGCAAATCAGCCGTGATTGAATTCGAATTGGAAATGTGATATTTGAAGAGGGCAAAATTCAATTTGGAAGAAAAGAAAAGGGGATGACCAGCAGCAAGGTGGATGGACTCTGTTACAGTGGCGATGGGCTCTGACTTGATGGCACAAAATCAGAATCAATCAATGATTCGATTTTAATTTGTGATTTGAAATTAAGTTTCTTCAGAGGATGTTTACCCAGCCAGATTTTAGGGGGGCACCTTCAGGTTTCACTGCAATATGTTTTTGAAATGTTCCAGTTGCATCTCTTTTAAGACCAAGGTAAGGGAAGGACAGTACATAAATCTCCAGTTTGCCCAATGAATAATCTAAGACAGTGTTTCTCAACCTTGGCAACTTTAAGCTACGTGTACTTCAACTCCCAGAATTCCCCAGCCAGCATTGCTGGCTGGGGAATTCTGGGAGTTGAAGTCCACACAGCTTAAGTTGCCAAGGTTGAGAAACACTGATCTAAGATATGCTAAAACCAGTGCAAAAAGTATCATACTCCAACCAAAAAGTACCACCAGCTCCCACAAAAATCTACAAGACCTATAATAGTTGGAGAGTCCTCCTGTTTAGTTGCCACCTCTTCTTAAGCTAGATTAGTGTTCACATATTCACATAATTCACATATTTAATTCAGTGAGTGCTCCCCTTTTGTAGAAGTCCTTAATAACTGCTGAAGTTTAGTTAGCTCCAATATTCCATTTTCAGACATAGGAGGAAAACACACACAGAGTGATCAACAAAACACTGAACATTAAAGACAACATTAAGAACAAAATCAATTTTTTAAAAAGCAGAAAATAGAAACTATAAAAAAATCCATTGACTACCCCTGCCCCCCCCAGCTGTATCTATTGATTCCCTAACTTTGTTTTGAGGGGGGGGTCGAGAGGGAGGGAGGGAGCGGAGGGTACCCGCACTGATCCATCACCAGGGAAAGAGAGCGAGAGGGAGGGAGGCTGAAATGACTCAGTAACTTTTGCGCTTGGATCTGCTTTTTCAAACCTCCCCCCATCATCACCACCACCCTCTTCCTCCTCCTCCTTCGTGGTTTGTTCTGCTAAAGCTTGGAGATGTATTGGGGGGGGGAGGGCCCGGGTGGAAAATCTCAGCGCCGATCAGCTGTGCGCCGGGGATCAGCTGTGCGGGAAGTGGAGTTGCTCAGTACTCACTCAGTAACTTTTGTGCTTGGATCTGCTTTTTCAAACTTCCCCCCATCACCCTCCTCCTCCTCCTCCTCCTCCTCCTCCTCCTTCATGGTTTGTTCCGCTAAAGCTTGGAAATGTATTCTTCACCCCTCTGCCTTGCCCAGGTAATTAAAGCTTTCTTTAAATCATTAAAGCTTTCTCACCCCTCCCCCCAATATTCTCCTTCACACACACACCCCGCGCTGCTGCGCTTCGCATTACTATGGTATTCACTTTCTACTCTGCTTCCCTGTTTCCTCCCTGCATTTTTTTACTTTCTACTCCGCTTCCCCACCACACAGCTGATTGGCGTGGATATTTTCCACCCCGGGGCGGAGCAAGCTGCAGGTTTTGAAGAGGGGTAGTCTGTAGCTTGAATCATGTCAACTGGATTTCTATTTTCTCAGTGGAAACGTTTCGCTCCTTATCCAAGGAGCTTCTTCAGTCTGAGCAAAGTTGGTAAGGGAATCCTAAATATGTTTCTACCCAGGTGTAAGGTCACACAGCTACCTAGAAACATATTTAGGATTCCCTTACCAACTTTGCTCAGACTGAAGAAGCTCCTTGGATAAGGAGCGAAACGTTTCCACTGAGAAAATAGAAATCCAGTTGACATGATTCAAGCTACAGACAATTCCACTTGGATGACTGAGAACCTTCATAGAAGAGGGGTAGTCTTATACGGCGAGTATATCCCAAACTCTATATTTTAAGTGGAAAAGTTGAGGGTCGTCCTATACGCCCAGTCATCTTATACGCCGGAAAATACGGTATTTCATACCCAGCCAATGTATTTTTCAAAACCATGATGTAAACACTGCTTGTCTTTTTAATGTCATTAACTATCTTATTAGTCCTTTTCAATGCTTTTAGAGTAGGAAAGCAGAAAAAATATTTTCAGTAATAAAGAAATGAATAAGATAACAGTTTGAAGACCAACACTGGCTGGGAAGATAGGGAGTTTTGGTAGAGCAGAAGGAATTGATTGGGAACTCTTCAGGAATGGTAGAAATGGCATTAATCTGTCATCCCCATTTCTACAGTAAGGTCTTTCCAACGCCTACTGGAGGCTGTGAACAATTGTTACTGTATGGAGGTTTCAGGCACCTGCCATGTAGTAAATAAGTTTTAAGCAGCCACCATGGGGATTCCACATTACACCTGTTTTTCTTTATAAAGAGTGAGCAATTCACAAATCCCTATCCCTATCTGTAGGCCCTTTTCCCTCCCTCCCTCCCTCCCCCCCTTCCCCCTCCCTCCCTCCCCCCCTCCCCCCCCTCTCTCTCTCTCTCTCTCTCTCTCTCTCTATATATATATATATATATATATATATATATATATATAAGAAATGATGGGTGACTGGACTAAGGGCAAATATCTTTGAAGGGAGAAGAATTTCAGATCTTATTTTCATTAAAGTTTTATGTAATGGATTGATGAATCTTATGGTATATGACTAGGTTTCAAACAAGACTCTTTTCAGAATTTTTAGGCTGCCACAATTTGACAACACCCTATAAATATTTCTAGCATGGTGCTAATTTTGCAAAACATTTACAGTATTGCTTTATTGTAGACAGATACATTTCTCAGGCACCGATTGCATATTCTGAATGGACTGCTTGCAGTCCGTACGGCATTTATTCAATACTGTGGAGTTCAGTGCAGTCACACTGATCTGGTTGCCCTTTCTGGAAATCTAGTGGATTGCACAAACATAGCATTCACACATATATTCCTCATGCAACCTTTAAAAAGAAAATAATAATCAGTCAGCCTTGGCTGTGTCATAATTAATTGAGTTTTTTTCATGGGTCCTTACTACATGGAAAAAGTTCTAGAATTTCAGAGGGAAAGAAATGCCTATATCTCTGAGGTTTTTTTTAATGACCCTCTTTGTTTTTGCATTTCAAATACTAAAGGGAATCAGCACTTGGTGAAATGCTAATGGAATTTTAGTTTCCTTTTAACCCACCCCAATTTCCCCTAATTCAAGCACACCTAATTCAAGCATACCTTTCCATGTGTCTTTTTTCCAAGAACCAAGTTTGTGGAGCAACAAAAGGAAGAAGCTGCGAATGTGCTATTTTAAATTTTATTTACTTGCTCCTTTGAATTATTGATTGATGCTTTACCAGTCTTATGCTATTTGAGGTGGCTGAAAAGAATAGTTAAAATAACAATAAATAACTAAGAGCTAAGAATGCTGCAATAAAGACTTAAAAGCAGGAGCGGTAATATCATGAGAAAATACAATAAAAACCAGACCAATAACCTAGAAGTGGTCACATACAGTACAATTACAGCAGAAAAGCAATAACATCCAACTGCCAAAGGCCAAATGTATCCAAAATAGGATATTCTTAATGCTGCCTCCAGTGTCCAGAAGCATTACAGGCAAAAGATTTTACCCTTCAAGTGCCTCACACTCTTGCCACAGGAAACCTCTAAGATCTGCATAGATTTTACTGAGTAGATGACAATGAATCCATAGCCACCCAGAAAAGCTCTAAAAAGTAGTAGGCATCAATATTGTTCTAATAAATTTCTGATCTCACAAGAAGCCTTCTAGCTGTCAGATAGGCAGTCAGCTCATGGTCTTTCACCATTCCATTGCTCAACTAAGGCCTTGAGTTGGTCTCCCAAAACATTCATTCAGAAATCCACTACCTTAGAACAGCCAGAACCAAAATCTAATGAATGTCCCTTACCCTTGTAGTTGTTCAGAAAGTATCCCCCAAAAGATGGGAATTTCCCTTTGGTATTGCAATGCTAGTTCTGCCTCCCTCCCTGCCAATCTGCCTTATGTGCACTCAATGGCAGAATGACACAGTCACAGAGAAACATTCCAGCATGACGGTTTAGGCTTCTGACAGTCCTGACTCTTCTAAGTATAAGCTATTCAGTGCCTATCTCTTAGGCCACTTATAAAAAGAATGTTAGTCCAATAGGAACTAACTTGTGGATGCAAAACTGCTCATTATTTTTGCCTGAGTTTGGATTTTCTGCTTAAGCAGCAAGAAAGGAAAACTGTCCTAACCAGAAACCATGTTACCTTAGTGCATTACCATTATGATTAATCTTTCCCAGGCCAAGTTTTATTAATGACATTTTGATTCCTTAGTACAGGTAATATACTTTCTATAATATATATTTAGTTAAAATGCAGGAAACATGCTAAAATGAAATGCAATTTTCCTTCTGCTGTCAGCTGTTGGTGAGCTAAGGAAGGACAGTTGTCAATCAATGGTGTGCCACATACATTATTCTCAAAAGTAAATATATTTCATAAGACTGTCTGCTGAAGACATTTAGAACAAATGGTCTTGGTAGGGATGGGATATGTGTGCATGTATATTTTACCTATAATAGCTTTCTGAAATAATGAAAAGTCTGATGACAAACTATATCTTCCTCATGTTGATTTATCTCATAATAAATGGTAAGACAGTCCAGAAACACTGTAGAATACTTGTTGAGAGTTTTAAATCTGTGGGTTGCAACTTCACAACATTCATTTTCTTGTGGCAATCCAAAACTAAGCTAAGACAATGATTTATTTTAAATTAAAATATTTAACACATTTTTCCTATGAAGGGAACAGAATGGCTTCCAGTATTGCAGTTTATAGGACTAGATCAGCTGAGGTTACATAGTCAAAATGTCAGGTAAATTTTCCATCCTCTGGGTTATTATGAATCTGCAAGGGAAGTGAACATTGCTTTCCTACTACAGTAAGATATTTCAGAGCAATATAACAAGAGGAAACAGAGGTCCACCTTCCTAGAATTAGTTTGGGGCAGTGATAAATGCATTTCTGAATGTTATGATGCTTCCCAATGGATTTGGAACTAATATAGAAATAAAATAAATGTTTAGGTGACTGAGAAATGGAAATGTGTTTGTTTTTAACTTTTCCTTATCCCAAAGGTATGTAAGGTGAGGATCAAGTGCAGACCACTGAGAAATTTTGAGGTTCTCCTTGCACTGCATCTCAGAAATGGAAGGAAGGATTCCCTTACCAACTCTGCTCAGACTGAAGAAGCTCCTTGGATAAGGAGCGAAACGTTTCTACTAAGAAAATAGAAATCCAGTTGACATGATTCAAGCTACAGACAATTCCACCTGGATGACTGAGAACCTTCATAGACACTCAGAATGGAAGATTTTAGATCTACCAACGGGCAGGGGAAGATATACCACCACATTATTTCTGAATATGAATCATTGGATGCAAGGCTCCATGTCTGAACAGTGCCCACTTATATATCATGGAAGGTTTATTTCCCAGTGGTGATAAGAACACTGAACAGAACAAGGCTTCTGAAATTTATCAACACTTTAAGTTACCACAAAGTTTTCAATTTACTGTTGTGAAAAATAGTACATAGTAGCAAAGGTATCTTCAGGAGCCATCACTTTTGTCAAAATGACAAAAGCAGCATCACACCATCATGACACAAGCTCCAACCTTTGCATGCATGCATGCAACATTGTGAAGCATGTACAAAAGAGACAGTTTGTTTTGCACCAGTGCAAAACTGCCTTATCATTTGTGGCTCCCCTGAGAACACCACAGCCTAGTAGGCCTAAGTCAAGTGACATAGATTCACTTTGATTAAGTCATTTGGGTCATGAAAGCAACTTGATTTGCTTCACCAAATGACAAGGCCACACACTTCCCCTTGAAAATGTGATTAGTCTCAAAACACTTCAGCTTTTGCTATAGAAGAAAGCTTCTCTCAGCTTTCTCCACCAGAATGGCCTATGTGCTTCCAGAACTGTAGATTCAAGACTGCTTGCAATGTTTGCCAAATCCACCCAGTCTAGAAGACCCTCAGCATGTTCCAAGAATGCTCCAGGATGTGAGGCTCCAGCACACACTGGAGACACCCATAGCAATTGACAACCCCCCCAGCCTGGAAATACTTTGGCCAGCACTGCAAAAGAAGAGTCCTCTCAATCTTCTCCCACAACAGTCCCCAAATACAATATTTTGGGGTGAAAGGACATGTCCTTTTATTCCTCTAGTCCAGGGGTTCCTAAACTTTTTGCCATCATACTTTCCTTTAGTGTAATCTTAATCTACCCACATCCCCTCAAAATCCAAACACCAACAGGAACACAAATGAACAAGGAAAACAATACAATGAAACTTTAGGAGAGGTGGATTTATTATAACAATGTGTAACCAAAAGGTTCTTCACACCTCTCTGGACTCAGTCTGCACCTCCCCAAGGGAGGTATACCTCACAGTTTGGGAAACCCTGAGCTAGACACTCTTAGTTGCTCATCACTGGCTAATGGTTGGAAGAGCCAAATGGAATGAAAGACCCATATTGCATCACTAGCCACTTTCAACCACTCATCAGGAGATGGTGCACAATGTGAAAGGATAAGATGAGCATTAGTGTAAAGATTCTGGGTCCCTGGAAACTGTCAATGGAGGTCAGAAGTGGGACTTGTTCCATCTTCCCCTTGTCTACCTTAGGCCCTGTCTCATATCAGCTAGAGCTGCTGAAATATGTCCTTCCATGTGGCCAATGGTGAGGGATGCTGGGAGTTGTAGTTCAGCAACATATGATGTGCAGTACCTTACCTACCTACCCTTGCCCTATCTAGCAAATTGCAGATCACAACTGAGTCCAACTGAGTTGTACTGAATTGCAAAATAAATTGCAAAACAAATCATATGTTGAGTCAAATCATATGCTATAAAGACAAGGAAGGGAATGTAATGCTAATCTCATTCTTCTCCTCTCCCTTTGTTTGCTAAAACATCAGTCCTATATCCGCCAACCTGGGAATAAGCCAGTTCTGAGTAGACATGTCTAGGACTACCTAATTTGTATCATTTGCTCGTGATTGGTCCTTTTTCCATATGTTACACAACAACCTAAATGTTTACATTTGTTCTCCATGAGGAAAAGCCTTATGGAAAGGGTAACTGTGGAGCCCCTTTTTGTTTTGTTTTATTTTGTTTTGTTTTGATCTGTTTTGGTATTTTGCTCTTCTGGTCTGTTGTATATTTTACACATTGGCTTTTTAGTTGTAATGCTACCCAGAGTTGCTTATTTAGTTATTTATTTCATTAAATTTATTATAGCCACCCACTCCAGGGTGGTTTACAAAATAAAATACTAAATTAATAAAATTAAAAACAAACAAAACAAAACAAGGTGACCCAAACTAAAAACAACCAAAGATAAGTACTTAGGAGTCAGGCAGCCTATAAATTAAGTTTAAGAGCTTAAAACAGCTTAGGAGTCAGGTAGTCTATAAATTAAATACATTAAACACATTTTTTATTTTTTAATAAATAAATATTCAGTATTTATTTTTTCAGCCTACTTAATGAGACTAAGTAATCCACTTGTGATAGCTGAAAACTAGATTCAATTCTTTTAAAAATTTGTCTGCATGGACTAGAACCTGCAAGACTATAAAACAGACACAACTGAAATGCAGCCACAGACAAGGAAAAAGTGCTAGATTGGCCAGAGTGGGTCAGAAGTGATTTTAAAAAAATATATGATGCTGTAGTATCTTAATCAAAGCTTAATCGTCTCATTAATTAAGAGCAATATTATAGTACATATCAGGTCCTTGAATGATTATTACTCAAATGCCCACTACACTGGGCAAATTCATCTTTTGGCCTGGTTTTCTGGCCGGCAAAGCTTTTGGTAGAGGTTAAAAAGTTCAATTGCAGCTTTAAAGCATGCTTGAACTTTAGGCATGAATAATCATTGATCTGCTCTTCAACTAACTGAGTTTCAAATCCTCCCTCTTCTCCACACCCGTCACTCTAATTATCTCCAACCTATTCTGGAATAAAAGCTCTTGGGTTTTTTTCAATGTGGAAAGGTGATACTAAATGTACTCCATTGCATTTTTCACCATAATACAAATAGTGTACTAATAAAAGAATCTTGTGATTTAAAAACTTCATTATGTACATAGTTTCTTGCTGCTGCTGTTTCTGTTGCTGAATAAAATAGAGACCAGCAGAAGATTCATACTATCCATTTCATATTGACTTTTCTTGCGTCAGTTTAGGGCTACATGAGAATATCACAGTAGATTTCAACAGGAGCATGTTGATAGAAGCTGTAAAATGGAATCTGCCATGCTTTGCAGAAATCGAATCTGTTACCATCTGTCATTCTCCATTCAAAACTACAGTAAAGTGTATATATGGGGATGGGCCAATAAAAAGTTGTCTAAAAGCAAATAAAACTCTGGCTTTTAGGTAGGTTGTAAGCAACAATAAATCCAGATTTTGTATTGTACAGATTTCGTGTTGTACGCCAGTTACGCCCCTTCCTGGAATGAGAGGCCCTTCGAACAGTCACTCATGCCCTGGTTATCTCCCACATAGACTACTGTAATAAGCTCTACATGGGGCTACCCTTGAAGAATATCCAGAAGCTACAACTGATCCAGAATGCAGCCGCACGGACAATTTTGGGTGTCCCAAGGAGGACACACGTAACACCTTTGCTGCGCGAGCTGCACTGGGTTCCAGACTGCTTCCAGGTCCAATTCAAGGTGTTGGTTATCATCTTTAAAGCCCTACATGGCATGGGACCAGGATACCTAAGGGACCGTTTCATCCCCATTACTTCATCCCATCCCACTCAGGCATGCAGAGAGGGCATGCTGTGGACACCTTCAGTTAAAGAGCTCCATGTAATGGGGTCACGTAAGCGTGCTTTCTCTGCTGTTGCCCCTGCCCTTTGGAACATTCTCCCCCCAGAGATTAGACAGTCCCCCTCGCTTCTGGACTTCCGGAAGAAACTTAAAACCTGGTCTTGTCGGTATGCTTGGGGCGGGAAGGAGAACGGGCACACCTGGAGATGGCTAGCACCTTAGATTATTCCTGGAGTGCCCTTTTTACTTAACAAGAACTTAGAAGATCCCATAGTTGGATTTTATTATATTTTTTTACATTTTAAACTGTTATTTAATTTGTATTTTATTCTATTTATAATTGTACATTGTTGATTGTATTTTGTTGTAAACCGCCCAGAGTCCCCCTTGGGGGAGTTGGGCAGTGATAAATTTGATTAAATAAATAAATAAATAAATTTTCCATGTTTTTAACATATTAAAATAGAATGGAATTATACTTAAATATCTGTGACACTAATATGATGATGATGATGATGATGATGATGAGCCATCATGTCGTTTTCAACTCTTAGTGACCACATAGATTTTCTCCATGACAATCTATCCCTAACCTCTTCTTTCAAGTTCCCCAATGGTGCACACATCGCCACTGTAACTGAGTCCATCAACCTTGCTGCTGGTCATCCTCTTCTTCTTTTTCCTTCCACCTTTCCCAGCCTTTGAGCCTTCTCCAGAATGCTGGGTCTTCACATAATATGTCCGAAGTAGGATAATTTGAGCCTGGACACCAATATGAACCAGATTTAAACTTTGCCTTATGACATTGGACCCCTTTCTAAAAATCTTTCCTGGGCACGGGAAAGACATCAGGGTAGATGTCTAGGAAGAGCATTCTAAAGGAAGAGTGCCACCTCCAAAAAGATCATTTTTTTGGTAGCTACTTTCTGTACCTCAGATGACAGGGTAACCCTGAGTAGGAAACATGATTAAATTCTTGAAGTATGAATAAGCATACCTGGAGGTGTATATGTATTGATCAAATTTATGAAATAATAGATAAATCTTTAATTCTGGTTCTCACCAGCTTCTTTTTTTAAAATCTGTTAATTTGTTTTACTCAATGAAAATTATGAAAACCTGTTGGCTCATAAAGTTCATGATGCTTGTTATTTATAGATTAATGCTCGAAATTTGGGAAATAAACAAGATAAACCTGAACTCATAGTAAAGGAAAGCAAATGTTATTTAATAGGCATAATGAGGATGTGGTGTAATGACTGTCATTATTGGAATATAGTAATTGAAAGATGCATTTTTTCCCAAAAGGAATAGAATCAGTAAAAAAGGGAGGTGGTCCACTAGATGTTATTGTATCTACCCAGAAGTCCAAATAAATTAACTTGACATTACTGTAGACAACATCTGAAATTCTGAATTCATATCAGTGAAGGACCAAATAAAAGCAATACTGTTACAGGTGTTTAATATCACCCACCAAGGTACAGATGTGAATAATGCTTCCTGAAAGCAAATTGCACATTTTTCACAGTGGTACAAAATAGTGGTGATAGGCCATTTTAATTACTCTGGTATCTTTTGGAAGATAAACTCTGCCAAGCATGGTTCTTTGAGGAAATACCTGAGTTGCCTTATTGACAAATGTCTCCTTCAGGGAGTAGAAGAGAGTAGAAGAAGGCATAAGAGGATCAGCATCTCTTGATTTAACAGAACCACTGAAGGGAGACTTAGTCAATACAGTGGAAGTAGCTTATGCTATATAATGCTGGAGTTCTTAATGTTAAGGTAAATTAAAAACTGAAGAAAGATTACATACAAATAGTCTGAAGCTGATGAAGATTGATGAAAAGTGCTAAGAACAATATAAATGTTCAATATAAAAAGTAGATAAAAGAATCTGTACATCAGCTGATCAGTGAGGATGGCAAACTGCTACCAATAACAAGGAAAATGCAAGGCTTCCTAACTCCTGTTTTGGCTCTGAAGACCAAAATGAAGAGGCAGAACTGAAATTTGAGATTGATAAAAACATGGTCAGGAAGTACCTCTTGATGGCTGTTGTGGGTCTTCCGGGCTGTGTGGCCGTGTTCTGGAAGTTGTGGTTCCTTCCACAACTTCCAGAACACGGCCACACAGCCCGGAAGACCCACAACAGCCATCGAATTCCGGCCGCGAAAGCCTTCAACAATACAAAGTACCTCTTGACTTTGACTTTAGATCTGCAACTGGCCTGTTCCATTTTAGGGTACTGTAGCATATTTTGGAAACAGTAGTAATTACAGTAGTCAACATGGATTTATGGTGAACAATTCATGCTAGAATAGTCTCTTCCCATTTATAATTTAATAGGGCTATGCAAGGCTTAAGATTCAGTTTTGAAGCATGTAGGAATGCAAGTGCAGCACCTGCCTGTGAATCCTTCAAACAATAGCATCTATTTCCAGGACACGTGATCCTGGGTCAATTTCCATCCAAAGACGCAAAGAGATTTAAACAAGTTGTGTAAAGCTTAGCTAGGGGCAACAATCTATGTTCTTCCAGATGTTGTTGGATTGCAGTCCTTATCACTCCTGGTCATTGGTCCTGCTGGCTGGGTCTGAATGGAGCCCTACTATTGAATATGTACATAAAGCAGAAGACAAAGACCCAAAGAGAAATAAACCCCTACATATTTTTCATTTCATTGGAATCTTTTTGTAAGAATACAGAAATGCACTTTCAAAGGATGGCTCTCAAATTTGAATGTTGAGGAGTAATTAGATCAAGATTCAAGCAATTTTCTGTCAGCCCTGATGTTAAATCATCATTCATGTGTCTCTGCTAGATGTGTCTTTAAATTAGATTATAATGACTTTGGCAGCACTATTAATAACACAGCAGGTCATAGGAGAATATGCTTTTATCTTCTTGGTACAAAAATGCACCCCTATATAGCAGTAGCTGCTTCTGCTTCATCATCATCCTCTTCCTCCTTTATTGAAAGGAAGGAACTGTCCAAGTTTCTCATCTTTTAATTACGAAAGATAAATATTAGGGCACTTGGGATCCAGAAATAGAATATACAGTGGTTTATATTCAGATTTCAGCAGAATAGCTAAAATGAATTATTTCAAAATGGCATCTTTAGCCTTAAATACTAATTGAGTTCTTTCCCTATCTCTAGAGATTATTTTGTTTAAACAGTGTAATTCCTTGCCTTAATAAATTCAGCTGCTAAGAATTGGTCTCTCCTAAATTATTCAGTCTCTCTTCACTTTTGAGTCACTGCCGAAAGATTAAAGTGATTGATTAAACAAGGGCAGTGGCACACAGCATATCTGCCTTGTGTCAGCTCTGAGTGGGACTTATGAGTTAGTTAAGTATACCTTGTAAAAGGAGAGTATGCCAGGCTTAGCATAACAAGTATATTTGCTTCACTTCAATTAAAGGAAGACAGCATTTTTGTTTTTGAGTGCCAGTGGTACATAATCTCAATATAGGCACTAAGTATTTGTAACAGTTGCCATAAAATGCATCTTCTCTTGGAGAGTTATAAACTAGATGAAGCAATTTCTCATTTTTATTGTAGCAAAGTCCATCAGTGAAAAACCTTGGCAGTAGAGCTATGCACACTTAGAAAGTGATGTGGAAGAAGTGCTTTGGACCTTATACAAGCACAATATATCTCTTCCATTCATTAAGCGAGCATGTTTTCTTCCATGGCTTCTGTGCTAGCCAGCTGCAGTTGCATTAATGAGTCAGATCATTAAAGCAGCATATCTTTATTGCAAGTCTTAAAACAGCAGTTTTGTTTCCTAATTGTGCTATGCTAAACTCTATAACCTCACACTGTGTGTAGAGTATCATAGTTGCCATGGATCTCTGGCCCATTATTATTATTAGATTAGCATGTTTTATATGATTAATGTGCATTGAAGCCAGCCACTGCATGCATTTGCCAAATAGTATGAGAAATAAATAATCAGCCCATAAAAGGGAGATTGTGCATATTTCCTGCTCAACATATATAACAGGACCTGGGAAATATGTAAAACCTGTTGAATTCTAAGCATTCTCTTGATCTGGAGACTCCAGATTTACATAATTTTTTGAGATTTTTAAATATATTCTTATATATACATTTAACTGTTTATTTTTTTATTTAACATTTTAAAAAGCAGGTTTTTTTAAAAAAAAATCACAGATGAAACCACTGTAAAGCAAACATAATGGGAGAAAATGAATAGAAATGAACATCAAACAGAAATAAGTATCTTGTCCATCTCCATCCTAGATAATGTCATTATCTTCAATAGGAGAATATTAGAAACTTGTCCAGATATGCATTTTCTCCTCTCTCAGGGGAAAATGTGGACCCCTCAGTTCACAGGAATGAGGTCAAAAAATGAAGATGACAGTCATACCCATGTGATCAAACCACCACTCCCTTTTTATGTGGGTTGTGACACATGTAAAACAGTGTTTCAATTGATGGTTATGACCATCATCTTTTTTTTTCATCTTTCTGAAAACACCCCCACCCTCTCTCTTCCTCAGAGTTGGAATCTATAAAATGTATAATGGAATAGAATGTATAAAATATAGTTCAACAATGTCTATTATCCAAGACCTGTTGGTGGTTAAGTATATTGTATACAGCTCCTTTTTCTTAGACATATTATGTACAGATTCATCTAATAATTCTCAGGATTGAAGATAACAGGGTTTTTTCTTTCCTTCCCCTCCCCAAAAGGGAGCAACATTCTGTCTGTAATTTTAATCAAAAAGGTGATGACTGTTTCCCTTCCAGATCGTAGTGAATTGAGTTGTAAGGCCTGGGGTCCATATCATGGTATTTTCCTTTATAACCAATATTTGAAGAACTCTGGACTGAAACTTATGCAAGAGAAGCCTGGTTTCACACCCTAAAGCAAACTTGATGAACAAGCTCAGATCATATTGTTGAATTATCTGTTAACAAACCTCCCTCCCCCCACCTCACTTTGTTTTTAGTGAGAATAAGCGAAGATGTTCCAAATTTTCAGCCTGGATGCTTTTCAAGGTGAAAAGTGAGCTTTCAAAGAGTGTGAAAAGAATCTTTGAAAAGCTTTTTTAACATGATCTTACATTTATGTATGCTGCTATAATCTGCAGGCTCCTCTGTCTTCTTTATTGACAGCCATCATGTATCCAACTAGATCTAGTTACCTGACGGCTTGACTTAAGATCTTAAAAAATATCCTAGCATTGCCCTCATGACAAAAGGGAGTTGAAAAAAGGGTAAACTGAGGCATATGGATACCCAACCTTCACAGTACCAAGGAATGAAGCAATCAATATGCGGTAGGAAGCATTATTACTAAAGCTGGGCAATTAGTACACCTTATCTCTTCCCTCCTCCAGAAACAGAAATGGGTAGGCAGGTGGATGCAGGGAGAGAAGGGCAGTAGATAAAGCCAGTTATGTATAATGGAACATGTTGGAGCCTTTCAGAAGGCTTATTTCTCAGTGTCCTCTCAATGTTACCTAGTCACTTTCCTCCTATCCTCAAAAATAAGATTTCTTACTCAATTCCAAGAAGATTAGAAGGATCACAATCTGTGGAGTCCTTGGTATTCTCTGAGCTTGGTTGTTTGCTCGCAGATGTTTCATTACTTGACTAGGTAACATCATCAGTGCTCATGATGCACTGATGATGTTACCTAGTTGGGTAAAGCACTGATGATGTTACTCAGTCAAGTAATGAAATGTCTGCAAACAAACAACCAAGCCCAGAGAGCACCAAGGAATGCACAGTTCAACCCTGACCTATATATAAGCTGCTCAAAAAAATAAAGGGAACACTGAAATAAGACATCCTAGATCTGAATGAATGAAATATTCGTATTAATTACTTTGTTCATTACATAGTTGAATGTGCTGACAACAACATCACACAAAAAGCAATGGAAATCAAATGTAAGCAACCCCTGGAGGTCTGGATGTGGAGTTACACTCAAAAATTAAAGTGGAAAAGAACACTACAGGCTGATCCAACGTTGATGTAATGTCCTTAAAACAAGTCAAAATGAGGCTCAGTAGTGTGTGTGGCCTCCACGTGCCTGTATGACCTCCCTACAACGCCTGGGCATGCTCCTGATGAGGTGGCGGATGGTCTCCTGAGGGATCTCCTCCCACACCTGGACTAAAGCATCCCCCAACTCCTGGACAGTCTGTGGTGCAACGTGGCATTGGTGGATGGAGCGAGACATGATGTCCCAGATGTGCTCAATTGGATTCAGGTCTGGGGATCGGGCGGGCCAGTCCATAGCATCAATGCCTTCGTCTTGCAGGAACTGCTGGCACACTCCAGCCAAATGAGGTCTAGCATTGTCTTGCATTAGGAGGAACCCAGGGCCAACCGCACCAGCATATGGTCTCACAAGGGGTCTGAGGATCTCATCTCGGTACCTAATGGCAGTCAGGCTACCTCTGGCGAGCACATGGAGGGCTGTGCAGCCCCCTAAAGAAATGCCACCCCACACCATTACTGACCCACTGCCAAACCGGTCATGCTGGAGGATGTTGCAGGCAGCAGAACATTCTCCACGGCGTCTCCAGACCCTGTCACGTCTGTCACATGTGCTCAGTGTGAACCTGCTTTCATCTGTGAAGAGCACAGGGCGCCAGTGGCGAAGTTGCCAATCTTGTGTTCTCTGGCAAATGCCAAACGTCCTGCACGGTGTTGGGCTGTAAGAACAACCCCCACCTGTGGATGTTGGGCCCTCATACCACCCTCATGGAGTCTGTTTCTGACCGTTTGAGAGCCACACGCACATTTGTGGCCCACTGGAGGTCATTTTGCAGGGCTCTGGCAGTGCTCCTCCTGTCCCTCCTTGCACAAAGGTGGAGGTAGTGGTCCTGCTGCTGGGTTGTTGCCCTCCTATGGCCTCCTCCACGTCTCCTGATGTACTGACCTGTCTCCTGGTAGCGCCTCCATGCTCTGGACACTACGCTGACAGACAGAGCAAACCTTCTTGCCACAGCTCGCATTGATGTGCCATCCTGGATGAGCTGCACTACCTGAGCCACTTGTGTGGGTTGTAGACTCCGTCTCATGCTACCACTAGAGTGGAAGCACCGCCAGCATTCAAAAGTGACCAAACCATCAGCCAGAAAGCATAGGAACTGAGAAGTGGTCTGTGGTCACCACCTGCAGATCCACTCCTTTATTGGGGATGTCTTGCTAACTGCCTATGCTTTCCGCCTGTTGTCTATTCCATGTGCACAACAGCATGTGAAATTGATTGTCAATCAGTGTTGCTACCTAAGTGGACAGTTTGATTTCACAGAAGTGTGATTGACTTGGACTTACATTGTGTTGTTTCAGTGTTCCCTTTATTTTTTTGAGCGGTGTATTTTCTTCTATTGGATTACAATCTCTCCCTGTTACAACTGTTGTCAACATTGCCTCTGCTACTACAGCAATCACTGATACTAGTAAATGGATCCTTATGAGTTCATTGGGAGGATGTGAAGGATCTGCTCACCTGGAACTGGGCTTAGAGTTTATCAACTGCTTTTCAGGGTTTCAGTGACAATACTGTTGAAAATAGCTTCATTTCCTAAGACCAGTTCCCCATTTGGATGCACATCCCATTGCTCATCTGCTATATGTTACAATGCACATTACACTGTGAATTGGTATGCAATTGCTTAGTGTTAAAGTACAAGTTTTGCATGCAAAAGGCCCCATGTTCAATCCCTGCCAATTCCTTGTAGAGTTAGAAAAGGTTCTGGAGATTGTGGTCAGTCAATGTGAACAATATGGGGGAAGAAAGACCAATAGTAAGTGGCAGTTTTTCCCATTCCTATGAAGGATGGAAGGTAATGTGGATATGTACCTGAATTCCGCATCAATTAATCCACTACACAATATTGGATCAGGAAAAATATACTGGCCTGGAGAAGATGTTCTTCCATCTCTATTTCCACCCCATGTATCTGTACTACACCTGAGACATGTGTCTAATTTCTTCCTGCTAGGGATTTAATTCCAGACATGTGGGATATAAATGGCTGAATAAATAATGGAGGTGGCTATGGCTTTTGGGACCACCTATACTGTATGATTGGTCTAACATTTGTTTGTTTGTTTATTTCAGTCAATTTATATGGCTTGCCCATCTCACAACAGGAACTCTGGGCAGCTAATATAAAATTAAAAATTCAATGAAATCAACGAACAATATGATGATGATGATGATGATGATGATGATGATGACGACGACAGCTGAGACAACAAAAATCGCCATAAATAAACATTCACCTTGTGGGCCGAATTAACTTCCCAACCCCCATATACAGTTAAGCATCCACATTTCTAAGGTTTTACCAAATGCCAGTTAGAGTGATGAGGATCTTGTGGGATATGGTGTTCCAGGGGGCAGGCACTACAACAGAAAAGTTCTGCTTCCTAGATCCCACCAGGTGCCATTCCCTGATGGACAGGACTTAGAGCATGCCCCTTCTGTTGGACCTAGTTGGGTGGGTAGAAACAGTCAGAGAAAAGACATACCACAAATAAGTTGACCCTATGCATAAAGGGCATTATAAGTGACAACCAATACCTTGAATTGCACCTGGAAGTACACTGGGAGCCAGTGCAACTCATGGAGCAGAGGTGTAACATAGGCATTTTTAAGTGTGTCCATCACTGCTCATGCTGCTGCATTCTGTACCAGCTGAAGCTTCCAGATGTTCTTCAAGGGTGGCCCCAGGTACAGCACATTGCAGTAATCCACTCAGGAAGTGACCAGGCTTGAGTGGTCCATATCATATGGAGAATTTCCATGCAACTTAATATTTCTACTTATGTATTACTTTCGCAGGAATGAGGTCCCACACATATATGGAATCAAACATTTTTGCATATGTATTGGAGAGCCCAGAATTAAGCAATAATATAGAGTCATCTTTTGTTGTAAACAGAGTGTTCTCTTGTTTCCTTACTTTGTTGTAGTGACAACAACTAATAAAAATGGATGAGAAAAACCAATGAGAGTGATATAATCTGTTCTAGGGAAAAGTAATTGACCTCATTGTTAGCACAGGGAAGCAAAACTCCTGAGCAAGTATAAATTAGCAGCCCAAAGAGTTTAAGACAAAGCATAGCTGAGCAACTCTTTCCTAAGAGTATTTGTTTTAACTTCACTAAAAATGCTGCTTAAAGACACCATTGGGGGTCTCCTATCAGAGAGGTTTATTACATAGTCAAGCCTTTGAAACCCAACCATTTGTTTTAAGTGCTCAGGAATACAAGTCTGAGGAGGAATTGTTATATATTTAACACCAAAATATCTAAAACACGGTCCTTTATAAAACTCCAGGAAGCTTTAGAATTCCTAGTATAGTGGAATAGGTCTTTTTCTTAATCACACTGCACATTTTTAAATTTAACAGTCCTGACTATTAATAATACAGTTTTTTCATGGGGTTTTTTTCTTTTGATTTTTTAATCCCGCCTTTATTATTTTTATAAATAACTCAAGGTGGCGAACATACCTAATACTCCTTTATCCTCCTATTTTCCCCACAACAACCCTGTGAGGTGAGTTGGGCTGAGAGAGAGTGACTGGCCCAAAGTCACCCAGCCGGCTTTCATGCCTAAGGTGGGACTAGAACTCACAGACTCCTGGTTTCTAGCCTTGTGCCTCACCACAATTACACATAGACATTCAGTGGCAGCAGAGTTCCGCCTGATCTGTGGAATTTTTTACATGGTGAAATGAATGCTGGACTTTCCCTGGTTAAAAAATGGTAAAACATTCCTTTTACTGAAATAATTAGCTTGAACTTTCACCTCATACACACAAGATCTCCAACAAGAAGTGTGCTAACTCTTACCTAAGGCAGCAACTTCCATAAAATGCACAACTTCCACCAAGCTATGAATCCATGTAAATAACATGTATCATGTGTTCAGTGAGCAAACAGAGGCACAGAAATAGTAATCATCTGTCATAAAATCTAGGGTATAAAAAAAATGGGTAATATTTCTGAACTTGGAGTAAAATGGGATGAGAAGGTTCTTCCAATTGCTAGTCCTGGTCTTTGCTGTGGCCCAGAACAAAAATCTTTTCAAAGAATAAGTTATTTTTGTCCTTCCCACTTTACTATGCAATGATGCAGTTATATTTGTGGAGAACTGATACTTCCAGCTCTCTCTTAGATTCCTTTTTATTTTGAGCAGTGGGAGAACGCTCATCTTAGTTTTCTAAAATATACATTAAATCAAATTTTAAAATGTAAGTCCATTAAAACTGCAACCCTATGCAGACTTATTAAGAAATAAGTCCCATTGATCTCAGTGGGACTTACTTCCAGTTAGACATGCTGATGATTTCTCTGGAAGCTACAAAAAAATTAAGCTAATTAAACAAAGGGAAAATAATTTATTGGAAGGGTTTGTTATATTTTGCTAATTATTACTACCTCAGTGAGAACCAGGCCTAAGAGGTAAGATTTGAGTGAGGCTAGTGTATCTTGGGTTATGCTTAGACACCCTTTGGGATTAGTTGATTTTAGTGACTTAAACATGTTCAAAAGCAGTGTCTTAACCTCTTGCCCTTGGAAATCTCTATTCAATGTGATTTTGTAGCCAATAAAGTAAGGGTCAGAGACAAAGGTCAGTTGTCTTATGCCCCTTCTATCTGCAGAAGAAGAAGAGGTTCCCTCATTGGGAAAATCCTATTCTAACTGGGTTAGGATTGAGTGATTTGCTTTTTGTGCACTGAAGATTTCTTCTCTTAAATAATATCTCAGATGCGGCCTGGGGATTATGGTACTTTTGGCATGCATTAGTTTACAGAAGGCTAATATAATCCATATTTGGATTAAAAACCATGCAGTAAAAGAGATTCAGCAAGGAATGGTTCAAAAGTGGTTTGCTATCCATCCTGGCTGTGAATGATCAGTTTCAAGTTTTGTTTTGTTTGTTCGTTTGTTTGTTTTAACCTTTGCAGGAAGCAAAATAGATCAAGCTTGTAGATGGTAAGTCCTGCTCTTGTAGGTACATCATGCTGGAGACTGAAGAAAAGCTTCTTGAATTATACATTTTTCTATATACATTATATATACCCCACCCCTTATATACATTACCTGCCCTCAAATCTTTTTTGCTAAAATAAATTCTTTGTTAACTTTAAAAAGTTTTCACTAGATTTTCACAAAAGCAAGAAATTAACTAGAAAGCTCTAAACTCCAACCCATTTCCAAACTTAAATTGCTTGTTTGAAGGATAAGAAAAGTGGAACGATGGGGGTAAAGTGTGTGTGAGAGAGAGTGGAGAAAAAAATTCCTAATTTAAGTCTGCCAGGGGGGTGGTATCTAATTTTCACTTTGAATAGAATATTGCTCCAGTAATTATCCTACTATTTAAGAACAAGAATAATTAGTGTAGTAACCTCACAATCTAATAGTACTCCCAGCCTACTGTAGGCATGAACCCTACAATTAGAGTTGGAAAAGAATATGAAACTTTTTTTACAGTAAAGGTTCTAAGATATTACTATATAAGAGGCATATTAATAGGATTTAGGAAAACTGGGGAATTATTTTTGCAAATATTTTCTCTTCTCCCATGAATGTACTTCTTTGGCACCAGTGTTTTTATGGGAAGCATTGCTAATTGTTCAGTATAGAAGAACATCTGGTCTTCATATCTGATCAAGAATAAAGTTAATATTTCACCCTTATGTCAAATTACCAGATCTCATCTTTCAAGTAGTGTCTGGGCACAAATATTATAAAGTGGATCAAAACAATTGCATCCTTTTTGAACAATAGACCAAGGAACAAGTACCACTGGCAAAGCAGTGTATTCTAAATCTGTGCAGAGCAACTAAGATTCACTTTGACAATGTTATGGGTGCTGTAGGAAGTGAGCTGATTTGCTTTCCAAAATGAAGAAGCCAAACAATCTGCATCAATGAAGCATTTGATGGTCTTAAGCCTTCTCCTTATACCTCATTTGCCATCTATCCACCTCCTTTCAGCACTTGCTGGTCAAGATCCTGGCTAGCACATCACAGAGAAGATGAACTAGTGTCAGGACTTCACCTGCTGTCTCCCTACCTCCTTCCTATTCCTGGAGGCAAGCGGCTTTGGCTCTCCTGGAGCCACCTCAGCACACACTAGAGGTCTTCCATGATGGGAAGCTTTGTGAGCAATGAGGGCAATCCCAAAGCTGCCCAGCCTGGAATCACTTGGGCAATGCTGCAGGCTTTGGGTTTCCTCCTCCAATCCAAATTGGTTTGTCAAGGGAAATCTGATATAGCAACCACTAGTCCTGTGGCTGCTTAGGAGGCTTTGGAGAGGTTTTGTGCCCCTGTATGGGCTGGCTGATAGAAGCTTCCTGGGGGAAGGAGGTGGCATAGGCTAGATGGCTAGGCACTTAGGGAAGTCCCAGGAGCACCTCTTTCAAAGCCCTCTCAGTATCAGTCAAGGGAGATCTAGGCTAGCCAGTTTTGGATGCATGTAATAGTGCTGCTCAAGGGTGTTAACATTTGAGAGGCTATATAGTGTACCTGGAGAGATGCCTGTGGTGTTGTCCACAGCGCAGCTGCTCCACCCTCCCTGTTAGAAAAGGGATGCATCCAGATTACATGAATCTGCTTTGACAAGGTGTTTAATTTGAAGCTTCATTAAAATGAAGCATTTCTCCAAATTTTCACACAGCCCTAGTTTATCCATTTACAAACTACTTCCCAGTGATTTCACTTCTTCCCCATTTTCTCAAAAGCTATTAGATCTTCCTCAAGTCTCATTCTAAATTCCATTGGTGCACAATTCACACTAGAAGGGGAGAACTCTCAATTCCCAGAACTTCATCACACCACTTATGTTATTTGCCCAATTATTTCTGAAGTAAGAAGTTATTAATTAAGTCTGAATCTCTTTTGCTGCTATTTAGATCCATTTGTCTTTCACTTGCCACTCTTCAATAGAAAAATATGTCATCGCTCTGCAAGGAATCAAAGTAACATGCATAACAAAAACATATAGGTAGCTTCACCAAATCATATCTATTGATTCCATTATTTTATTGTGCATGTATACATCAGAGAAAGTGCTATGAACAAGACATCTGATTACAGTATAACTCTTTGAAAGTGGTAAATAATACAGTTTGGCTCATAAATGGCTGCCAAGCAACAACAACAAGAACAAAACCTCATAACATTGCCAGTCAATTGCAGCAATCCAACATACTAGTAAAGCAGCTACAGCTAACCCCATTTAGAACACAAGTAAGACTCTGTATCACCTTGGCATAAAGCCTGAAGCCAGGGAAGAAATTGAAGGCATATTTTTAAATTAATTTGAAGCAGAACTTGTGTCCCTAATTGCTGTCATTTTGTTCATGATCACTACATATAGAAAATGAGCATCTTCTGATGAACACACTAGAGCAGTACTCTTCTAAATGTAAGGAGAAGCACGCAGGGATATGACTAATTGTTCTTTGCAATCTCACACATGGCAGAAGTCTAAACACACCTTTTTTGTTGTTTGTTTGTGCATACTAAACTCCCACTAACATGGATGGCTCAAGTCTTTTTCTCTTCTACTAGCTCTTCATTTGACTTTAAAAGGGGGGGGGGGGGTTCTTAAGCAAAGTAATCACTTTACATGGGATTTAATTAGTTACTTCTTTATGGATTTCATAGATATTCATCTTTTTTTCCTAAAAAGAAAAATGTGAAGGGAGACCAGTGTAGACAAGACAGAATAGTTTTAAATGACATTGAGTTACTAATTCTTTTCCTGAAAATCAGCACTAGATTTCTTTAGCTGCATTTGATGCACTGTCGCTGTGGGCGTTCTGCCTGACAGTTATTATTTGTACTGATAAATTTCACAGTTCAACAAATACACTAATATTAATAAATATTAATCAAAGCACTTTTGCCTAGAAGTCTAGCCATCTTGTTCTATTGTAACAGAACAACAGGGAGTCTTCTGCTACTTTAAAGCCTTACCAATCTAAAGAAAGCTGCAATCATATACCTTCCCTCCTAAGAATAAACCAATGGCACTCAATGGAACTCAGCAGACTTATGTAGGCCTTCACTATACGTTTAATGCTACTGCTACTTTACAAAGTTCTACTAAGTAGAAGTTCACTCTGAATGCTGGGCTTGTGAATCAGCATGATTTGTTGGCATAGTGGCAAAAATATATTTGCATTTAAGATTTTTGTTTGTGATTTCCAAACTTTGTTCAGATTTTTAAACAAGATATCAGTGTATCTTCCCTTCCCTTCCCCTAATTTAATAAGTGCCCATTCGAGCTCTTCCTCTTTTCATAACCTCTAAGGTGAACAAAAAGTACTTGTGAGAACAACGTTGTGGCACATAGACTACTTCCAAATTAATTTCAGAAAGTCTTAAACTTAATTCAGCAGATTTCATCATGGGGTATTGCATAGAACAACCACAGAGCTGGGCATCTGTTTATATCTATTAATAACTATATGAGTGCATTTTTTAATTGTTGCCATTTGAAATTGTTGCCATTTGAAATCTTACTTAAAATGTAGTGATTTTAAAGCCCAGTACTCTCCTACTTTATCTTACAATAAAAACACCAGAACAAAAGTCCATTTGCACTGAATATCTGTTGCTAGTGTATTTCACAACCTGCATGGTGATATAACTCTGTGTGCATAGTATCACTTCAAAAAGCCCAGTATATTTATACCAGTTCAGGCTTCCAATAATATTGAGAGTGGTTCTTCTGCAATCAAATGAAAGAAAAGTGAAAATCTTCTGGTTTAAGATGGCGGAGAGAAAGGGAGCTGTTGCCGAGCTGTCCCCGTGATTGTTTGCTGTTGTTGTGTTGTTGTGAGGATGCTGCTGGGGGTGCTTGCCTGGCTTTGTTTGGATTGTAGAGTGGCGGCACGGGTCAGATGAGCAGGGTTGCAGAAGAACAGAGTGAAGCAAAGCAGAGGACAGCCGCACCTGTCGGTTGTTGTGTTTGCTGCTTTTCGGTGTCTTTGCAGCATTTTGTGGCATGGTGGGATGTTTGGCTGGCCATGTTCTCCATGCTGCTCCTGTTTGGGGCTTGTTAGACTAGATGGTGGCTTCCTGGATTCATCAGTGGCTTTGGGCTGCTTTTTGAACTTTGCAGTGTTTTGGAGCTGTTTCCTGAGGAAATGGGCTGTGAGCAGGCTGGAGGATGGACAGACCATCGTGAGCTTGGCTTGCCTTTTGGCTTGCTTTCATGCCTGATTTCCTGCTTGCTCGACTGCTGGGTTCATGGACTTGGTTGTGCCCGGTGCCTGATTCAGCTGGCTCAGCTGCATGGAGATGGTCCCCATTATATCTTTACATCTTGTTATTGCTGCTGGCGGGTGCTGCTAGATGCTGCTGGATTCTGGACGCTTTGCTATTGATTATTCCTTCCTGTGTTGCTTCTCTTCTCTGGTTGGTGGGGGTTGGAGGTGTGGGCAGTGGTTGGGGGGAGCATTACAGCAGAGTGGCAGGCTGCTGTGGACCCCTTTCCCCCGCAGAGACCACTTGTCTCCCTGGGCTAGCCCTGTATAGGAAGGCTGTGGGGTGTTGCTGGCTTTTGGGGTTCCAGGCGCAGATTAATCCAAACAACGTGTTTTAAGGCTAACAATATCTTTATTGATAGCATAAGGCAATAATGGATGTATAGTGCATTATTGCAAAAAGGAAAAAACAAAGCATACGCAGAGTTCCATCAACAGATGTGAGGAAAGAAAAATCATGGTCTATGCAAAGACCAGGCGTAGTTACAGTTCAGAAACAAAGTACATGTAGATAGCAGTCAAAAGAAGCATAGAAAATGAGTGAGTGAGATGAGTATCCATAGTTCATAGTTGACTTATACCCATGGTTCAACATTCTGATTGGCTAATGTGGGCTAGGCCATTTTTCAGCTTAACATTGTAGTAACAGTTGTACTTACTATAAACCGCCATGAGATGGTGGTGTTGCATATTGGCTATTCTCCCGGGGAGAACATGGAACAAGTTCTCATGGAACAAGACTGTTATCACCACATTGTTTTGACTAGAGAAAAGCACATCTGGTGTTTACTTACTTTTTGTTATGGGAAACTGCTTACAGCAGGGGGACTTGGAAAATTCCATTTTACAGGCATTCACAGTGAAGGAATCCATTCACTTGAATCCTACATAGAATAACTTTAACAAATAACTTTAACAAAGGCATCGAGGAAGGAAAGAGGAAGTGACCTGGCTTCATCTCCTGGCTGTGACTGGATGTTATTCTTCCTTCTGGGTGAGAGCCAGAAGGAGAATTGGTAGGGAGTGATTGGTAGGGAGCCCCTACTGGCTGGTGAGGGCAGCAGGGGAGGAGTCTTGTGATTGTTTATTTATTTATTTATTTATTTAATTTATTTATTTATTTATCAAATTTATCACCGCCCATCTCCCCCCAAAGAGGGACTCTGGGCGGTTTGTTGGAGGGTATGAATGTGTTGGTATATGTGGTAGTGAGTGCTGACTGGGCCCCCTGTTGGTGCTGAGAGCTTCTGCAGCTAAAATGCCTCAGGGTGCCTGGCTTCCCCTCCTTTTGGTTCCCCTCCCTTTTGCTCCCTCCATGTTTGGGGAGGATGTTAGGAGGTTCCCAGTCTTGGGTCTTGTGGGGCTTGGGTGTGGGGATGGGGCTGCCAGTGGGGGGCTGTAGGTGAGCCATAATATAATGGTGGTGATGGGCATGGAGAGATATGGTAGGAGACAGGGAGCAGGCCATTCCAGGGGAATGCGGGACTGATGTCTTGTACCGGTTCCACATTCCAGCTCCTTGATCTCAGCCCCGGTACCTGGTCAGCAGACCTTCAGTGGCCCTGGCCTCTGGCTGCTGCTACTGAATGCCAGGTCAGTCTGCAATAAGGCTTCCATCATTCATGATTTAATCATTGATGAGAAGGCCGACCTGGCATGTATTACTGAGACCTGGCTGGGTCTGGAAGGGGGGTTAGTCTTTTCTGAGATATGCCCAGTGGGGTTTTGGATGTGGCATCAGCCAAGATTTCGGGGCAGGGGTGAGGGTATAGCAATTGTCATTGGAGGATCCCTTATGGCTTTCAGGAGAACAGCTCCACAGGTTACTGGATGTGAGACCATGTTCATTAAGTTGGGATCTAGGGATCAGTTGGGATTGTTGCTGTTGTACCAGCCTCCCTGCTGCATAGCAACTTCCCTGCCTGAGCTCTTTGACTCCATTTTGTGGGTGGCAGTGGAGTTCCCCAGACTTATGGTTCTGGGGGACTTCAATCTGCCTTCTCCGGGAGTAGGGTCTGAGGTGGCTTGGGAGTTCATGGCCACCATGACAGCCATGGGCCTATCATAAATCATCCACATCCCAACACAGGACAATGGTCACACCCAAATTTGGTGTTCCTGTCAGATCAGTGGCTATGTGAATTGAAATTGGGGGAGCTTTTGGTGTCTCCTTTGTCATGGTCAGATCACACCCTGATTACCATGGGATTTTCTAGTGCCACTATCCACTGCAGGGAGGCTGGACCCATTAGAATGTTCTGCCTTTGGTGACTGATGGAACTGGATAGGTTCCAGAGGGAGCTGGGGGTTGTTCCTGCTAGTCTCCTGCACGGTCCATCCAAAGCCTTGGTTGCTGCTTGGAATAAAGGGGCGGCTGAGGCCTTGGATCAGATCATGCCAATGCAACCTCTCCCCTCTCATGGATCCCATCACTCCCCGTGGTTTACAGAGGAGCTGAGGGAGATAAAAAGAGGAAAGAGACATCTAGAGCATCACTGGTACTCAACCAAAGATGAGCTTGACCGAACGTGGGTTAGAGCCACTATTAAGACCTACCTTGTGGCATTAAGGGTGGCAAAGTGGCAGTACTTCTCTGCTCATATTGCATCCACAGAGTGCCACTCCGCAGCCCTGTTTCGGGTGACATAAGCCCTCTTGGGTAAAGAAGGCTCAGGGAACCTTTTGCAGGGATGTGCAGAGAAAATTTCTCAGCACCTGTTGGATAAAATTGCTCGGATTCACTCACAGCTGGATGCTGGCTTTGTTGCAGGTCCAGAGGAGATGCCCATTTATCTGGGAACGGTTTGAACCAGTTAGACCTAAGGCAGTGTACAGGGCCCTTAGGACTCTGAGCTCATCCACCTGCTCTCTAGATCCAAGCCCCTCCTAGCTTGTGAAAGCAGCCCAGGAGGTGTCGTGTGAGTAGGTTCTAGTGGTTGCAATTCTTCTTTTAATGAGGGAGTTGTTCCTTTACCTCTTAAAGAGGCTTTGGTTCAACCCCTCCTCAAGAAGCCATCATTAGACACTACCATACTGGACAATCTTGGGGGTATGATGGTTGCAAAGGTGGTTACACAACAGCTTCAGACGGGCCTTGAGTGAAGCAAATTATCTGGACCCTTTTCAGTCAGGATTCAGACCCAGGTATGGGACAGAAATGGCATTGGTCGCGCTTCTGGATGATCTCTGGTGTGGGCAGGATGGAGGCAGTGCATCTATCCTGGCCCTACTTGACCTCTCAGCAGCTTTTGATACCATCGACCTTCTGGTATCCTTCTGGACCGGGTCAGAGGATTGGGGCTGGGTGGTACGGTTTTGTGCTGCTCCTTTCTTCGGGGTCGATTCTAGTTGGTGATGATTAGGGAGAGGTCCCACCCTCTGCCCCTACTATGTAGGGTGTTGCAATGTTCGGTGCTCTCCCCTCTCCTATTTAATATCTACATGAGGCCGCTGGGTGAACTCATCCATTGTCATGGGGTGTGGTATCATCAGTATGCTGATGATAATCAACTATACATCTCTGCTCCTGGCGAATTAAGTGATGCCTTGAATGCCTTATCCTGGTGCCTGGAGGCTATGAGGCTTTGGATGGGGAACAACAGGCTTCAGCTGAACCCTGGCAAGACTGAGTGGCTTTGGATTTTGGGTCCTGCCAGTTCTGGGACTATGCCATCTTTGGTGCGGGATGGGGTTGCACTGACCCAGACAGATCTGGTGCACAATCTGGGGGTCATCCTAGACTCATGACTCCTGCTCAAAGAGCAGATGGCAGTGGTGGCTAGGAGGGCCTTCTCACAGCTTTGTGTTATGCGCCAGTTGTGCCACTTCCTGGATCAGGAGGCTCTGCTCACTGTCGCTCATGCCTTGGTCACCTCCAGATTGGACTACTGTAATGCACTCTACATGGGTATTTCCTTGAAGAGTATTTGGAGGCTTCAACTGGTGCGGAATGCAGTGGTGTGGGCAGTTACATGAGCTCCTAGAACAGCAGATATTACACCTCTGCTCTGCAAGCTGCATTGGCTGCCAGTTTGTTTCCAGGTCCAATTCAAGGTGCTAGTTTTGACCTTTAAAGCTGTTCATGGCATTCAGCCAGGTTATCTGAGGGACTGCCTCTCCCCAATTACATCAGCCCATCCCATTAGAACAAGGGGGAAGGCATGTTACGGGTTCCATTGGCCAGGGACTTGCATTTAGTGGGTCCCAGGTGGCGGGCCTTCTCTGCCGTGGTTCCCTCCTTGTGGAACATTCTCCCCCCTGAAATTAGGCTTGCTTCTTCCCTGCTATCATTTAGGAAGTCCCTCAAGTTATGTTGTCAGGCCTGGGGGTCTTTGGGAATGGGAGACATTGTTAGATGGCTCCATTATGATTGACGTTCTTGCTCTCTCCACAGGGTTGGTATATTTTAATTTTTTTATAATATTCTTATTTTAATAATTACTTTTATCCTTTAATAATGATTGTTTTTTACTTATTTGCTGTTTTTACTCAATTTGTTGTATGCCGCCCAGAGTCACCTTGTGTGAGATGGGCGGCCATATAAATGTGAGAAATAAATAAATAAATAAATAAATAAAAGAAATGCAAATATGGTACTTTTTATTTAATATTTAATATACAGAGATTTCTGGAATCCTGTATCAATTTGAGCTCTTCTTGGCAACATGCTCCCCAGTGGTGGTACTTTCCTCAAATTCAACACATCACACTGATTTATCCCTGGATAAGTGACGATAAAAAATTGTGTTTTTGATTCCATTCCACTCTGCTCTCTTCCCTGTCTTGTAACAGTGAATATTAATCGTAGGAATCAAGGCTCCCTGAAAGATTCAAATGCCTCTCTATAGACTTTTTTCATTGAAAAGAAGGAATCTCTCTCTCTCTCTCTCTCTCTCTCATGAATCAACAGTGCTGATAATGTACAGTATTTGGAAAGTACATTTATGCAGATTCCACTGAGTCATTCTAAGTAAATCTTTTGTTTAGCTTCTCTCAGGAAACAACAATCTGCTTTTTCCTACTAGACATTTTTCTCTCCATCACCTCACCTTCACCACATCTTTTTTTCTGATGCCTTTAATACTAAATGTTTATCTAGCGCAACTATTATGTTTTATATGAGTTGGTGATGGTAGTGTCACTTTGAGTAAATCAGAACACAGAACGCAGTAGCCATTGATCCAATGTTATGTTTTGATTAAAAATTCAAGGTAATTAGATACTGTAGATCATGGTTTCTCAACCACGGTTCTGTGGAACCCTATGGTTTCATGAGAGGTCACTAGGGGTGCCCTGGGAGATCATGATTTATTTTTAAAAATTATTTCAAATTTGAGCAACTTCACATTAAAGAAGTAAATTTCTTTAATTTTATTTTAAGAACACACTTAATGCCTATTTACAGACCTACCCATGAAACAAGTATAATAATTTTGTAACTTCTGGCCTATATTTGAGCCTGAATGTGCAGGGGTTCCCCAAAGCCTGAAAAATATTTCAAGGGTTCCTCCAGGGTCAAAAGGTTGAGAAAGGCTGCTATAGATAGATAGATTTGTGTGTATATATATATATATATATATATATATATATATATATATAATCTTCACTCCACTCCCTTATTAGCACATATGACTTCTCATTGGGTTGCCATTTTAGAGTGTTAATCTACACCAAGTCAAGTAAATTTAGAAGTGGAACATTGTGACCAAAATAAGAGAGTGGCCCCTCAGATATGTAAGAAACAATTTGTCCCTCTGCTTCTTAATCTATCACACTGTACGCTTCATCACAGAAGTGCTTATGGCTTGCTAATCTTGCTAGTAGCAGTAGCATTGAGAGGAGACTCGTTGATGGAGCAACCTTCTGTTATGAGGTGCTGAACAGTCAGAAGCAAGTTGGAAAAACTGCCATAAATTGGGGTGGGAGCCTACCCCTTCCTTTATGCTGGTGACATCTTGGTGATGTGGTTCTCACAACATAATGGTTTCTGTTAGTTCTCAGAAATTTAGGGTGCCTTATAAGGCTAAGCTGAATATTTGCTACAGATAGGAATTTCCAAAATTGCTTCTAAATTAACTCTTTTTGCTTTATTAAATAGTCTTTGTGCCATTGCCCTTATAAAACATTAAAAGACTGCTGAGGATTCCTGGTCTCTTTCAAACTCTGGTGAAGGAACCTATTATTCTATCTAAAGGAAACTCATATATTCCAAAACATATTGAAACAAAAGTATTGGCACAACAGCACCTCTGAACTGCAACCAAGGAGGCCACAGATGAACCCAGTTTTGATCATGAATCCCTAAGAATGAAATGAAACCATTTTAGCCACACCAAATCTAATAAACAAGATTTTGTCTTTTAATAGCCTCTGCAGACACTAACTTCTTGTGGGAAATTACCAAATAATAGGTTCAATTAAATAATGAATCCCAATTATTTTAAAAGAAGAATGTGAGAGTTCAATATGTGTTTATAAGAGGATAGGAGAGATAGTCCATGGCAAGATTTATAGTCATATTCAGTAGACTGCTCTGAAACTATTCAAGATGAAACTGCAAAAACACTGCATGCTTTTCAAATGCTTTTCCCCCTGTTTTTCTCTTCTATGCCATTTTATAATAATGTCAGAAACACTGGTCTAGGGCAGAGGTGAGCAATTTGTAGCCAAGAGCCACAGACATCTCTTTACTGAATATTCCAGAATCACTATAACTCCAAAATGGTGATGTTCTCTTTTAAAATATAACCTTTCCCCCAAGTCCCTTCCAAGTCCCAGGCCCCACTCACTGTGGATCACTATCCTTTCCACTGTTACCTTCCCGTCAAAATGCAGCTCATGATTCCTCAAAAGTCACTGTATGTGTCCCTGGCTTTTGGTCTGATGATCTGAGAGAGCGCCTCTTCTTTTACAAGCCTATCTGCAGGAGAATACATTCTGAAGATGCCAATTTGAGCCCTGTGTGATAGAAAGGTGGGATATAAAACTGAATGACAGAAATAAATTATAACTCTTGAAACAAATTTATTTAGTAATGCAGAGTTTGGGCTGCCTCATGCCATATACAACCACTTACACAAGTCATTGAACACACAATTGATTAAATAATCAAGTGTTTCTGAAGAATAATCTACTGTGATCAATGGTAGCCTGCTCTAACTCAAACTGGGCCTTATTTAATATGTGATGCCACATGGTTGTTTTTCAAGGAACAAGGAAAATTTGTCCAGAGGTAGAGACCAATATGCAGTCCACATTTCATGATTGTTATAAAATGAAGTGAGAAAAATCTGGTAAGTGAAAATTCTTCCTTTACCCAGCATAAACAGAAGCAGTCGGAACAAATCTTAGTTTTCCAGGACCTTCAATGGCACACCTTTTAATAAAAACTTACCATTTCACTCAAAACCAGGCTGGTTCACAATATCCAGGAAAAATTCTCTAACATCTTAAGCATGGATAAATCCAAGGCTTCTGATTTTTTGTTTTTTGTTTTAATGAAGATATATTTATTTATATTTCAAATTTAGTCACCACCCATCTCACTCAAAGATCGACTCTGGGCAGTTTACAATAAAACAAGAATAAATAGTCATTAAAATACAATAAAAACAGAGTTTGCTTCCAGGCGTTGGAGTGAGCGGTGCGCTGAGCTGACAACTCCAAGGCTTTCCATTTGCGGCGATTAAGAAAAAGAAGAAATCGCCAAAATCACCCTTGAAGAGAGGGTGAGCAGAAGATTACCCACAGAGGGTCGCCGGATTCTCTGCTCTCTTCCGACCCCTGTATTTCCACCACGGGGGAAGGGAGATTGAAGCGGAGAAAGGCGGCTGGAATCGTCATGAAGCTCTGCGGAAGCCCTGAAATCTGACCAAGATAAGTAGCACCTCACCCAACCTTTTAGATTCACTTTTTATTTTTTGAATATTATTTGCCTTATTGATCTAAGATTTACCTCTGGACTTGATTAATAAGTGCTGGTGTTTTATTTCCTTCTTGCCAAGAGACTGTTAAGTGGTGGGAGTGAAAAAGCTATTGACTTTGCCTGGAATGAAATGAGTGACTTTCCCTTTTATTTTTACTTTGATTTACTTTAAAACTTATGGATAAATAAAAGTATTCTTTTTTTTCTTTTTTTTTTTGGAGTTATTCTGCCTGGATTTTAAGATTTTATGGAATAGTGAACTGGTGATTTAACATCCTTTCTTTAATCTTTTTGTGATGCTTGCCAAGAAATAACTTTTCTTTTCTTCTTTCCCTATTTTCTTTTAAACTTCTGGAATATCATTTGGATTACAAGATACCTTTTAAACTTTTTATGTTTTAACTGGACTTTCTTTTTATTGAAATTTGATTGTTTAAGGTGTACTCTGGGTGAAAAAATAAATTGGATTCTTGTAGATTCTTTTTTGTTTTCTACCTTTTTCTTTTTTTATGGTTGAATTGGAGGGATGTAAGCTGGCGTGAGAAATCTTGGAATTGTTTATTGTTTTTACTATTATTTTGTCTACAGATCAAAGAAGTTTCTTTCTTCTTTTTTATCTTTTGTTTTTACATTTATATGGACTCGTATACCTAATGGACTACAATCTTGTTATTACGACAACTATTTTTTAAAGGATTGTTTTTACTTTTTGTATTTCCTTACTCCCCCTTTTTGTAAACAACCATTGCAACAATTATTATCTCTCTCCTCTTCTTTTATTTCTCCCTCTCTCCTCTTTTTTTTTTCTTTTACAGGAATATTATCTACATTATGACGAATATGGCATTGAGGATGAAGAGAGACAAAGAGAAAGAAAAAGAAACTGGAAGTGCATCTATAGAACTTTCAATAACTGCAGTATTAATGGAAACTCCACCATCAAAAGAGAAAAAAATCCTAGATGCAATTCTGGACGCAATTACTTTATCAGATAAAAAAAAATGGATGCATTTATTAACTTGGGTCAACAAATCAACAAGAAGATAGAAAATTTATTTACTTTAGAAAAAAAGATGGACAAAAAGATGGATTTATTGGGACAACAAGTAGTTAAGAAGGTGGAAGAGGCGAAAGAAGAACCAACCCAGGAAATAAAACAAGAATTAAAAAAAGAAGTGTAGATAGTTAAGGAAGTGGTTAATACCTTATCAGGGGAATTTAAAGAGATGCAAGGCCAGATGCAGAAATTAGAGATTAACTCAGAAAGTGCCAAAAAAGAAGTTGAATATAACTTAGATACTACTGCTTTAGCAGAAATGATAGAAAAAGAACATACTTTGAGATTGAGTGCATCCCTAGAACAATTAAATGAAAAAGCAAGAGAAAGGATTGTTTTTGAATTAGTTAAACTTCGAGAAATGAGAGAACAAGATTTAGATTTGGAAATAGATAAAACTTTCAGAGCAAATTAATGCTATGCTAGAGAAAAGAAAGTGTTCAAAGGGCAAAAGTTAAGGATAGCCTCTACTTTAAACGTAAAAACATTTTTAGAGAAATATAAGACAGATATGAGGGATGCAACAGGAGAACGCAAGAAGCATTTCATAGATAGAAGTAAGAAATAGAGATAAATGGCTGACTTAGAAGGACTTCTTAAAAATTGGGAAAATTAGATTTTACCAACGACACAAGATTGGATGTTAAAATTGATGGATTGGCAGAAAACGATAAATTGACATGTTTATTAAAAGTAAATTCAAATTATTATTTTATTAAGGAGTGGAAACCATTGATTGACTATTTATAACATGCAGGGGGGGCGAAGCTTATATGGGGTATTGAAGATTAAAATATATACAAATTGATATATTAGACAGGAAAGGTTTTTTGAATGTTATATATAGAGCTAGCATGTATGATAAATCTGTTAAATTAATAAGACCAGAGATAAATCGGAAGTTAACCAATTTCTATTTCTTATCTTTTTCTTTTTCTCTTTCTTTTTCTTTACTTTACTGCACTTTTTCTCTCTTCTTTCTTTGATTTGTATTTCTATTTCCTTTTCAATTTTAACTTTTAACTATGTATATCTAAAACTTCAATAAAATTGATTAAAAAAAATACAATAAAAACAGTGTTCATATATACACACACACACACACACACACACACACACACATAAACATACATACACATACACACACATACAGTATATATAATCCAAGATTGTTGTTTATTCGTTCAGTCGCTTCTGACTCTTCGTGACTTCATGGACCAACCCACGCCAGAACTTCCTGTCGGCTGTCACCATCCCCAGCTCCCCCATGGTCGAGTCCGTCACCTCCAGAACATCATCCATCCATATAATCCAAGATATAGATGTTAAAAAGTTTTTAATTCATGGGAACATCTTCAGGGTGCTAACCACCCCCAGGGTTGGTTACCCCTCCTCCCACCCCATGCAAGATGGCAGAGCCTGGTCTTCACCCCTTTCTGGAAGGCCAGGAGAGTTGGGGCCTGCCTCACCTCTGGGTGGGGGCAACGGCAGAGAAAGCTCTCTTCCTGGGCCCCGCCAATCAACATTCTTTCATGGACAGGGTCCATAACATGTCTTCTCTGGAATGGGTCGGTGTAATGGGGGTGCAACAGTCCCCCAGGTAACCTGGACTCATGCCAAGATATCAGCCTATCTAGATTTTCTTTATTGCCTACAGACACTGGTCATGTAGATAAAGGATATGAAAGTATATAAAGGCAATTTTCACCAATTAAATATTTGGCGATTAAAGCGAGATGCCATCTTTGCCATCAAGTGTAGGTGGATAAGATTTAAGGAACTGTTGAGGACAAGTCTTCTGCTGTCCACAGACAATAGTACTAGTATAAAAAGCAGTTGGAAGGTCTAGTGGGCCCAAGATCCAGATATATAAGACGTTTCTTCCCTTCCATTAACAAGATGACTCTGCACTGGTGTTCAATTTAAGAGTTCTGTGAAAATCAATTGACTGAAACCTGAGAGGTGCTAAGCACCTCTGGTTTCTATCGGCTGAGGAAAGGAAGTTGCAGGTGCTCATCATTATCTCTAAGAAACTGGTCCAGTGACTGGAATGTAGAATGTGACATTACTATTATCTCAAGCGCCAAATGCTCTGAACAATTAGCTTCATTTACGCAGGCAGTCCATTCGCCCAGCGATGTGTCACATTTACACTCGTAACTCCTGTTAGCAGTAATAGGAGTTAACAGCATAAATTCCCCATGAAAGAAGAGATGAATGGACTCTGAGGAGTGAAACATTATGAAATCCTTTGCAATTTTAGCCTGTTCTGAAACCTTCTGATTCAATGGAAATGCTCTCTTGGTTTGCTAGCAGACATATGGTCTTTTAAAAAGCATATGAGCCAGCACATCCCTAAAAAACAAAGTCTATAATTATTGTGTTAAATGGTGGCTTATTACTGATTCATAAGTCCAAACTATAATACAGTTCAGACTTGAGAAATCTTTCAACTAACATATGTGTCTTGAAGTAGGGATAGGCAGTCTTATAACCTTACAAATTCTGCTAGATCTACTTTAAAAAATAAGAAAAAAAATGCATGAGTATTCATCCACAATCTCCTATGTACTGCTTATAAATATTAACCTGGTCCATTCAGGTTGGAGTTAGCTAACCTACATTTTTTAAGGTTATAAATAGAGTTGGTCAAGGTATAGTGGAAAATACAATCTGAATTCAAAGGAAATAGAGTTCATACTGGCATCCAAAGTTCACAGGGCAAGGCAAGGTTCATTGACACAATCAAATAAAATCAAGCTTTCCAAGAAAGCAGCAGTATGGCATGGTTCAACATTAAATGGAATCCAGCATACAGAGTTAAGTTAGAATTGAGAGACAGCACTGAGGTGAGGCTTTAAATATAGGATGATCTCAGTCTCTGTCTAAGCACTGTTGGCAACAATCAGCTCAGTTTTCCAGCCCCAGGCTGTTACAGTGTAGATTGACTTACGCCAAATGTTCTTCTGTGCAGCCAAACACTTCTCCATCTCCCTGTTCATTGCC
Source organism: Charina bottae (assembly GCA_023362775.1). NCBI lineage: Eukaryota > Metazoa > Chordata > Lepidosauria > Squamata > Charinaidae > Charina > Charina bottae. Next base: position 43,162,819 of record JALMGJ010000003.1, read on the forward strand.
TTTCCCACAGAGAGGGTGGCATTCGCATGAACTGGGTGCTTGGGACTTGGATTCAGAGTCTGAATCGCAAGAAGCAGGGTCATCTCGTTGTTTCAAGGACTTGATACTCTCTGAATATCTTGTCTTGATCCTCTTCCTCAGCTGAAGATGACTCTGTGTTCACAAGCAATTTTTCCATAGTAACATGGAATTTTCCAAGTACTTTTCCCATGCATTTTCTCTACAATACACATTTTAGTCATATTTTAAAATCATATATATTGCAGATGTGTAGATTTCTCTTTGCATGGACATTCTGGTTTTTTCTATATATTTGGCAAGTCGAAGCATTATATATTTATTTAATAATTCTGATGGATTCTTCTTCAGAGGAAATGTAACCAACGTTTTAACTCCTTTGTGTCTACATGCACTGCACCTTTTGTCAAAAATGTGGAATTCTGAAGCAGCATAATATAGCATGTAATATGATATTAAAGGCAAAACTGAAGTACTTTGGCCACATAATGAGAAGACAGGATACCCTGGAGAAGAAGCTGATGCTAGGGAAAGTGGAAGGCAAAAGGAAGAGGGGCCGACCAAGGGCAAGATGGATGGATGATATTCTGGAGGTGACCGACTCAACCATGGGGGAGCTGGGGATGGTGACGGCCGACAGGAAGCTCTGGCGTGGGCTGGTCCATGAAGTCATGAAGAGTCGGAAGCAACTGAACGAATAAACAAATGTTAGACTTATGATTTGTGGGATCCAAATGGGTGACTATGGATCAGTCACTCTCTTTCAGACTACCTACTCAAGGTCTACTGTTGCAGGTAAAAAAAATGGAGAAGAGACTGCTCTGTATTATGCCTTTAGATCTTGCAGTAAAGGTAGGATATAAATCTAATAAATAAATGTATATAATGTATATATTGTATATACTTAAAAATTACACATTCAAGAGAATTAATAGAAATGTCAGATTATATCTAATGCATCCTAAAGAGGATCAGATACCTCTTTTAAACATATTTTCACCAAATACTGTGAACCTTCTGCTAATATATGCATTTTGTATGATTTTTTAATGGAGAAGTAGTATAAATATTGAAGTATAACTTCATTTCAATGTATGTATTTATTCAAAATGACTTAAATAGGTAAGTTTATGAAAATGTTGAACCCAACAAATATTTTCTTGTTATGAGAGATGTCTGATAATACATGAACTTGAAAACAAGTTTGATTTCAAGTTTTCAAGATTAAAAACAAGGAAGAATTGTCCATCTACCTTCATGCCAATCAGATATGAAAGGGTTCTTTAACCTTTCTAGTTGAAAAAGCAGGGCTATATCCAGATCCAAATGTCTCTATCACATTTATCCTCTTTGTTTCCAACCTTGCAATTAATTCCCTATTTCTGCTTGCAATTACGTGTTGTGCGCCAGTTACACCCTTTCCTGGACTGAGAGGCCCTTCGAACGGTCACTCATGCCCTGGTTGTCTCCCATATAGATTACTGTAATGCACTCTACATGGGGCTACCCTTGAAGAATATCCGGAAGCTACAGCTGGTACAGAATGCGGCCGCATGGGCAGTTTTAAGTGCACCAAGATCGACACATATAACATCTCTACTCCGTGAGCTGCATTGGGTGCCAGTTTGCTTCCGGGTCCAATTCAAGGTGTTGGTCATTACCTTTAAAGCCCTACATGGCATGGGCCCAGGTTATCTGAGGGACCGCCTCATCCCCATTACAGAGTCCCATCCTACCCGATCTTGTAGAGAGGGCATGCTGCGGACCCCCTCTATGAAAGAGCTCCATCTAGTGGGGTCTAGGAGGCGAGCCTTCTCTGCAGCGGCACCTGCCCTATGGAACATCCTTCCCCCAGAGATAAGACAGACCCCTTCACTACTGGACTTCAGAAAAAAATTGAAAACCTGGCTCTGTGATCTAGCCTGGGGCAAGAAGGAAAGAGGTCAAGCTTGGGGATGGCTGATTTTTTAGAGCCGCCCCAAATATTTTAAATATGTTCAGCGTCACTGCGAACCACCAGCCACTTGGTTTTAATTTTAATTTATATTTATTGTATTTGTATTTTATTGTGTTTTTAATGTATTTTACTGATATTGTTATAGCTGTGAACCGCCCAGAGTCCCTCCCTGAGGGGGAGATGGGTGGTCATAGAAATTTAATAAATAAATAAATAAATAACAACAGGCACACTTTTTTTTTTGACACAACTTAGATGAACACCAGAAATGTCTCACTCCAATCTACTAACTGATTGATTATGTGCCATCAGGTCATTTTTGACTCCTGGTGACCACATAGATAGATTTTCTCCATGACAATCTGTCTCTAACCTGTTCTTTAAGATCTCCCAACAGTGCACCCATTGCCACTGTAACTGCGTCTGTCCACCTTGTTGCTGGTCATTGTCTTCTTCTCCTTCCTTCCTCCTTTCCCAGCATTAGAGCCTTTTCCAGAGAGCTATGTCTTCACATAAAGAGCCAGTGAGAAATTCACTTGGAGATGTTCACTTATGAAAGTTTTTACTTTAAACAACTGTTCAGAGAAAACGAAACTCTTGCTTATATTATTATGTTGACTTATTATATTCTATAAGATTGACTCAATAATTTATGTTATGAACTGAATAAGCAAGAGAATTAGGAAGCAGGATTTTAAATTGCCTGAAGACTACATACCTTATACATCCAATTTTCTCAATAATTAGTGAGCATCTCCTTATGCTACTTCACACTAATTGTTCCACAAGCCTATCCATGATATACCAAAGACTATAATCAGTGAATTTCCTTTCTCCCTTAATTAGTGATCTTGTACAGCTATATGTACTCTGTCCTTTGTTTCAAAGTGAAGTTCCACATTGATGGAGGAGAACAAATGTTAACTGAAATACAAGAGACTTAGGTAGCTGTGTTAAAACAGTTCTAATTAGGGAGATTTTTGAGAATGATTTTGATTCACCAAACAAAACACTACAGAGCAGGTCAAGTTTTGAATCTCTGTTACATGCTAAGAATGCTACAAGTTTTGAGGATTTTCATTTCCTGAAATAGAAACCACATATTTTCCAATTTTGAATAAAACGATCGATTTTGAAATTGGTTTTGATGGATGAGCAAAAACCAGCAGTATAACAACAATAACCACAACAGTTAACATCAATGCATCAAGTCATTGTACTAAATGTTGCACATTAAACCAATTTCAAGTAATGGTATGTGTTTGGATAAACTATTGCAAAACATAACATCACATAAACTATTATTTAAACATCACCCAATTAGCAGCCATTGTTGTAAGAATGATGTGTCATGTGTGACTCATTCAACAGGTGCTTAGAGTTAAGTTGGGTGTGGTAGTTAACGAGATTGACCTATGATGTGATAGGTCAGTTTGACTATAAATGCAGAGATATTCTGTATTCTATTCCATTCCCATTTTACCTCGTGAAAGCTGTATCGTTGATGGTGTATCATTTGTTACTTGTGGAAGTGATCTGTAAATACGTATGTATATAAAGTAAATAGGATATTTGATATAACTTCTGTTTGGAGTCTATTTACTGCATAGTACTTGGATCACTGGTGCCTAGGAGAGAAGCAGGCCGCTCCATCTCCGCGCGCTCCCTCTGACAGTTACTGGCATCAAATTTCTGCACGGGATTTTATTGATTTGCAGATGCAGTTTTGAGCATTCATAAAACATGTGACAGAGCACATTCTCATGCAGTGATGAATGTTATCCCAAAAAGATGTCCTTTTGTGTGGCTAGTTAAATTGGATTCAGGGAAGATCAGACTAGAGAAGTAATAAGGATGAGAATATAGAAAACTTCCCACCTTTAGTCATAATATGCTGATTGTTATGGTTGTTGTTTGCTTGTTGCAAGCCTAGTATCAGGTATGGAAGTATAGCACACCTGGAAAGCGTTAAGTTAAAAAAAGCTAGTTTGTTTGTTTGTTTGTTTGTTTATTTATTTAACTTATATGACCGCCCATCTCCCCCAATGGGGAACTCTGGGCGGTTTACAATAAAACTGATTAAAATAGAATAAAGAATATAAAAATACAATCAAATAATACAATAAATAAATTATAAAATCCAAATGGCCAGATAGTTTAATAAAAAGGAGGACATTATGAAATTAACCACCCACATGAGGAGCTATTATTTCCTCCTTCCCATGCCAGGCGGCAGAACCAGGTCTTCAGATCTTTCCTAAAGGTCGGGAGGGAGGGGATCTGCCTCAACTCTGGGGGCAAGGTGTTCCAGAGTGCTGGTGCCACCACAGAGAAGGCCCACCTTCTAGACCCCCACCAGATGACACTCTCTTATTGATAGGGTTCGTAGCAGGCCCTCTCTGAATGATCGGGTGGGGCGGGTCGATGATATGGGGATAAGACGGTCCCTCAGGTATTCTGGTCCCATGCCATGTAGGGCTTTAAAGGTGATAACCAACACCTTGAGTTGTACCCGGAAGCAAACCGGCACCCAATGCAGCTCGCGGAGTAAAGGTGTTATATGTGCTGATCTTGGCGCACCTAGAACTGCTCGCACGGCTGCACTCTGAACCAGTTGTAGCTTCCGGATAGTCTTCAAGGGTAGCCCCATGTAAAGCGCATTGCAATAGTCTACATGGGAGATGACGAGAGCATGAGTGACTGTTCGGAGGGCATCTCGATCCAGGAATGGGCGTAACTGGCGCACCAGCCGAAGCTATGCAAAAGCCCTCCTAGCCACGACCGCCACCTGCTCTTTGAGCAGGAGTCATGAGTCTAGAAGGACCCCCAAATTCCGCACCGGCTCTGAGTGGGGCAGTGCTACCCCATCGAGAACCAAAGATGATAATTTCCCAGAAGACACTAAGCCATCAATCCACAGCCATTCGGTCTTGCCAGGGTTCAACTGAAGCCTGTTGTTCCCCATCCAGGCCCTCACAGCCCCCAGGCACTGAGACAGGGTGGTCACTGCATCACTTACTTCACCTGGGATGGAGATATACAATTGAGTATCATCAGCATATTGATGATACCTCATCCCATGATGTTGGATGACCTCACCCAGCAGTTTCATGTAGATGTTGAATAGGAGAGGAGAGTAAAAAAAATATGATTTTTTTTCAGTGACTGGTGATAACAACTCCAGCTCAGATTTCTTTTCTAAAGCAAAGGATTTCTTCACAGCTTAGCCTAAAGAGTTTGTCAATTTGCTTCAATTTCCTGTATAAGCAAAATGCAGACAAAAACCGAATGCATGAATGCTTCACTAATATAAGGCATCTTGGTAGTTATAAAAAACCACTCTTAAATAGAGAAGAAAGGCAAGCCGCTAGTTACTGAGGGACTTGCAGTACAGTTGTAAGAGGAATATAGATGGAAGAAACAAAATGGTGGCTAATTCACCACTTCCAAGCCCCGATGATTCATTCTACCCCAACAAAAGCATGAGGGGAGGTGGTTGGCTGCATTTTTTTTCATTCAGTTCACCCCTCCCTCCCATTAGCTTCCTCATGTGCTTTCTATGGTCATAACTACAAAGTCTAACGTGTAGGTTTGCTCTCTTAGCTAAAGTACAATCACATTGAAATAAGTGGAACATGTTGAACAAGATTAACTGCCTCATTATATTGAGTTTCAATACAAAGATCTGGACTGAGAGGAAAGTTATATTCAGCAGGACTTTTTGAGAAGTAGAATTTGTTAACTGTAACAACTTCTACTACAGCATTTGAGTCCAAGCAGAACCTATAATTTTAGCCCATTTTAGCAGTAACAAAAGCAGAATGAAATTGCAGAAAATTAAAATAACCATGTTTTGATAAGAAGCAAGTTATACAATTTAGTGGTGTTCAGTTCTTCCATGTGTACATGATTGAACATTGTAAGACAGCTGATAAAAGATTCATATGACAATGCCTTATTAAAATAAACAAGTTATTCTTTTCACAATAATTTGTTTAGTGGAGTTTCACAGAGCTCCGAACTAGACAAAACAAAACATCTTTGTGAGCTAATTACTTCTAAAATTCTATTAACATAACAATCCAGTACAGCTGTTTACAGGGTATTACTAGTTAGGGCTTTAGTTGCCATGACAACAGAACAATTTTTAAATGAAGCAACTAATGTGGGCTTGTTCGTTGGAAACAAAGACACATGATGCAACCCCCCTTTTTTTTTAAAAAAAAGGAGTAATAGTGCATAAAAATTATATACACTTGGCTACGATGCTCCAAGGGTCTCTCTCCTCTTAAGACCTGTTGTACAGAGAATAATTGCTTTGGATTAAGCAAAAGACTGGCTGCCAAAATCCATCATAAATCTGTGATATTACATCTGGTTTGCTGGAATTGTGTGCCAGGATTGTACAGATCCCAAAGTAAATGTTTAGATTTAACATGCCAAGCTCAGAGGAACTTGTGGAATAACATTGACTGGGATTTTCCCAATGGATAAAACCAGTTTACTATCCCATTGCATGTTTGTGTACCTAACTCATTTAGTCAACAGGAATTTCAATACTGAGAAGGAACTATGCTGGAAAATAGTTCACCTGAATTTAGAGATAGCATGCATTCTCTTTTAAATGAGTTGAACTCCCCATTAAGAATCAGGAGAGTTATTTCCTTCAACAACAACAACAAAAGTCATCTTCAGAGAAAAGAAAAAAATAGTCATCCATTTAGAATATAGCTATAAGGGGCTTAATTCTCTAATTTGCTACCAGGCACAAAATGGTTTAATCACAAAATGATTGATAGCTGTAGTTAAACAGAACATTAGCCTAATGACGTATAAAACCATAGCACAGTTGTTAACTTATGCTGAAGCTGATTTCTTACAGAGGAGATGATGTCACCTTGTATGGAGTCTGAAGTGGTTCAGAAGTCTCACTATGACTCTGTTCTCTGTCCTTAATCTTTTCATGACAGACACTTGTCAAGCGCTGCATGATGTAACTGTTTGCTGCCTACTGATGCCAGCTACAGCAACAGCTTGACTTCATACATAATGTGAATTAAACATTATGTAAATTAAACAGACAAAAATAGAAAGTGAAATGAATGAAACTATTAGCCAGGCCACGTCCACATTAGGGATGAATAAGAAAGGATCTTTTGGGAAGATTCCCTTGCTTTTTGCAGGAAGCTACTGTCAGTCTCCCTCCACTTTACAACTGTGGCTACTCATCTTGAATGTATTATCCAATAGAAGGGAATATATATAATTCATGGTTGAACTGTGGAATCCTTGGTGTTCTCTGAGCTTGGCTGTTTGCTTGCAGACATTTCATTACCTGACTAGGTAACATCAGTGCGAGTGAGTGTGGGATTTGCTCCCTCAAAATACATTATTTTGGTATATACTCCTGTCAACCCAGCAGTTCGAAAGCCTAGCAAGTAGATAAAATCGGTACCACCTTAAGTGGGCTAATTTGCTGGCGTCCTGTCGGGAGGTCGGCTCCACCAGAGGAGAGGATCGGAGGAAGATCGAATGGCAGTGGTGACGACGGACCCGGATGTGACAGCTACAGGACATCAGCAGCCGGCTTAAGGCATCCTGGGAATTGTAGTCCAGAGCCTAGTAGAGTCGGTTCCCTCACCCCCCTTCCTTCACGTGCGGTGAATTGAATTTGGTGAATTGTATAATTTGAATTGTATATATATGAATGTAAGCCACCTAGAGTCCTCCATTAGGGAGGGGATAGGCAGGGTATAAATATCACTATAAATAAATAAAATAAATAAATTATTTGACTCAAAATGTCTTACTTAGAGTTTTATTTTTTTATTTATTTATTATTTATTATTTAAATTTATATGACCGCCCATCTCCCCCAACCGGGGGACTCTGGGCAGCTTACAATAAAATAAAAAGTTGAATGAGTAATTAAAAAAACTACTATAAGTAATATAGTTCTGCTTGCTTATATATGTAAAACAAGAGGAGGCAAGAGGAGGCAATTCATATAGGGATGAGAAATAACAACTACCTCCTTGATCCCAGTGATACCCCAAATAATATCAAGTGGGTTTTGGCATGAGAGGGTGCATCTTATCTTTCCCCTTTTTTTCCTTCATTCCCCCTCCCCCCCCCCACAACTTTTTAATTATCTTTACTGATTTATTTGTTTTTCTTTTATTTCTTTTATTAATTTATGTTTCAGTAGTAAGGCAGCAGATGAATTGTAGTCACTCACACCATGCTTCATGTTTGGTGAAACATGGTCATGACCATGATCACATTTGCCAGCAGAAAGCATTTTCTTCTTTTTGAAGAACAAAGAAGACCCATTCAGTTCTAGATCCATCAACCTTTTCTACTTGCCCCAAGTATCTTGGCTGCTAATCCCAATTGTTTTACTTGTTCTTCCTTTGTTAACATGTTATAACACATTTTTTTAAGAAGACATATTTTACTAAAGGCACCTTTGTTCTCTGTTTCATAGTGAAGTAACTATTTGAAAGACTATGGTAAACAACAAACAGATGCTAGTTATGTTTCTTTCATAGAAGGGAAAAACAGCTCAAGACAAATGTTGATTGGCATATTATGGGATATGAAGTTTAGCAGCCCTAAAAGACATCAGATTGGAAAAGGCTATTTTACAATCTTCAGTTTGTAGAAAAAAATGGAGCATCAATGAGTCATATTGGTGCCTATCTTTGTATTTGTATAACTAATACTGTGAAGTCTTACTTCACAAAGAATACCTAAAATATAGAATTACAAGAGACCATATATGTAAGAAGATCCATCTGTTGTTGTTTATTCGTTCAGTCGCTTCTGACTCTTCATGACTTCGTGGACCAGCCCACGGCAGAGCTTCCTGTCAGCCGTCGCCATCCCCAGGTCCCCCACGGTCGAGTCTGTCACCTCCATACCCATCTGTAGTACACACTATTAAACATTCTGAAAAAATATTTGATGCCAAGAGTCATAACAACCTTGGAGAAAAGCAGAATACCCTTAGAGGTATAAAATTATGGATGACAGCCTTAATGCTGATTTTGGATAGGTTTCTTTTGTTGTTGTTAAAATAGAAATGATGCTTGTTACTTTAAGGCTGGTAGTTTTAATATATCTTTCTTACTTGAAACCCATTTTCTTGAACCCTAAAATCCACCTACATATCAGGCAGAAAATTTCAGTCTCACCTGCTCTGTTGATGTCATTATATCTCCAGACACATCCCCATGGCCTTCAGAACAATTTTTTCTCTTAAAAATTAAACCATTGCTCCAGCCTAAAAAAATGATGTCTACCCCTTGATGGATGAATATCTCTTTTATTTGAGTTTAGTTCTTATTTTATTATTTTTTAAAATGTCAATTTTCCATATGTTAGAACTTTATGGTTATAAGAATTCATTCTACAGGATGAAGTTGGAAAATGATGAAGCTTTAAATATGAGAGGACTTTGTACTTGAAGTTTGTTTTATAGTCTCAGAGGAATAATGGTGGAAAACCTGTTGTTCAAGATAAAAATATTCAAGTCAGATAAGCTAGGAAGCCTACCAGATAGGAACAAGATATATTATGACTGTATTGATAAAATCTAACTAAGGCCTTTTTATAACAACTTTTGCAGCTAATTGTAGATTTATTTATTTGTTTGTTTGTTTGTTACATTTATATGGCTGACCATCTCACAAGAAGTGACTCGGGGGGGGGGGCATACAACAAGAAAAATAATAAATATATAAAAACAATCATTATTAAAAAATATAAACAATCATTATTAAAATATACAGACCACCAGGTACAGAAGAGAGTAAATATAACCACAATAATGGAGCCATCTTAGAATGTCCCCTGTCCCCTGGAAACCCCAGGCCTGATGACATAGCCAGGTCATGAGGGACTTACGGAACATTAACAGGGATGGAGCTATTATGATTTCTACATTCAACAATCACCTCCAACCTCATTCTCTCTATCCCTTGAACCAATGACATTTAACCTAAGGAGATTGCCTGATAGATCAATACAGTAATAGTTTCTGGCTCAGTTACTTCTTTGAGTCATTGTAAAAGAACTACAGAAGGAGCCAAACAGAAGGCAGGACTGAAACAAACTCTACGTGGGGCCTAGAGCAAACTTACCCAATTTGTTCTTCAGATGAGTTGGCAAGCTGTTTCAAAATTCTGAGTGTTTTTGTCCTGGTGCATCTGGAGAACACCAGACTGAATACAGCTGTCCCAGAGAAAGAATGGGCTGTTCATGTTTGGCAGGCAAAAAACAGGAAAGCAAAGGAGGGAGGCTTAAAGTATAATAAACACCCTTGGAGAGATTTAATTCTTTTTCTTTCATTTTTTTTCTTTTTTTCACCAGTGATAGCTTCATTTCAATATTGTTTCCTTGCAAAGCTTAGGTAGCAAAGAGGCCAAGAAGCAGTGGGTGAGTGGGCCTAAATTGTTCAAATGTATTTAAGCTTACAAACAATTATTTGGCTGGAAGCTTTCAGTGTTAATTGTTTTCTGTACAAAATGTTCTGAAAAGTACATAAACAACAAGAAGGCTGTGGCCAAGAAAAAAAAATAGTTCAAATCCATGTATGAAATTCAGCTTCAATTGCAGTTACAGTAGAAGCTACAACTGACACAATCATTCTATAAGGTTGAAGATTTATGCATGTAACCAGGAATGCTCTGCTTCATTGATTTCTTTCTTGGGCTAATAACTTCCTTCTAATAGTGCACTGCCCCTCCTATAAACATTGTGTTATATTCTTGCCTCACTTCCCAGACTCAAATATACTTTTCCTCTTCCTGCACTTTCCATGAGGGTTTCTCTAAAGATCCCTTGTGGTCTTTGCTGCCCTTGTTCAGTTTCTTGGATCTGAGCTCTCTGTCCTAAAATGTCAGATCTTCCAGGACATTTTTCAGGTCTTTGGTTGATTCTGTATAAATTTAATCCCAGCCAAAATAATTATATTCCTTTCGGTCATAGAACCTGGACTTCAAACTGGACCACAAAATTCATCATTTTTATCAATCAACTCAGTCATTGTGTAATCAAACTAAAATATAGGTGCCTTTGGTTTATGCCTGTCTTTGCAATTTTTAAACGAAAGCAGAAATTAGCCATTCTTGTGTTGCTGAACTACAACTCACCAGCATTCTTTACTGCTGGCCAGGCTTCCGAAATCTGATGGGTATTGTCATTCAGAAACATCTGGGTAGGCCACAGATCCCCCACTCTTGTGATAAACTGCTACATTGGAAGAGAAATAATTTTGAATAATTTTAAAAATTTAAATCAAAACTCAACACTTCCACTTGAGTAATTTATTTATTTATTTTTCAAATTTTACCACCACCCATCACCCCTGAGAAGAGGTGAGAACCACTGGGTGGTTTACAATAAAACTAATGTTAAAACAGTAGGCATAAATACCATCTAAAATATAAATCCAAGTGGCCATAAACAATCTAATATAGTGAGGAGAGCTCTAAGGCACCAGCCACCCTCAAGAATAACTATTCCCCTTCCTGCCCCAAGGGAGGCAGCAGAGCCAGGTCTTCAGGTTCTTCCAGAAGGTCAGGAGGGAAGGGGCTTGCCTCACCTCTGGGGGCAGAGTGTTCCAAAGGGCGGGAGCCACTGCAGAGAAGGCCCACTTCCTGGACCCTGCCAAGCGAAATTCTGTTACAGGCAGGGTCCGCAACATGCCCTCTCTGCATGATCAGGTAGGATGGGTCAATGTCATGGGGATGAGATGGTCCTTCAGGTAACTTGGACCCATGCCATGTAGGGCTGTAAAGGTGATAACCAAAACCTTGAATTGGACCCAGAAGCAAACTGGCACTCAGTGCAGTTCACATAGCAATAGTGTCACATGTGCCGATCTAGGGGCACCAAGAATCGCCTGTGCAGATGCACTCTGGACCAGCTGAAGCTTCTGGATACTCTTCAAGGGTAGCCCCATGTAGAGCACATTGCAGTAGTCTATATGGGAGATGACCAGGGCATGAGTGACTCTTCGGAGGGCTTCTCAATCCAGGAAAGGGCGTAACTTGCGCACAATACGGAGCTGTGCAAAGGCCCTTCTGGCCATGACTGCCACCTGCTCTTTGAGCAGGAGTCATGAGTCCAGTAGAACCCCCCGATTCCACATGGGGTCTGTCTGGGGCAGTGCCACCCCATCCAGAACTAAGGATGACAATTTCCCGGATACAGAGGAGCCATTAACCCACAGCCACTCCATCTTACCAGTGTTCAGCTGAAGCCTGTTGTTACCCATCCAGACCCCCACAGCCCCCAGGCACCGAGAGAGGGCAGTCACTGCATCACTTACCTCACCCGGGATGGAGATGTATAATTGGGTATCATCAGCATATTGACGATACCTCATCCCGTGGTGACAGATGATCTCACCCAGTGGTTTCATGTAGATGTTGAATAGGAGAGGAGAGAGAACCAAACACTGTGGCACCCCACAAAGGGGGGGGTCAAGGGTTGGAACTCTCACTCCCTATCACCACCGATTGGGACTGGCCCTGGAGGAAGGAGGTAAACCAGCACAAAACCGTGCCACCCACCCCCAACTTCCTGAGCCGCCCCAAACAGATACCATGGTTAATGGTATCGAAAGCCGCTGAGAGGTCAAGAGGAGCCGGGATGGATGCACTGCCTCCATCCCGCTCCCGCCAGAGATCATCCATAAGTGCAACCAATGCAGTCTCTGTCCCATATCCAGGCCTGAAACCTGACTGGAAGGGGTCTAGATAATTGATTTCCTTTATACAGTTCAATTCATTGCTACTACAATTCATTACTACTCCAATTTTAAACACACCACCACCAGAAGCCATCTGTGTGGGATATTTCTTCTTTTGACATCTACTTTTTAAAGCCTCCTGCATTACAGAAAGCAAAGTACTCCTTGACTGAGCAATTTTGGAGGCCAAGCCTATGATCAGGAATATTTTATTGCTATGGCTGCTGCACTCAGTGAGAATACTGGGACACAACCCAAAAACTCCTCATAAATTCAGACACTCCACGCTTCAGTTCACCAAACTTCACTCCCAGCGACATTTGTTCTCTCTCGACAATATGCAGTCTCATCAGCTAAAATTGAAAATCCTACTGATGCATTTGCTGCCTCCACAATATAATTTTCTCAGCATTTGACCACAGATTTCAGCCAATTTATTCTGGGCTTGAAATGACATGTAAGATGTCCCAACTACCAGAGTTTCCAATTCTCTTCTTTAAGCTTTCTCTCCATCCACAAGACAATAGACAAAGACTCCTGGCATATCTTTTGTGCTGTGAGATGTTAGCATATCTTCTGAACAACTTATTAAGGCTGCAATCCTGCACTGAGGGTGTTGGCAGAATATTTCACTAACCTATAATGCTGATTTCTTTGCAGACTTGCATTAGATTGCAGTGATCCATTGCAATACTACTCCTGCTTTCATGGGGCAAAGCTCTGTTGAACCCAAAGGGGATTTTCCTGAGTAAAGATACTGGTTTAGACACAGGAGTAAGATAAAGTTCCCGTTTTACCAATCCCTTTTACCTCAGTGGTAGATCACTAGAGTTGAAAGGGGTATTTTCAAATATTTGAAACAAATGTACTTTTAAAGATTGCTGCTTTGGTTTTAATTTTTTTTCACCCTGTATTTCAAAATGTTGGCATCTATAGAACCTTTTAAATGTCAAAAGCCAAATGCCATTGCAAGACAGTCATCGACATTGTCTATAGAACAATCCTAAAAGGAAAATAAAAAAATGCAATCTTATCTAATTGATTTCTGTCTTCTATGATTTAATAAATTCCATTATCATCAACTGGCAAAGGTGGATTTGTATGCTTTTCTCTTCCAGTAAACCACAATTATTTTAATTTGGTAAAATATTTTTGCATTGCTTGATTCATTCATCATTGGCGATCACTCGTAGCCGAGTAAGATTGTCTTCCAAAGGTAAAATTTTAACGGTGGATCCGTAAGTGGCTGTAAAGGCCAATTCTGGATCTGCACAACCTCCCACAGTGGGGGCATAGGTTTCCGGGTGGGAGACGGTCATGATGAGGGTTTGCCTGACGTGCCTTCCTTTTAGCTCTTTTCTCCCTTTCGCCCTGTACTCGTGCTTCTTCAAAGTCCATGGCACCATTAATAAAGGCTGACCTCCAATTGAAACGCTCATGAGTTAGGGCTTCCCAGTTCTCAATGCTGATATTACATTTTTTTAAATTAGCTTTGAGAGTATCTTTGAATCTCTTTTGCTGTCCACCAATATTCCGTTTTCCATTCTTAAGTTGGGAGTAAAGTAGCTGCTTTGGAAGACGATGGTCAGGCATTCGAACAACATGACCAGTCCAGCGAAGTTGATGTTGGATGATCATTGTTTCAATGCTGGTGGTTTTCGCTTCTTCTAATACGCTAACATTAGTCCGCCTATCTTCCCAAGTAATTTGCAGAATTTTTCGGAGGCAGTGTTGATGGAATCTTTCAAGAAGTTGGAGGTGGCGTTTGTAGAGGGTCCATGTTTCACAGGCGTACAGAAGGGTTGGTAGTACAATGGCTTTGTAAACAAGCATTTTGGTCTCCCTGCGAATGTCCCGATCCTCAAACACTCTACGCTTCATTCGGGAGAAAGCTACACTCGCAGAGCTCAGGCGATGCTGAATTTCAGCGTTGATGTCGGCTTATGTAGATAGATGGCTGCCGAGATAAGAAAAGTGATCGACATTTTCTAGTGACACACCTTTAAGCTGGATTGATGGCGCTGCGGAGGGATTGGTTCGAACTTGCTGGTAAAGCACTTTGGTTTTTTTAATGTTAATCGAGAGGCCGAGTTTTTCATATGCTTCTGCAAAGATGTTTAGGATAGTTTGAAGATCTTCCTCGGAGTGTGCACAGACTACGTTATCATCAGCATATTGAAGTTCTATAACAGAAGTTGCAATTACCTTATTTTTTGCTTTCAGCCTACTAAGATTAAAAAGCTTTCCATCTGTTCGATATATAATTTCTACACCAGTAGGAAGTTTCTCTTCAACAAGGTGCATAATCATAGCGATGAAGATAGCGAATAAGGTTGGAGCAATAACACATCCCTGTTTAACGCCGGATTCCACTTTAAATGGATCGCTTTGAGAGCCATTGTTATTCAGGATTGTTGCCATCATGTCTTCATGGAGTAACCGCAAGATGTTCACAAATTTATCGGGGCATCCGATTTTCAGAAGGATGGTCCAGAGAGCAGTACGATTTACAGTATCAAAAGCTTTAGTCAGATCAATAAACGCCATGTACAGAGGGCGGTTTTGCTCCTTGCATTTTTCTTGAAGCTGTCGTGCAGTGAAGATCATATCCACTGTTCCCCTGGAAGGGCGGAAGCCATTTTGCGTTTCAGGGAGGATGTCTTCTGATACAGATAGGAGACGGTTTGCGATGATCTTTGCCAGGATTTTGCCTGCTGTGGCTAGAAGGGAGATGCCTCGATAGTTTCCACAGTCTGTTCTATCACCCTTTTTAAAGAGAGTGATAATTATGGCATCCCTAAAGTCTGCTGGAATCTCCTCCCTCATCCAGATTTTTTCGATGAGCTTATGAAGTTGTTGTGTAAGTTCAGGCCCGCCTTCTTTAAAGACTTCAGCAGGAATCCCATCAGGTCCACTAGCTTTGTTATTTTTCATTTGTTTAGTGGCTTTGCTGACTTCCTCCAAACTAGGGGGTACTGCAAGCTCATTTCTTATTTGTTTTTGTGGGATTTGCAAGAAGACTTCATCAGCCACAGTGGAGTGACGATTAAGGAGATTGTAGTAATGCTCTTTCCAGCGCAGTGCAATAGACTCTTTGTCCTTTAGAAGTTTAGCACCATCTACTGAGCGTAAGGGATTTGTACCATGGTTTGTTGGTCCATAGATGGCCTTTATGGCATTAAAAATTGCTTGATTATTAGCCATCTGGCTAGTTCATTCTGTCCCTGCTTCCCTCCCTCTCCCTCTTCATCACACCTCATGGATTATCTGCTGCAGAGTCAGTAGATAGGCACTGACAATGGACTATCACTCCCAGCCTGGCTGTGTTAACATCTGAAGAAGCCTACAGGCCTGACAGTTGCCTCCCTCGCAGACCCCAGATCTGTGACTTGAAACAGCTGCTTCACTTGCTTAATAGCCTTATTTCAAATGTCAGAAATGAAATGCTTATTCTTAGGAGCATCTCTGCTTTTGGGTAGGTTTCAGATTGTTTAAAATGTAGTTGCAGCCAATCCATGTATACCATGACCATGTACTATATGATCAAATTGCCTCTGCTACATAGACCATGTATACGATCAATTGCAATCAGGAAAACAGTTGGAGAAACTATAGTAAAAAGATCTTCTTTGAAAAAGTAGATATATAAAAGAAAGCAAAGAGGATAGACTGGCAAAATGAAGCAGATCTTCATTTTGTGGTAAAGTAAGAATGAAGCTGCAGGTTCAATAGTTAGACTTTCCAAGCATGAACATCAGTATACAAATATCTTATCTATTGGATACTTACTTCACTTACTCTGCCTTTTCCTGGTCATTCCAATGAATACAGGCTGGAACTCTTCTAATAAAAGAAGAGAATTCTCCAAGTTAAACTTCCAAACCTGTTTAATTTTTCCCTTTTCTTTCTTTCTTCCTTTTATAAAGTATCTATTACAAAATTTCACTATGGTTCAGCACTCGGCCTCATGCCTTTGGGAAAAATACAAGCAAGATTATCTGCCTTCTCTTTGCACCCTATCTAAAGCCTCAAAACTGATTATCAGTTTTTTCCCTCTAAATTCAATCCACAAAACAACTCATTTCAATAGGGCTCGGACTGGACCAGGGCTCAGTGGATTGTGTTCTTAATCTTCTTTTCTCTGAGTCAGACATACCCACTTCCTTCAGCCCCTCTTATGTGTCTTGCATTGTAAACCCTTGCTAAACCTTTTATCAACTATGTTATTGTGCAGGGATGTTCTTCACTGAATCTTCTTCTACATAATCCTAAGATCCTTCTCAGCAATATAACTGCCTTGTCATTTAGGCTTTTTTTTCTTTGTGTTTGTGTAGTTGGATTTTCTGAACTATGTATATAAACACCTTCCAAGTGTATATACAGTAAGTCTATAAAATACCTCATCTTCTATCATTTAGAAACCAACAGCCTGGAGATATTCTGCTTTTATATTATGTCAGCCCTTGAAAGGACAGCATTCTTTTGATGCACATCCTCTGCTGCTTTTCATAACTGTGCAGTATGTGCATCACATGGGGGCACAGCTTTTCTTGGGCTTAAATATGCCTTTGACCATTGAATGGTGTGCTGGGGGGCAGGGGGCAATGTGGTCCAAAAGTGATCAAAGCCAGGGCAAACAAGTGGATAGAGCCAAGACAAAAACCTAAATTTGGTTTAATTCCAAGGAAATATCAATTTATGTGAAGTTAATGTAAAATAGTTAACTATGGTAAATGAAATTGTTCCCTGGGTTTTTAATTATTTCTCTTCCGCATTAAACCTAACTATACTCAGTGGCATCCAGCTTGGAAGTTACACTTGGGGCTTTGTTGGCCACAAACTGTGCCTCTTTCTTATTACTTAACATGCTAGGAGTGTTGCACAAGTGCTCATGACATCTTTGAACAAAAGGATCCTATCAGTAATTCCTTAGGCTATCTGCATTTCCTGTAATTAAAGTTCATTGATTTATGTATTCTTTACTGTAAGCTAATCAAATGTGTTGCCTTCCTACAATCTATAAAGCTTGGGGAGTCTAAATGCAGACAAATGCTTTCTCAGCTAGAAAGTACCATCCCTGGTCAAGTAATAAGGACCTTTAAATTGCCCAGTGCATAACCATGCTAGAAAATATGGTCTAATCCTGAAGTGATGCCATCTCACAGCAGAACAACAGTTTAAATCATAGAAAGGTTTTCGTTTGACCCAAGCTACCAATACTTTCTTTTGTCCAATCCTGAATTTCCCAAGGTTGTTCTTTTTTTATGCTTTTAGCCAAGAATCAACACTTTTCTTCTGATCATGTGGCAAAATGTAGACAAATCCTTACATAGGTTCCTAGGTTTTCCTTGGGTTTTCCTGTTTCTGGTTATCTTTCTTACCATTTTCCTTCTCTGTTATCTATTCTGCCACTTAGCCCATATTTTCAGACCAGATTTTGTCTCATTCTTCAGTGTATTCCCCAATTGCCATATATATCCAAATCAATACACTATTTGATATGCTCAAATTCTCAGATTCTATGGCTGGCATTCTACTTAGCTTTTTTTGCTAGGTCTTTAGTGCCAGAAAAGCTGTAACATTGCTGAACGTGTTTTATTACTGGAAGTTGTTTTTTAGTTAATATTACATTTTTAATATTTGTCTTGTAATTTGTTTGATTTATGAATTTAATCAGACTCAGGTACTGAGTTACCCTAACAGATGTCGACATTCCACTTGCTGGTTGAAAGGTTATAAACAGTCCTGAAGTTCTAAAAGTTTACAGTAGGAGCAAAAGACCGAATCTTGCTATACGGATCAAAGGTGGGTAAGGTAAGATAATGGATACATGTACAAAATGCTACAGAATATATTTTTATCTATGCTGAAATTATCACTTAATTTTACATTACTCTTCTGATGGTCTGCTATTGTTTTGCTTGTATATTAGGGGAAAAATTATTTTTAAATAAAATTCTTAAGTGATTTTTATCAATCCCAGTTTTTAAGTCTACTTTCAAGCTTTACAATAGCATATTGTCAGCCCAAAACAAACATTAAGAAGAAGTCCTTTGCACATAGTCTGGGATTCTCATCTTGGTTTTCTTTTTTCCATTCCAATATTAATTGGAATGAAAATTGGAATGCTGTAGTGGCAATGCAGAAGACCATTGTTATTTTGAGGAGTTTAAGTGACATATTTTGATTTTCTCCCTCACATGAAGAAGATTAGAGTTTATTTTGAGTTATACTGATGTTTAACTGGCTTGTTTTTATTTCTGTTTGGAATGGAGGAGAGAGAAGAGAAAACCCCAAGATTAAAAGTTTAAGAATAAGTCCACTCTTCCACCAGCCCCTCCAGAAAATATTTCTGTTTGGAATTGGGGGGGGGGGGAGATAAGAGATTTTTTTGTTAGGCACTAGCTTATCTGTATAGCTTCCCAGGCTCTGGGAACCATACTAGTCAAGGTTGGGTCATGCAGCCTCAGTACCATGGAAACAGGGTCACGAGGTTTTAGGGCCAGACATTGATAAAACTCTTAGGATTGTCTTTTGAGTTTGGGAGCTTCTGCACAGATCTTAGCGCTGGATGCTGTGGAAAAGAGCCATCCTGGGGAATCTCCGCTGTTTTGGTCAAGCGGCTCCTGACAGCTAAAGGGGATAGGGTCTCAAATTGCCTGGTATGTTATGATTTCCTTGCTTTATGCTATGCTTTTTATGCTTTTGTTTAATCTGCCTAAACTGTGTTTCTGGTTAAACTGTGTTTCTGTTTAAATTTATTTGCTTAAGTTTATAATAAAGCTTAAACTCTCTTTATCCACTGGTGTGCTGATTGTCTCTGGATCTAAAAGAACCAATTGTCTGAGCACCTGATCACTGCTTGGGCACTTGGCAGAACAAATGCATATGGGACTAAATCTCCTGACAAACTATAACTGTTTTCTTACATAATCAGATCAATCTTGACCTCAGTGTGAAGCAGTAGGCTTTCCAACTGCCTTCATTTTGCAAATTTCCACCTTCAGATCTTGAGCCCAAGCTCCTTTGAACACCAAAAAGCTCCAGCACTAGTTACAGACATGATCATAATCATGAATATTTCTTTATTTTAAGCGACTTGGAATATCAGGATGCTGAACTATGGGAAAGAAAAAGGAATTGTTAACTTTAAACTGCTTGTCATTAGGGCTATGCAAAGCTGTGAAGGGATGCTTCAATTCAAATGAGCTGTGATTGATTCAGCCCATCAAAGTAAATTCGCAAATCTAAAAGAGGACATTGAAGCTTTCTGTGTCCCATTAAATAGCCTAAAAATCTGTAACTTAAATATTTTAATAAAATAGGATTATAATTTGAGTGTAAGAAGCGCTTCAGATGGAAAATAGTTATGGTTCTTTGAATTCATGTACCTTTTGGTTTTTAGACAAAATTAATGACATTTGCAGGCAAAAATACTCAATATCCCTATCCTAAAACATTTATCAGATTGTTATTAGAAGGCAGATTTGTCAATCTGTCAATCTAACTCCTCTCTTTCACCCCTTGTCCCATCCTAAAGGGGAAAAATCTGAAAAAAGTGAGTTTAACATTGGTTAATTTTCAGACATGCTGATTTGCCCCTTTATGATCCCAATTCAGTTCAGATTGCTTTATGGAGATCTTGCATCACCTCATGGAACTGCAAAAGCAATACAAAATAGACTGATTTGACTTGAGATTTGGGATTCTGCTAAAATTGATGTACATCCATAGCAATTAATTATAACTCAATCCTATATTAAACTGTAGGGAGAACTGATAGTTTCATATCAAATGTTCATCTCTGAACCATGAATCAAAATTATATTACAAGGGAAATCAAAATATCTCACTTTTAAGTCTTTTAAAATTGTTTTTTTTTAATTATTAGATGGATGGATGGATATTCTAAATACATTTGTCGATGTTTACATTTTCTTGTGTGCCTTTCTCATTTCTGGGCCATGTTGGTATTTGTTTTTTTCTTACTCAAAGGAATGAGTCACAAGAAGTCTTGAAGATGCCTGATAATTACTGCTTAAGTGTTTCGGCCAGGTCAAACAGTCAGGCTTGCATTGTTTCCCAGGTTGTAAAGATTAAAAGGTCAGAAAGCTTAAGTATCGTAACCTAGTTTCAAATGTACTGTATATATTAGCATGTCTAAAGATCTGCTTCTTTGCATTTCAAGCTGGCATTCAAGCCTTGCCTGTTTTATCTGTTTCTCCACCCTGAGAGTGGGGTGAGATTGAAAAATGTTTTTTATATCTATATAGAGATTTTTAACTCCAGAAATCTGGATGTAATTGTTTCATGTTCTCTGTTATATTAATACATCTTTGTTTTGTTAAATGCCTTGCGTGATTTCTTGTCTCTCTAATGCTACTTGCTTCTGCAACTCTGCACATCCTCCAGTTAACTCATACCTCCAACAGGCCATATATCACTGTTGCTTTTGAGGGGTTAAAAGCTTCCCTATTCTTTCTAAAAAAATTTAAAAAAAATTAAATTTCCAGAAATATATATACTGACCACAGTAAAAATCAGCAAATGAAAATGATTACCCTTTGTTCTTTGATCAGATATAGAAAACTCAAATTATCAGATACAAAAAACTAATGATCTATATAAAGAGATTCATTTAATCTTGTAGTCGCTAAAGCATATTCTCTTCACAATTCATTTTGTTTAGGTTAGAATAAAATGTAAACTGCAAAGTCAGAGATAACTTTTTTTAAAAAAAATCAACTACATAGGAATAAAAGCTGAGTTTTTAATACACTGAAGAACTGAATTATCCTTACAGTATAATGTTGAATACTATCAGTATTCACTTTTCACTTTGCATGGAATACCCTGGAAACTCAAAAGCAATTTAGTCAATACTGTTTTTGAAATATCCTCCTCTTTCAGCTTAAATCTCTCGAAAACTAGAACCTGAGCAGCTGTGGTAACTGGTTTAGCTGCGAACATGCTTATGTTTTGTTTGTAAATTACCATGTAATTTAAATACAATGTAATAGTCTCTTTTGTGAAAAGAAGCTAGAGAAAGAACCTGTGGCTTCTTTTAACTTTCCTTCTCTGGCAATTTTGGATGACATTGTATTCTTAAGGTATACTCTGTATAGTACATTTGGGACAAAAAACACCTAGGTGCAGCTATTGCAAAATGCTAGTTGTCAAGGGCTAGGTTATCCAAACGACCATATCAAACGTACTGAAGAATTACCCAGTGATCGTATTACAGCTAAAACAAAGCATCTGCTTGTCTTCTCAGTAACCATATACCAATCTCTTCCCAATCTCATTAGAAAAGTCTCTTTTGGGGTGTAATGCAAGTTCATCAGACATTAAATCCCCACAGTGTTTTCTATGTCCCTACCATCTTCTTTAAATGAAGCAGAAGACAACAAATATAAAGATCAAATGTTTGCATCCATTTTAGTCCCAGGCCTATAGCCAAGGATTTGGACCAAGTAAGATTCTTTGGTCTCAGTTAACTTTTGATGAAGTTTGCTTGCCCCAGCTACAAATAAGCCCCATCCCACGAGACAAACTACTTTTACAAGTAACTGCTTCGGGAGCTGCATTGGTTGCCAGTGTGTTTCCAGGTGCAATTCAAGGTGCTGGTTGTCACCTTTAAAGCCCTCCATGGCTTGGGACCGTGTTACCCGAGGGACCGTTTTTCCCCAATGTCAGGAGTTCATGACACAAATTATTGAAAAATAATCATATTGAATATTTTTGATCGACAGAACATCAATTTAAATCAAAGAAAATCAAACTGAACTTTGTCATGCCCCCTCTCACTTCTTTCTTGGAATCCAATCCCAGTATGTCACTCGAAGGGAAATTGGATTCTTGAGCACCCCTGTTTCTTTTTTCATTGTTTTGCTAAGCAGAGATAATTTCATGCTGGGTTGAATTTTTTCAGGAATAAGGAAGTTTTACCTCAGCCCAGTAGATGCATTGTGGAAACTTTTATACCGTTTGCCTAATAATTGATAATGTGGCTGCGCTATACTGATGTTTATGCCCTTTATAATTCACCCAATAGTGTCACTCTCTCTTCTTTTCCCCACCATCAACCTTTTGGCAAATCTGTAGAGGCTTCTTTTAATTCCAAAACCAATTTGAACTGTCGGTTACACATTGCCTTGAACTGAAGAAGTCATTATAGATATTAATAAAATATTCATTCATTATAGATATTAATAAAATATTAATAAAACAAAATAGGGGCTCGATGGCTCAGTGGTTAAGATGCTAGGCTTGTCGATCAGAAGGTTGGCAGTTCGAGACCCGAGCACTGTGTGACAGAGTGAGCTCCCTCCCTTGCCCCAGCTCTTGCCAAACTAGCAATTCGAAGGCATTCAAATGCAAGTAGATAAATAGGTACCACTTCTGGGGGATGGTAACAGTGTTCCGTGCGCGTCATGCTGGCCACATGACCATGGAAGCGTCTTCAGACAACGCTGGCTTTTTGGCTAAGAAATGGAGATGATCACCGCCCCCTAGAGTCGGATATGACTGTGCAGGGGAAAACCTTTACCTTTACCTTTAAAATATTCACTGAATTGATCTAAGATTACATGTGACTTTCAATTTTTATTCTTTTTAGAATCTATCCTAACACACAAGGTATGGTATCATCTTTCAAAGAACATTAATCTTTTTGTGTGTTTCAAAGCTTTTAATACTATTTCAAAATACAGCAAATATGTTGACAAATGGTTAATCTTAAATTCATAAATATTATAGCAGCATGATATATCTTTTCATGATTTCTTCCTGGAACAACTATGCAGAATCCCTAATAGAAGCTCTTGGAACAGGAATCTATACAATACCAATAGGGCTGCAAAAATTAAAAAGGGGTCAAAGTTAATTTCTACATTGGATGTTCCAGTAAACTACTGTACTGAAGGGAAATCAACCATGTTAGGTATGCACGGCATCTCACCTAAACTTGTTTAAGCAACTCTATCCCAGTTAGGATCCAGCCATGATATGATCCCAATCATTTTGGGGGCGGGGGGTGGAACCACTCACCTGTTACATAGTCCCTGCAATAAATTCTTTATTTCTTTATTTCTTTATTTAATTTATTAAACAAATTTATATGGCTGCCCAACTCACACACTGATTCCAGGCAGCTTACAGAGTTAATATTAATTAATATTAATATTCTTTTGGGACCTGAAGGTGAATTACATAGAGGTATCTACTTATTTTTGCCCACATTTGTATTCCTTTATTTTAAGGGGAAAAGACTTGTTTGCTTGAGAAATTGCTTCCTTAAGTTAGGAAAAATAAGGGAAATAAGACTTTAGTCTCAATCACAAATTTACCTGAAGCCTCCATCAAGTTAGTAAAGCATGCAATATGTCCTGTGAGGCTTTTTATTATGTTTTGTGCAACTGTCCATTCTGGGGACATCTACATTCTATTGCCACACCCTCTTGTTTCTCTCTGTGTGTGTGTCAGTGTGCGGATGTGTTTTACCCCTTCAGATCTTTTAGTCTTTTCTTTGACTGTTTGAATATGGTTTGTTGTGTGTATGTATGTGTGTGTATGTGTATGTGTGTCTGCACACACCATATTATCACTTTCACACCTGCTCTACTTGCATTAATTAAATATCTTAATTGTATTCTTTCCCATCCAGTTTAGTAGCACATCAACCTAGCTAGTGCATATGGAACAGATGAAAAATCATAACAAAAACAGAAAACACAAACAAAATTACTTTGAAGAACCTTCTAACTAAATAGCTTTCTCTGCCTATCAAAAGACCTGGAAAGCACCTGGGTGGTATAGTGGTTAAGGATGTGAGCTAATACTATGGAGACCTGGATTTCAGTCCTTCTCATCCCTGAAGGCTCACTGGAAATTTGGGACAAATTACCTCACCATGCTGTTCTTGGGATAAGTTAGAAGAAAGAGTACTAGGCAAGAAAGATAGGATATGCATCTGACAAATTTTAAGAAGAAAATCCAAGTACTGTAGAAGAACGTGTGCTTCAAATCTTGCTCAGTAAAACTTAGAACTCATTTGAAGACATCTGTGGGTGTAGTGATAGCGCAAAGACAGTTTTTTTTTCCATCTGCATCTGCTCAGTGCTATTTTGCAGAACTACCATATCATACATCACACACACACACACACACACACACACACACACACACACGTTAACCTACACAGCTCAACAGCCTGCTGTGATCAGTTTGCAAAACACTTTGCTGATAAAATTGCTGGTGTTTAATCTGACTTGGACATGACTGTTGTGACATTTCTTGCGCACAAGTATCTGAATGTGCAACTTGTCTAGTTAGATTGGATCAGTTTCAATTACTTCCTGCGAAGGAGGCATAAGAAGTGTTTTCCATATCATGCTAGCTAACCTCACATATTATGTGTGTGTGTGTGTATGCGTGTGTAGCAGACACACTGTGAGTATGGAACTATGGAACACCTTTCAATATTGAACATATTTAGTCTGTTAGTATTTATAGTAAACAATGACAGTGGCTGATCAGCGTGGAAGTTCTCCCTTTACCTTTTGTGAATCCAAATTCACTTGACTGAATTTGGGAAGAGTTAATGAATGCAAAGAGAACATACTACATCTGGATTGAAACCACAGTGCTGGCTGACAATTTGTTTCTGGACAACAAAGTCCCAGCTATTACCTTTAAAGCCCAACATGGCTTAGATCCTGGCTATTTGAGGAAATGCCTCTTTCCATATGAACATCTGATCATCTGAAAAAGTTTCCCTACAAAGCTCATCTGACTGCAACTCAGGATCAGTTCTTGTCTGTTTTTGCCCCAGTTATTCAGAATTAACTCACCAGAGAGTTGAAAGGCCTAATCTCTTTTTAATTGTTTTAAAAAGCCATTGAAAAATATCTTTTTAACTAGCATTTAACTACTGATATTTGTATTGGCTTATATGGTTTTTACTTGTTATTTTAACTGATTTTATTGTTTTGATTGTAACTTTGCTTTTACTATAAACTGCCAAGTATTTGATTGTATACCAATGAGAATAAATCAGTAAATAAATTTAGCCTACAGGAACTTAATCTTTTGTAAGTGATATAGGATTACTGTCCTTATTCTGGATTAAATAATTACAAAGGGTTTGATTTTATGTTCAAAAAAAGTAGAATAGAACAAGGAATAGATAGGCTTTTGTATTTGAAATGTGGAAAGGTAATCATATATAAACTGGGAAATAAGCATACAATACATTTTTCTTTTCATTAAACGTATAGGAATAAATGCTTACATTTTCACAGTAAAACCTCTCATTCTTTGTTTAATTGAATGCTTACAATATGCTAATAAGATATTCAGTGTACAAGTAGATGGCCAGGATAGGTGCAAATTTTTCCTCTGTCTATATTATACCTTGGCCAAACAATGAGTAGTGGAAGATAGACTGGCCTTCAATGTTTTGCCCTTTTTGGAGAGCAACTACTGTTCCCAAATGGGTAGGTTCTGGCCTTTAGGGTGGGATGGTGCTAGTGGCATTGAACTTTGAGGGTTTGGAGAAAAGCTAATGTGGCTTCCAATACTCTATTGGTGCCACAGTAGCACAGAGAAGGCAGCACAATACCATTTCCCTCAGTGTTCCTGAGAAATAATGAAATCTTTAGCCAACATGCCACATGGGGGTACCGTTGATTCCATTCTTCCTCAGTTCTGAGGAGTCACAGCATGGGGTAATGGCTGTTCCCAAAATATCTGTAACTGAAATGTCAGCATTATATTCAGTCATTACAGAACATTTAACTTACAGGATATTTATTTTATTTTTAGCAAGAGTGTTGCTTACTTTTCTGGTGTGAAAAATTGAACAGTACAAAACCTGAAGGACAGTGCCGTCAGAAAAAAAAACTTATCTCAGCAGCACGTATTTGTTTAAAAAGTACTGTTAGGAAACATATACCTAGGAAATATATACAAATAAACTGAAAACATTAAATATCCAGCAAAGTAGAGTTTAAAAAGCTATGATGTGTGCTAGCCTGCTATTCCCACCACCAAAAAATAGAAGGAAAAAAAGTACTTCATAGAACTACCAAGCCCTTTGAAAAACAGATGCAGTCTTTTTGCAAATCTTTTTTTTAAATGCAGCATTTTTAAAACTCCAGTGTAAATAAATAAGAGATTTTTTTTAGAAGAAAACTCAATGAGGAGTATTAGTGCAAGTCATATCTTCCTTTCTCATATTTACATTCAGAATTTTAATGCCACTTGACTCTGAACTCATTCCAGTAAAGCGGAAAATTAATATTTTAATATGTCTACCTCTCCAGCAACTAGAAAGAAGCAAAGTGGAAAAAAGTAAAGAAGAAAATATTTCGCTGTTTAATACATATATATTAAATATGAATATTGATAGCTTCCTACCATCTAAAGTCTGCCTGAGGCTCCCTGTTTGTTATATAGTTAAATCATTGCAGGAGACACAGTAGCAATTATTTTCCAACTAGCCACCAAAGGCAGCAAAAACTGATGATTTGATTTCCTTGTAAATATTTTTATTCTTTCAGTCTGAGGGCTTCTAATGTGCCTAAGAAGTCCTTGCCCAAAGAAAGAGAATGATGATGAAATGGCATCAGTTTTCTTGAACAGAGGAGCAGGTATGACAGTCAAAAGCTCCAAACCCAGCCTGGAAATTTAGCCTGTCTGGCTCAGTCAGCTTGAAGACTATAATCAGGGCATGCTGTAGATCCATATGGCCTAAGCTTTGTTTGTATTTCCCCCCCCCCCCCAAAATAAAAGTGTGAATAATGCTAGCAGTTTTACAGCTGTCAGAGTAGGAAGGGGGCTGGATCGTAATACGTGTTTTTACAGACGTGTTGCTAGTATTAAGGAATATTCCTAGCTTTCAGAAAGGCTAATTATAAAGCCAAGAACTGCAATAGTGGTGTCTTTTTATTTTTCAATTTAGTTTGAATTGACAGGGGTTTCAAGAACTGTGAAGAGACAATGAAAACGTTGGCTAATGTTAGGGATGTAGTTGCCAGGAATCGTATGAACTTTGCCCCCTACCTCTAGCTCTGCCAACATACCTCAGAGTTAATTTGAAGCAACCTTGCTATTTCAGCAGTGAGCATCTCTTTAAAAATAAAGTAGGAAAAAATTAGTCCCATTAATTCAGCAGGAAGTGTTTGAAGTGCTAATGGAAATCCAAACTACCATGTGTGAGCCTAACCCATGATCCTTCTAACTAGAGAAAAGCAGATATGAGCTCCACAGCTCACTGCATCAGAAAGTGTTTATGGCTCTTGGAAGAAAATAAAATCTGTCTTTCTTAAAATATAGGCATTAACCATTTCTTCCTACTTCGTCCAGCAATACTAATTATCCTTCACAAGCTGTCAACTTATCATTTCAATATCCTCAACGAGCCTTGCTTCCAAAATGATATTCACTGAGAATATTCAAGTGACACTAAGAAATTATTTTAGGTTAACCCACCAAATTCTCCCTGCCATTCTCTAGGGATTAAAAAGAATTCCATAGTGAATCTCCTGAATTAAACTTGCAAATGTTGTTGCCAGTAGATATAAGGCAGAGAAGAACTGCACTGGGGACAAATTAGGGTTTCATTTAGTATCTAAGTTGTATGAGGCGGACAAAGGATTTATCTTATTATTTAAATTTTAAACAGCATACTGTGCTGACAACAGAGTTGGACTCTTTGAAGAATACGGCTTCTGGGAATGGCAGATGACATGGAAAACACCTCCCCTATTCTTCAGTGCTTCCGTGGACAGGAAGAAAAATAAAAATGCTGCAAGGAAAAATGATGGCAATAATGAGGCGAAGAAGCTGAGAATGGGGAGGGCAATCATACCGCATGACTACAAACACTTAGTGTTGACAAATTTTCTACACATTTGAAATTAACTAGGTACCCAAAAAGTAGGATCTGATAACTCTCCATCAAAATAGATACATTGGATATGATCAGTGTTGCTCATATCACTATACTGTATGTTCAATAGCATCATATTCTGCTGGCTGAGTGTGCCTAGCCTAGCCTAGCCTAGCCTAGCCTATCCCCCTCCTTTCTTCTCTCTTCAGAAAGCATTTGCCAAGAGTGAGACTGAAAAGAGAAGTGGAATATACACACTAGAACTGATATTTCCTTCTATCCCACATACCTGTGAACTGATGAAGTTTCCTTAGATCAGTCAAATTTTTGGTTCATTGATTCTGGAATTATTTATCCTTCTTTATTGACTTTCTGCTGTCAGGCAAATACTTCTTTATTTAGTTAGATTAAAGAACAAAAAAGGGAAAAAAACTGAGAATGCTATCTATGTCAGGTTCTTGAGATAAGCAATGACCAACCATGCTGTTGTTCATTTATCTAATGTTATGTAATGTTAGTATCAGAAGAGGACAAGAATCAAGGGTTGAATAATGCAGGAGCAACATGAAGATCTTTATCATTAAAAAAGAATAGAGAAAAATGTTACTAAGGAAGAGAGGGGGGCAAAATGTAATTTTTTTAAAGTGATGTTGCCAACATGAATAATTATTAGTTGTATACCCTGTATACACTGGTTTAACTCATCATGTTTGGCTGTCTTTTAATTTATATTTTTCATAGAAATGTGTTTCTGGCTTGGAATGTAAAAACAGCCTGCATATGAATAGGCAGCATTAAGTAGAAAAGGTGCCCAAAGATAAGTTACTTTGGCATATAGTGAATCAGTCAGTCTTTATTTCAGGCAATGATGACTAGCATAAAAAAACAAAAACAGTTTTTTGTATTTGGCATATATATGATCATTTGTCAATGTTATTTAATTTATCCTGCATGAAAGAGTCACTAGGAGTAGACACTAGTCCGTAGGAGCAACTCATGTAAACTCCATAACATTGTTGCATGTAAAAGACTTCAACTGGCTGGCCACATCTTCCGTATGGAGAACAATCGGATCCCTAAAGTGGCAATGAGTTGGATCCCTAACGCTAAACAACAACGAGGATGCCCTTGAATAACATGGCTAAGAACGCTGCTAGAAGATCTAAAGGCATTGCATATCACATGGAAAGACTCCGAAACTATCGCCCAACACCGAAAGAGCTGGAAAACCCTTACTGCCCAATATGCTACGTAGCATAGACCCGGGAGAGAGAAAGAGTCACTGGTTTCTATGAAATAGTTTTATTTGGGTATTATAAATCCAGAGCACTCCAGAGAAGACCATTGATACTGCTTTAATGAAGTCAACTTTCTTGCAGACATAAATATGTTGTTCAGCACAAATGTCTGCTGGGAAGAAGCTGCATTGACTTTCATGTTGGCCAAGTCTCTGACAATGCAGTCTGACTTGCATGGAAGCCAACAAATGGATAGTCGTAAACAAGTTGGCTTTTCTTCTTCAGATAGTCTCTATGACTATGCAAATACCTGCAGGAAGCCAATCATTTGAGTGATATTAACAAGAGACAAACTTTATCGAGAATACTCACATGTGAACACCTCAGATTTTAATCCCTGAAGGGGGCTTACATGCAGAACTTAGGTTTAACCTATGGAACATTCATTGATAGTTGTTAATAACATAATTGGTTTATACTTCATACGTAATCTAGTTGAATAACGATGGTGATAATTATGGTGATCAATCATTTAAAAACATTTGCCTCTCTTCAGGTCTAAACCCTTCTTGTTCTTTGGAATGTATGTGCAAGCCTTAATGTCTCAGCAGTTCTCTACTATAACTTCCATATGGGTTCAAGAGTAACTAAATTGTGACTTCCAGTGAGGATATGGCGGACTGAACAGCTGTGCCCATGGGCTTAGTGGGCAGAAATGATAATGCAGGATTTTTCTCGGGCTCAGGCAAGCTTTTCCTGAAGCCCAGGAGTGTTTTTCTGGAAAAAGGAAAGCACTCAAAATCACCCCATCTGTCCTCCAGATGGCTGCTTGCAGCCAGAAGATCACAAACAATGTTTGCGTTCGACTGGTAACAGCAGCCAGGAGGCTGAGGCATCACCATTTCCAAGCCATGCTGTAGCCTTAAAGGGACACTAAGACCACCCACCCCATTTCTAAATCACCCAATTTATATTTATTTTAAGTACACGTACCATAAGAGAGGCTTTCTACAGCAAGGCGAAGCGGGTTCTCTTGGTGCTTATCGTTATTTTTGGGATCAATTTTTTTTAAAAAAAACTTTTTATGTTTTGGACTTTGTTTTCCACCCAAATATTAAGGAGGATTGAGAGTAAATAATTGTTATTTTTTAATCCCTGTTATTATTTTTATACTAAATTTGAAGATATTAGCATTTCCCTACACGTTGAATTGGCTGTTTTGAACTTTTCATTTTCTGCTTCTAATTTCCCTGGGGAATTGTCTGCATATCTCACTTTCACTTATTTAAACACATTCCAGAAATCTTCAACTTTCGCTGGTTAGGCTCCTAGGGGGCGCAATAATCTACTGCTAGAGACAAGGAGGGTTTCAAACAGACTTTCTCTGACTTCCACCGAGATTTTAAACAGATTATTTCTGATTCCTACCAACTTTTTATGCAAGTATTCAGGACATTGTGGAAAATGAGGTATAAAATGTGTCATCTGGTTGGGGGTGTCGTGGATGAAACTAAGGAATTTAACAGTGACAGAAATGTCTCTTCTAAGATTGAGATTGGATAGTCGAGTTGAAGAAATTGAAGGGAGAGATTATGTTGCAAGCCATAAGTGAAATTGATCTTCTGATGGAACGCCATGGAAAAGAACGGGTTATTATGTATGGGAAGTCTCCTGAAGAGAAGTTGGAGTTTTTGAGGGGGGCAGTTGGGCTGTTCAATTTTTTAAAGAAAAAAGCTCTGCATGCATTGTGGGGATATGTAAATGCTCTGGTTTATTTTGAAATGGGATAAGGGTTTAAGAATATTTATCTGGATTGCTTTTAGGGTTTGGCTGACTTCATTTATCTTTAACGATTTGGATTAAGATTATTAAGGTATAATAAAAAATAATAAATGTTTGGTTTTGGATTTAATATGATTAAGATTATTAAAATTGTTGTATTATCAAGTATAATGGCAGACACTCCAGGCTTGGCTGCCAGCTCGACCAGTCAGATTTCTCAGAGAAGCTGAGAACTGACTGAATTTCCCTTGCTTGCAGTGGATTGCAGAAGTTGTGGTCCACTGAAGTTTTTTTTCCCCTGGAGAGGGGGAGACCAGAAGATTACTCGTGGGGCCATTGGGATTGCCTACCCTTGTTTTTTCTGTAGTTTTCCACCGTGGAAGGAACAGGGTAAGTGCAAGGCAATGGCCGAGATATATCAGGCTCTCGCAGGGGAAACAAGTCTCTTTGAAGAGACACAAGAGCGCCCAGCCGCTTTTAGATCACTTTAGGAATGTTTTTTTTTAGATTAAAATATTTTTGAAATCTAAGATCTATCTTTTGGACTTTGTTGAAAATGTTGGCTAACTTTGTGCTTTCTTTGCTATAACTGATTCTGGTGGAAGTTTGATGGACTCTATATTTGCAACATAATGAAACGTCTGCATTTTTTTTTTTTACTTCTCTTTTGTATTAGAGGGATTTAAGAGACTCTGTTTGTAATTCTTCGCTTGATAAACTAAATGACTATTCATTTTTTGAGAAACTCTTTGTTTGGATTAAGCAGCTTGCAGCTTGAAGAACGAAAGCTCGCAGTTTGAAGAATAAAAACACAGGGTAACGTGTTTTTTTCCTTGTCTTCTTTTTCTACATCCTCCCTGGTTGGATTTTGCTTCATTTGGAATATATTTTTTATTTCTCCTTCTATAAACTGTTTAAAATATTATTCTCTCCTGTATTTTGGATTATTGGAACTTTCTTTTTTCTTTTGACTTTAAAAAAAAAAAACAACAACGAAGTTCTGCTTAATAGATTCTGCTGGTAGTATTCCATGGACAGATTACATGATTATTGTTTTGACTAGAAGGGTTGTTGTTTTAATTTGAAGGACACAGGAAAGATGGCTTTCCAACTTGTACCTGAGGAGCTCAGAAGAGAGATTACTGAGGCTTTTTCAAATATTCAAAGGTCGTTGGAATTACTGTTCGTAACTCTGCAAAACAGAGAGAAAGAACAGAGAACAGAAACGGAGACAGAAAGGAAAAATGTTTTTCAAGTGGAGGAGAAACAGAAGGAGGAAATTTTGAGTATATTAGTTCAGAAGAACATTCTGAAGGCTTTACACTACAATCTTGGTATAGATATGTTGTGGCAGTGGAGACAGAGTGAAAATATGGGTGCACAGTTGGATGGATGTTGTGAAATATGTGGAAAGGGAGAGAAGGTTGCTCTGATATTCTATATGAGATATAGAAAAGAGCAGGCTGTATATTGCGAATCTGTCACAGTGTATTGTGATTTTGGCATAACCTAAACAGAAGATATGAGAAACTGTATGGATATAAAGGCTAATGAAAATATGGACTTGAATTGTTATGAGAAATTGTATGGATATATAAAAAGTGATATTCTAAATGTAAGATGCTAAATACAAACACAAGTTGATATTATAGAATATTGTTTTCCTTAGAGATATATTTATGAGAAGATAATGATATGAAGGAATTAGAATGATGGTTACTACAGGATGATATATATCAATATGTATTGTATGAATATTATAAGAATTGATATATTAGCTATTAGGTTAAGTGATATGATAGATTATGCACTTAGTTTAAATGGACACTACTACAAGGAATGGAAATTACAGATGGATAATTGAGATTCAAGAATTCCTTTTTTATGGAGATATATATATATATTAGAATTAAATTATAGAAATATATATGTATGAACACTATAAGAATTGCTAAATTATGTATTAAGTTACATAACATGTTAGGTTATGAGTCATAATATGAATAGAATATATTGTAGTTTATTAGAAGTAAATAAGGCTTTTATTTGTTATACTAATTGGTCTTTATTGAAGATATAAATATGTAGTAATGAACATTCAACATTTAACTACTACTTCAAGGAGTGGAAGCCAAAGATGGATTATTGGGAGACAGTAAGATGAAGGTTAGAAGATTGGATTAAAGAAATCAAAAGGCATATGACAAAGAAAAGTTCCTGTATACTGTATGAAGGACTAACATTTAAAATCAATTGTTGTACTTTAAGTTCAAAGATAGATTGGAGGACATCTATTTTCTATATTTTCTTTGCTTATTATTTCTTGACTTCACTTTTTCTTTATCTTTTTCTTATTTTGTATTTCTGTTTCTATTTCTTTTTTCTACTTTAAATTTTATTATGTATTGTAAAACTTAATAAAATTTAATAAAAAAAAAAAGTATAATGGCAGACAATTTGTATGTTTTTTAGTTTGATCTTTGGAGTCCTTCGTGTTCTCTGAGCCTTGTTGTTTTCTTGCAGACATTTCATAGACACTTAGACACACAGAGGTAAATAACATTTATATACCATTCAAAAGAGACAATAGAAAAGCCAAAAGACCAGAATACTTCCTCGCCAGCAATCATCTCCCAGATATGCAAAAGTTAACACCAAGATTAACACCAGATATGGATATCATAGAAAATTCAGAAATGCAATTTATAGTGAAAAGAATGGTTCTTGAGTAAGTGAAAACTTGCAGAAGGAAGGTGCTTTTTAAAGCTACCCAAAAAAACTCCTTTCTTTTTTATGTCAGTCTTTTCAAGACAGGAATGAATACTATATAAACTTTCCCCAAACGGAACAGAATATGCACTGCAGTGTGTTGTTATTATTATTTCCTTTTTAGTATTTTAGGTTGCTGTTTTGCCAAATGGCTTGTAAAATAACCTTCAAAATGCCTAAATAAGCCATCAAATATACAGTACTTAAAACAATGACCACCCCAGAGTTTAAAAGCTAAAAAGGATATAATATTTGATCTATAGCATGAGCACTATGTGAACCTTTAAACATAGACGTATATTTTCTTCTTTTACTATATCTGTTTTTTACCATATTTATATCCCATCTTTCCTCCAGGAACACAAAGTAGCCTACATAGCACTGTTGTGTCCAATTTTAACCCTACAATAACAGCCAAGTCAACTTGAACAAGCATTGGGAAAGGATATGATAACCGAGGGTACCAACAGTAATTTCATCCTAAAAAGTTTAGAAAGATATTAAAATAAGCTCCTCCCAGGGATTGAATATTTTAAGAAGTTCTCCTGGCTCTAAAATAAACTATTCTGCTCAGTTTCTCAACTTTTTCTAACAGAAAAAGCAGTGAGCGAAACATTTTGGTTCAGCACTAATCTGGTAGGTCTGTCTCTCACTGACTGATCCCAACCCTGATTAGTATTATTTGCTCTAACTTCCTGAATACTTGTTTGCTCACTTAGGTGTTTTCCAGAATTGGAGGCAGCAACCAAAAGGGACCCATATTTATCACATCATACATTACACAGACTTTATTAATTTTATAAATCAACTAAGACAAAATTAATCAAGGAGAGTTCTCAAGTGCATCTAATGTGACTTTTTCTAGCCAGTGATACAGAACCTAGTGGCCTATATGTTCGAGAAAGCTGGAAAATTAAATAAAAAATGGTAAATGATTTGCTTGAAATATCATCTGGGTAGTTCTTTTTTAAAGTCCCCTCTTTATAAAAACAGATAGAAATAAAATAATAAATAGAAACAAAAGAACAATATTCTTGCTATATAAAACATTAGACTTTAATACATAGTAACTTTTTCAGTGTAGAATTGAGTTCTTCATGGTTTGGTTATTCACATCTATAAATTAGTCTTTCTTCATGAATTCTATATGATTCCCAATTGTTTGTGAAATGTATGCATATTTAACACAGAATAACAACTTATGCTTTTTTCTACTTCATTCAATGTATGAAACACTTTAATAAAACTTTTGTAATTCACTGATTTTTCTGAATAGTTCTAATTATTCAACATTTTATTCAGAACAGAGTGAGTTGGGGGGAACCAAAAATGAGTGAAAATGTGTTTAAAATGTATGTTGACTCCATGAGTGGCTTGAAAACATGACAGAGATGAGGTTTTATTGTTAATCTGTTAGGCAATCAAACTATTGAATAGAGTGTATTGGTCTTCTTTTAATTTTAAAGTAAACAATTTTCAAAGCCAGCTCTCAAGCAGCGGTAAAGTTAGAATGCTTGCCTTGGTTGCAGAGTCAAGATTTACTGGTGATGATAGTCAGAAGAGACATTTCACACGTCAAGAAAAATTGCCTGAAAGTATTTAGATCCTACGTATATTCATCTCCACTCAAATATTATCACATCCAAACATCTATATAATTAAGGTGGGGGGAGAGGGTTGAAAGACATCCCTCAGCTCACAAATTGAATGTAGCTCATACACGGAGCTTTACATACCTATAGATATAAAGCATGTGGGAAGAAGTTGAAGCCATGACATTGAATTGTCCCAATTCTGCCTGCCATTCTCCCTATGTATTTGGCAAACAAATGAAACAACTCAACTTGCATATTTATATATGTATGAAATGGTGAATTGGACAACTTTAGTTCCCCCCAATTTTTCTGGGCAGCTGCTGGAGTTCCTGGAGATTGTACCACCAAAATTTGGTAGCAAACCACCAAATCACAGAGATGCTATTTCTTGCCATATTTCAGATTAAAAATGGGTAAATTTCTGGCTGAGATTTGAAATTTTCTCATTCACAGTCTTTCAGCCATGTGTAAATGTAGAGGTTCAACCATACAACTTCTGGGCTCATTTGTAGCTCCTCTCTGCTGCTCAGTTCCTGGACATTTATCTCACAGAATCACAACCCAGAGCTATGGCAAATTAACATAGGAAGGCCAACAGACTCTCACATTCAAAATAAAAAGTAATTAGCAATTCTTTTACAGACAATATATCTTCACATGCCAAGACACCTAATTATCACAGTCTCCTGACATTAGATCAGCCTTCACGAACCCATTGCCTTCCACTGACATGGCTAATGGCTAGGCAATACAGGAGCTGAAGACTATCCCTTTTAGGGCCTCAGGTTGTAGAATGCACCTTTAGAGACAAATATGCAAGCATTAATGTATGGATTTGTAATATGAAACCCACTTCAAAAAGTTATTGTTGTATATATAAATTACAGGACAGTTCGTGTTTTAAGCTGCCTCAAGAATCTTTCTGGCTATTCTTCGTAAAATGGTACAGGCCAAGGAGGATCACTAGCCTAAGCTCAAACAATTTGTACTCTTCTCATTATGAATGCTATGCTGAATTCAGACAACAGCTCACCTGGATTCCAACCATAGCAAAATATAAATTGCTTGTTCATGAATCTAAATTGCAGACAAAATCATAGCACTACAAGCCATTCTTTTCTTAAAATTGAATGATGATGCTAGATATCTGCTATTTGAAGTATTAAAATCACTCAGATGTAAAATTGCAGGTGCAGTGTCAAGTACCCTATGTTATTTCTACTTCTTTATTCAGATGAAAAATATGAAATTCTTTGGGCATCTATGGATTGACATCAATGATTCTTTAGCAGTGGCATGCAAATAGCATTTTCTTTAAAGGTATGACAAAGGTATCTTGGCCAGGACCCCACAAACGCTTGCTAATTAGGGTTCTTCTGCTAGTGGAGCCTGCTTATTTACATATATTAGATGCTCTATCATATGTATTTAAAAATTCCTGTGGGGTATGGGTTTGGTACAAATGCTGCCAGCATCCACTTTCTGAGGTATGAATATGCTGTTGAGGAAAGATAGCTTTTTACTTGTACTGTAGGTGAGATCCATTTATAGCCAACAGCTTTTATTCATGTATTTATGTATTTAGAATCCAAATTTATGGAATAGATTAGAGTGAGAACCAAGAAATAAAAATCACTGAATACATAGCCACCAAATATCTCTGAATTATGTTTTCTAAGCTGTTAACTCTTAGGGTCTTCTACTTTCTTAACCAAGTGCTAAAACACTACCTTCATTTTGATAATAATATCAATAGCAGCAAAAAGGAAATTAGAAACAAAACCACATTCCCACTGCATCAGGAAAATAAAGTTGAGTGGAAAATAAAGTATCTATTTCAATATGTTCCAAGAGAGCAGACGGTACTCTAGTAAGTGATGCCGGAACATTCCAGAATAGCCAGGGTGTTGCACTGTCATTATAAATATGTAATAGTCTAAATTTTAGAAAACTAAAGTGCAACCCATCTGTTTCTATTGGAAATGGGAGCTGTATCTCAATGATCCAGTGTCTTATTGGTCTACTAAGATTTATAGAGAGGAACAACCTCACTCAAGCAATCTGGTTTGGTACTCAATAATCCACCAGGGGTTTCAAATTTGCTGGCTTCTTGAGATACTTTATCTTGAGAAAATTGCAATGCAGACTGAAAAGTGGACTTGGCAATACATCCAGTACCTGAACCAATACTTTATTAGCAAATATCTTGTGGTGATAAGATTAGTGAACATAAGTATATCTCCACTTTTATATCATCTGCATAACTGGCCAACAGTTCTGTTTCAGGAGACTTGGTCCCGTCTGGTTAAGGAGAGACCAGAAGATCCTCTATAGGGTCATTGTGAGGATTATTCTCCACATATGTTCGATAAATCCACTTGGATTCTGATAATCCAAATTCCTATGAAATTGGCTGAGGCATGGCCTTGCTCAATTATCTGGGCAGTGTTGACCCTGCTGGTCCTGAGGAAATGGACACTGCTGGATGAAGTGAAGGGGCTGGATGAAGTCATCCTTTACCATGGGGTTAAGTATCAGTATGCTGATGATACTCAGTTATGTACAGTATGTCTATATAATTGGGATGCTATAGAGGTTCTTTTCCAGTGGAGATTGTGAAGGTCTGGATAAGGGGGGAATAGGCTCTGACTCAACCCTAGTGAGACAGAGTGGCTGTGGGTTTTATCCCCTGGATCTGATGGGGTACCACTCCCCCAAGCAGATGGTACACAATATGGGGGGCCTTTGAGACTCATGGTTCCTGAAAGAGCAGCCATGGGCAAGAGGGCCTTTGCATAAATCCATCTTGTGCACCACTTGTGCCCATTCCTAGATTAGGAGGCTTTGGTCACAGTCACTCATAATTTGGTCTCCTCACAATGCCCTCAACATGGGCTTCCCTTAAAAAGCTTTCAAAAGTTGCAGCTCATCCAGAATGTGGGGGAACGGATAGTTTAAGGCATACTGCAGTACACCCATGTAACATCCCTGCCATGTGAGCTGCATGGGTTCCAGTAGGGTGCAATTCAAGGTTTTGGTTGTTACCTTTAAAGCCCTACATGATAAGGGCCAGGATATTGAGGGACCACCTCTCTCTTGTAGTTTCTACCCAACCCCCCAGACATGGCAGGATGGGCAGGCTCAAGTCCCTTCTGTGAAACAAAGTCATCTTATGCCTAAGAGGCATGCCTTCTCTGTCATAGCACTCTCCCTGAGGTTCAGATGGCCCAAACCTCTCAGATAGCCTGCAAAACTTTGCTTTTCCCTCAGGCTTTAGGGTCAGGATGTTAGTGGAGCTCAGCTCCTATGTTTTGTCCTGCACTGATTGAGGAATTGAGAATTTTTACCTGGCATATTTAATTGTTCTTTTTATTCCTTTTATGTTTTCATTGTTATTGTTTTTATGCCATTATTACCCAGAGTTATTTGATTGAGTGACCATATAAACTTCCAGAATGGTGATTTATGGATTTGCTGATTTAAAAGGATTGAATATGGGAAGAAGGGAAATGATGTAACTTTAAAGAGAGATGAGGGGGCATGATGGCTCAGCGGTTAAGATGCCAGGCTTGTTGATCGGAAGGTCGCAAGTTTGGAGGTTCGAGACCATAGTCCCGCATGACGGAGTGAGCTCCCACACTAGACCCAGCTCTTGCCAACCTAGCAATTCGAAAGCATGCAAATGCAAGTAGATAAATAGGTACCACTTCAGTGGGATGGTAACAGTGTTCTGCACGCGTCATGCCGGCCACAAGACCGCAGAAGCATCTTCGGACAACTCTGGCTCTTCGGCTAACAAACGGAGATGAACACTGGCCCCTAGAGTCGGACAGGACTGTATGGGGGAACCTTTACCTTTTTAAAGAGAGAGGAGAAATAATAAGTTTGTTTGTAACTGCTGTAAAGAAGATTGGAAGTCACTTCTTTATATACCTTTTCTTTTCTTCTATTTGTATTACTCTTCACACTTTTTCATATCTTTTCTCTTTTTCTTTTTCTTTTTCTTAATCTTACTTTATATTATTTCATGTTTACCTTTTACTTCTGTGAAAATCTTTAATAAAAATTACAGAATAAATACCACCATCACTGCAATCTTATATGTGACCATTCATAAATAAATTTCATTGAACTGAATAAGAGTAAGTGGAAATAAGATTACATATTAAAGATAATGTTTAAGAAAGGATTTTAAACAATAATTATCTGATTGCAAACCTCTTTGCTGACAATAATCAGGAAAACTTAGAATTTACCATTTCAGAGTACTAGAAGGAAAGAAAATAGGCCAATCCTGAACCACTACCACTTCATAATAGGCCAGAAGATAACAATAATTTTCCAATATTTAATTTTGTTTTGTTAGAAAGGCCTGAGAATAATCAAATAATTGAGAACTCCTCACAGGTTTCCTTTCAGTGCTTGGATTAATATATTATGTCTTTTTCCAAACAGTTCCTAAACATATGGCATAACAATTAAGACCTTTGTCTCAAATACTCTAAATGTCTTATTAGCCAGGTACATACTCTTTTTTCTTGCTAGACTGTTAATTCACTTGCACAGATGCTGCACACTGGTTTTGTACGTGATGGATCTGGCATTCACTTGGTCTCAAAATGTGTTCTAAGCTTAAATAAATATGACCCTAATTCAACCTGTGACTCATCTCTTTAAACATGACCCAGCACAATACATTTATCCATGACTCACCTCTATTTCTAGTTCTGGACACAACTTCCTTTCTACGAAGAACCTTAATTTAAGAAAAGACAAGTATTTTCAGAACTGGAGATTAATCCAATCCAAGGATTGCAGATATTTGAAAAAGAAGCATTGGCGCTGAAAATATCCTTTCTGACAAAAGTAATTCTAAATAAGTAAATTAAGTAAGTAAATTTGCCAGAATTAGATTATCAACAATTGGTTTTTAACCCAGTGCTGGAAATACTAGGCTTCTTCTCATTTCTAAATAAACCAGAAAAAAGAAATAACCAGTGAAGTCACAGATCTTGTTGGAGATAGCTTCAAAAGATAAAATGGAAGGGGAAAAGAAGTTGAGTGGAGAAAAACTATGGTGGGGATAATTTCTCAGATTTGCTCATAATTGCTCTTGACACCTTTTTTTAAAAAAAATTATCCCGCCTTTATTATATTTATAAATAACTCAAGGTGGCGAACATACCTAACACTCCTTTCTCCTCCTATTTTCCCCACAACAACAACCCTGTGAGGTGAGTTGGGCTGAGAGAGAGTGACTGGCCCAAGGTCACCCAGCCAGCTTTCATGCCTCAGGCAGTACTAGAACTCACAGACTCCTGGTTTCTAGCCCAGCACCTTAACCACTAGACCAAACTGGCTTTCCTGTAAGTTGAGATAAACACCAGTCAGATGGCTATGAGCAGCTGGACGTGATGGATAAAGGCAAGCACTTGCTACATAAAAGACATTAAGTGCCAACAAAGTATATCTATGGCTTTTCAAACTGTAATGAACTATGAGATCATCACATCACAAGTAGGATCTCTGCAAATGCTCATTATCTTTTTGGTATGATACATCCCAGGAGCATACTAGTGTCCAGGTTCTCTTCTGTACTTTTAATGTAGTTTTGGTGTATACTAGAGAAAGTGTAAGGAATCTTTAATATGTCAGTTCAATCTCCAACCTGTACAACTGAGTACTTGTTAGGCAAGGATGCATCAATTTTACAAAATACAGAATATTGACTATTTTATTTACATATCATTCAGTAGAACCTTATGAAATTTCCTTGGAAAGAATTGGGCTTAGGTAAATAAGCATAGAACAGCTACACAAACCACTGGTACTTATTTACAGCTAAGCCCCAGAGGATGGGATATGAAGAAGCTACAGCAGCGTTAAGGCAGAGGATAATCAATATTGATACATAGTCAGATCATGGTAAAATTTTCATACTGGAATAGGATGTTCCACCCCTGGGTGGAAAGATACTTTGAAGATATCTTTATAGTGAAATATTGTAGAGTATCCTTCTTTCAGCAATTCTAGAAAACAGGCATTAAAATGCCTTATTATGAAGATTTTGCCCTTGCAGAGAGGATATAATTGAATCTCTGGCTCATGGTGCTCTTTTTGCATCGTTTATGGTGACTCAGATAATATTTACATTAGTCATATACTTGCAGACCAAGATCCCAAAATTATATGGCAAGTTGAAAAATTCTATCCAGCTGTAAGTTGGGTTCAGTGTCGAGGGAAGAATGAGGTACAATGAAAAAGAGTAATGACTTTTATAACTATTTAAGCTTAGTAAGGTAAAGATAAAGGCTCCACCCGCACATTTGTGCAGTTGTGCCTGACTCTAGGGGCCGGTGCTCATCTCCGTTTGTTAGCTGAAGAGCCGGCGTTGTCCGAAGACGCTTCCACGGTCATGTGGCTGGCATGACGCATGCAGAATGCTATTACCTACCCACCGAAGTAGTACCTATTAATCTACTTGCATTTGCATGCTTTCGAATTGCTAGGTTGGCAAGAGCTGGGGCGAGTGCGGGAGCTCACTCCATCATGCGGGGCTAGGGATTCGAACCTCCGGACTTGCGATCTTCCGATCGACAAGCCTGACATCTTACCCGCTGAGCCACCATGCCCCTATTTAAGTTAAAATAAATAAATTTATTTATTTAAGCTTATGTTACCTGATTTATTTGAAATTTATATTGTCTGGGTTGTGTGTATGCACGTGGGAACTGGTAAGTGACTGCAATAAAAATCAATTACACTAAACTGAGCTCAGTTGGATGGATGGTCTGATACACATATAGAACAATGCAGAAATAATCATTTAGAGGATGAAAGCAGTAAAGCTTGGCTGAACAATGAAAAAGACAGTCCTTGGAGTTCTGTCCACTAAACAAGGAAAGGGAAAGAAATTTGTTTTCCTCACATTTTAATATTAGTTTAACCAATTACATTAAAAAAGAAACTAGGTGAGCAATAATACATTGTTTTGTTTTGCTTTTTAAAAAGCATCATAAACAAAAAAATGGGGAAAGAGAAATTAGCCAAGCAAAAATAAAATAATAATAATTTGGAAATAAATAAATAAATAAATAAATAAATTCATTTATCATCTTAAAACGATAGAGAAAAAATTAAATAGTCATATTCAATATTTCTATTAAAAATATATGTGTAGGGATGAAGTAATGTGTTGGGAATTACTTTGCATATCTCTCAAGCACAGAGAATAAATGTGAACAAAAGAATCATTCATTCAAGGATTCTCCCAGAGTCTTCGCTGGTGCATTACTTTTTCAGCTAATGTCATTTCCCACACCTTTAAACACCATTAACTCAAAGACAGATGTACTTTAAATTTTCATTGCATAGATATAGTAAATCTGCCAGTTGATAACAACAACAACAAAACAACAGAAATAATTTCTTGTGTCGCACCATTTTGTATCTCCTGAGAAAAATAGATATTAAACCTATGTTGTTGTTTATTCGTTCAGTCGTTTCCGACTCTTCGGGACTTCATGGACCAGTCCATACCAGAGCTTTCTGTCGGCCGTCACCATCCCCAGCTCCCCCATGGTTGAGTCCGTCACCTCCAGAATACCATCCATCCATCTTGCCCTTGGTCGGCCCCTCTTCCTTTTGCCTTCCACTTTCCCTAGCATCAGCTTCTTCTCCAGGGTATCCTGTCTTCTCATTATGTGGCCAAAGTACTTCAGTTTTGCCTTTAATATCATTCCCTCAAGTGAGCAGTCTGGCTTTATTTCCTGGAGTATGGACTGGTTTGATCTTCTTGCAGTCCAAGGCACTCTCAGAATTTTCCTCCAACACCACAGTTCAAAAGCATCTATCTTCCTTCGCTCAGCCTTCCTTATGGTCCAGCTCTCGCAGCCATAGGTTACTACAGGGAATACCATTGCTTTAACTATGCGGACCTTTGTTGTCAGTGTGATGTCTCTGCTCTTAACTATTTTATCAAGATTTGCCATTGCTCTCCTCCCAAGAAGTAGACGTCTTCTGATTTCCTGGCTGCAGTCAGCGTCTGCAGTAATCTTTGCGCCTAGAAATACAAAGTCTGTCACTGCCTCCACTTTTTCTCCCTCTATTTGCCAGTCATCAATCAAGCTCGTTGCCATAATCTTGGTTTTTTTGAGGTTTAACTGCAACCCAGCTTTTGCACTTTCTTCTTTCACCTTCGTCATAAGGCTCCTCAACTCCTCCTCGCTTTGAGCCATCAAAGTGGTATCATCTGCATATCTGAGACTGTTAATGTTTCTTCCAGCAATTTTAACTCCAGCCTTGGATTCCTCAAGCCCAGCATGTCGCATTATGTGTTCTGCATACAGGTTGAATAGGTAGGGTGAGAGTATACAACCCTGCCGTACTCCTTTCCCAATCTTAAACCAGTCCGT
Organism: Charina bottae; assembly: GCA_023362775.1. Taxonomy (NCBI): domain Eukaryota; kingdom Metazoa; phylum Chordata; class Lepidosauria; order Squamata; family Charinaidae; genus Charina; species Charina bottae. Next base: position 43,207,243 of record JALMGJ010000003.1, read on the forward strand.
TGTTCCGTGCTCTGTTCTTACCGTTGCTACTTGGTCGTTATACAGATTCCTCAGGAGGCAGACAAGATGACTTGGTATCCCCATACCACCAAGAACTTGCCACAATTTGTATGATCCACACAGTCAAAGGCTTTAGAATAGTCAATAAAACAGAAATAGATGTTTTTCTGAAATTCCCTGGCTTTCTCCATTATCCAGCGGATATTGGCAATTTGGTCTCTAGTTCCTCTGCCTTTTCTAAACCCAGCTTGTACATCTGGCAATTCTCGCTCCATGAATTGCTGGAGTCTACCTTGCAAGATCTTGAGCATTACCTTACTGGCATGTGAAATAAGTGCCACTGTTCGATAGTTTGAACATTCTTTAGTGCTTCCCTTTTTTGGTATGGGGATATAAGTTGATTTTTTCCAATCTGATGGCCATTCTTGTGTTTTCCAAATTTGCTGGCATATGGCATGCATCACCTTGACAGCATCATCTTGCAAGATTTTAAAGAGTTCAGCTGGGATACCATCGTCTCCTGCTGCCTTGTTATTAGCAATGCTTCTTAAGGCCCATTCAACCACACTCTTCAGGATGTCTGGCTCTAACTCACTGACCACACCGTCAAAGCTATCTCCAATATTATTATCCTTCCTATACAGATCTTCCGTATATTCTTGCCATCTTTTCTTGATCTCTTCTGCTTCTGTTAGGTCCTTACCATCTTTGTTTTTGATCATACCCATTTTTGCCTGGAATTTACCTCTGATGTTTCTAATTTTCTGGAAGAGGTCTCTTGTCCTTCCTATTCTATTGTCTTCTTCCACTTCCGCACATTGCTTGTTTAAAAATAATTCCTTATCTCTTCTGGCTAACCTCTGGAATTTTGCATTTAATTGGGCACATCTCCCCCTATCACTGTTGCCTTTTGCTTTCCTTCTTTCTTGGGCTACTTCCAGTGTTTCAGCAGACAGCCATCTTGCCTTCTTGGTTTTCTTTTTCTTTGGGACGTTTTTTGTTGCCGCCTCCTGAACAATGTTGCGAACTTCTGTCCATAGTTCTTCTGGGACCCTATCTACTAAATCTAGTCCCTTAAATCTATTCTTCACCTCCACTGCATATTCCTTAGGAATATTAGTGAGCTCATATCTAACTGATCTGTGGGTCTTCCCTATTCTCTTTAGTCTGATTCTAAATTTTGCAATAAGAAGTTCGTGATCTGAACTACAGTCAGCTCCAGGTCTTGTTTTTACCGACTGTATAGATGTCCGCCACCTTTGGCTGCAAAGGATGTAGTCAATCTGATTTCGGTGTCGACCATCTGGTGAAGTCCATGTATAAAGTCGTCTTTTAGGTTGCTGGAAGAGAGTGTTTGTTATGCACAGTGAGTTGTCTTGGCAAAATTCTATCAGCCTATGTCCTGCTTTATTTTGTTCTCCCAGACCATGCTTGCCTGTAATTCCAGGTGTCGTCTGACTACCCACCTTAGCATTCCAGTCTCCTGTAATGAAAATAACATCTCTTTTTGGTGTATTATCTAGTAGGTGCTGCAGATCCTCATAGAACTGATCTACTTCTGCTTCTTCAGCATCTGTGGTTGGGGCGTATATTTGGATCACTGTGATGTTAAATGGCTTACCCTGAATTCGAATTGAGATCATTCTATCGTTTTTTGGATTGTATCCAAGCACTGCTTTAGCCACTTTATTATTAATTATGAAGGCTACTCCATTTCTTCTGTGGTCCTCTTGTCCACAGTAGTAGATCTGGTGGTCATCTGATGTGAAGTGGCCCATCCCAGTCCATTTCAGTTCACTGACACCTATAATGTCTATATTTAATCTTGACATCTCACCAATAACCACATCCAATTTGCCCTGGCTCATAGATCTTACATTCCAGGTTCCTATGGTGTGTTGATCTTTAGAACATCGGATTCGTCGTTCACCACCAGCACCGTCGGCCGCTAGCCGTCCTTTCGGCTTTGAGCTAGCTGCGTCATCACATCTGGGGCTAGTTGAACGTATCCTCTGTTCCTCCCCAGTAGCATTTTGACCATCTTCCGACCTGGGAGTCCCATCTTCCGATGGTATACCGACATATCTTTGGTTGTACTGATCCATTTAGTTTTCATGGCAAGAATACTGGGGTGGGTTGCCATTACCTTCCCCAGGGATCGTATTTAGTCTGACCTCTCTGCCACGACCTTCCCGTCTTGGGTGTCCCTTCACGGTTTAGCTCATGGTTTCATTGAGGTGCTCAAGCTCCAGCACCACGACAAGGTAACAATCTCCTTTGCTGGAGATTAAACCTATACTAGAATTAATTATTAAAGACTGTTGAGTAATAGTTTCCAATTTCTTCAAAAACCTTTAGTCAAACTGAATAACTATATGGACTTTGCTATCAGAGGTGGTAATATGTATTGATTTAATTATATCACAGTCTATAATGGTACTTACATAATGCAATTTTAGAGTCAATTCTTGAGGATTTCCTGGAATAGTTTTAAAGGGAATTAAAGAATTCAAAGGTGACTCATCAACAAGCTACATATTAAGATTTTTTTTCACACTTTTTAAAGTCTTCCAGAAGAGCCTATTATATTTGATATAAGATTTTTATATAATAATTAACATATTCCTTTGATGTTAACTGGTGTGTGTGTGTGTGTGTGTATAATAAACAAATAATCTTTGTTTATTTTATTGATTGATAAGATCTCATGAGTTTAAGATTTGGGACAGTAGATATTTATTTCTTAATATTCAGGAAGAATAGTTTTGCCCTAACAGAGTGAGAATTAGTGCTAACACCTTGTATTCTTTGGTATTTTGAATAGTAATGTGAATTTATTGTTACTGTTGAAAAACATAAAAGTAATTTTTCAGGTCTGATATACCTAAATCTCCATACTTTAGCTTATTTTAAGGTATTCTGATCTAATTTTTTGGGAAGGAAGGAAGGAAGGAAGGAAGGAAGGAAGGAAGGAAGGAAGGAAGGAAGATTTGTTGTTGTTCCTCGGCATATACTAAAAGCAAATAATACATAAAGGAATTGAAAATGTTGAAGCAGGATCAACATTTTAGAAATAACAGTCATTTTAATTTCAGCTATTCTGCCAAGAAATTATAAAGATTCTGTTATGACTTTAAATTCTGTTTAAACTATTCACTGAAGAAGATCATAACTGATGTGTCTTTAATTAGCTCCAATCTGTTGTAATAATTACTTAAATAACTAAATCCACCTGGGGTAGTATGAAATCCAGTTGATGCTTGAAGACATTTTTGCAACTTTTTAATCAATTTTATTAGCCTAATAAATGTAGATCAAAATTTACTTCACTTGCTTCTAGTGTATGAAAAGTATTCAACTCAAGTTGTAAGGGACCTATATGTCTACTGCTTGTTTGTTTGTTACATTTCTATCCTGCCTTTCATTCAAGAGCAAAATGCAGTATAAGTATCAGAGTCCAGCTAGGCTCTGACTCTGAAGAGGAAAACAAAACTTACCAGCGAAGGAAAAACTCGACTCCTAACAGGAGAAACGAAACCGTTCAGCAGGTTCAGGAGTTCACATCCCCAGGCAGAACTCATGATGCCAAGAAGCCAGACAGCTGGACGCCATGAAAACAGGTGCAGCAGAACTCTTCCGGGAACGACTCAGCTGCGTGGGAGAATCCTGGTGCATTGATTGGGCGAGAACCAGTAACTAACGCAGAAGCACCAATCAGTGCAAGACAGAGGCGGGCTGAAAAGCACACCAAACAGAGAGAGAGCCGATTGGCTCTCAAAGAGAAAAAACACACAGAAAGGAAGATAAAAGAAGCTGAGAGCCGGCAAGAGGTTGCCGGCGACAACCGACCTTCAAGACTTCCCGATCGCAGCCGGTCTTTGGAATCTCGTCCCAGCAGAAGGCAGCTTGCCTCGCCGAGCAAGTCTCAGCCTGATTCTTCTTGTGAAGTCTCTCTTGAAGCCTCAGCGGAGCCAGCCGTTTTCACCATTTCCGAATTTATCCCAGCTGTAGGAGAAGCTCAGATCTCTTCGGCATTGAAGGGGAACGAAGTCTCCACTCGTCACCACCTAGTAAGCTCGGTCAGCCGCACTCCTGCCAGATTAGAGCTTTGTCCGTTTGGGTCGCCAGCCCCGCAGCATTCAGCGGCTTTGGATAAGCAGCGTTTCCAAGCCTCAGTTAAGTACCTTGATTATCCTCAAGCCTCGTGGTGCGCTAAAAACCCCACAGCCTTGCTCCTTTTCCCAGGGGGTTTTCCCAGAAGCACGCCAGCCTTGCCTTGCTACAGGCAAGTCACCTAGTGGTGCCAACCCAGTCTGCCTTGGCAGTCCTAGCCCCATAGTGATGCCAACCCAATCTGCTCGCAGCAGTTCCAGTCGCTCCAGGAATCCAGTCCAGTCTGCTTCCAGTAGTTTCAGTTACTCCAGAGCATCCTGTCTAGTGAATCCAGTTCTAGAGTGTCCAGCGTAGTGTATCCAGTTCCAGTGTATCCTGCTTATTGAATTCAGTTCCTGAGAATCCTGTCAAGTGAATCCAGTCCTGCAAATTCCTGTCAGTAGGAATCCAACTCCAGAGAAGCTTGTTGAAAGAGGACTCTAGTTTATTGAGTCAACTGCTTCTTACTGTCTACCTCAAGTACCTATTATTGCTATACACATTGATGAACTAAATAATTGTACATAATTGTGCTTAATAAAGGAATTAACCTTAAACCCAAGTAGGCTTTGTAGTCCAAGTGGACGAGCCGAACAGGACAATAAGTAGCACTCCCTCCTCCTAATTTTCTTCACAGAAATATGGTTGGGCTGAATGGAGGCCACAGGTCACCCAGTGAACTTTCATGGCTGAAGGTGGTTTAGAACCACCAGTTTAGGTCTCCCCAGCCCTAGTTTAACACTCTAATACACAGTTTTCCAAACTGTGTGTTGTGACACTTTATTGTGTGTCGCCACACAACCCGGAAGCGGCAGCAGGGGTGTGCACAGCGGCAGCGGCGCACCATCAGTGCTTCTGCATTTTAGCGGAGGCTGCCACCACCACCGTGCACACCCTCGCCGCCGCTGGTGTGTCGCCAACGGTGGCACTTTATAAAGCCCTGCTCTAACCATTCCATTGCACTGGCTATATTAGGATTTTGAATAAAAATGTGTACTACTAGTACAAATACTGGCAGAAAAGGGAAATTATTATTTAGATGAATGAGTAGTAATTATATTATTTCTAATTTTAATTAACATTATATGTAAACAAAAGCTTATTTGCAAGACATAGTGAGTCCAAAAACCTGTTTAATAAGAGCACAGATGCTGCCATCTTGCCTGTCTCTACATCAAATGCAGCTTTTCATTGAAAAATTTAGACATAATACCTATTCTTCCTTGAACTTGAAACAGCCTCAATTTGTTATTTCCAGAAACTGGAGTTTGAGGCCAAAACATGTGGGTTTCCAATGTCATTTTGTAGACATCCCAAAGATAGCTATTTCAAGTTCAGGTGATATGTGAAGCCTTAGTCGAAAAGCAACAAATGGGTGAGGTGGGGAGGGCAGAGGAACTGAGGAACTGAGGCATGCTCATTAAGCAGTCCTCTTGGTTTGGCACAGAGGCAGAGAAGCTTTGGGGAAGAGGCGGTATAATTGAAGAGTATGTGGTAGGTACATCCACAAAATGATTACAATGGGAGGCTTGCCTATTTGCAAAAAAGCTGCTTGATGGGCTTTGCCAGTCCCAAAGTACTAATTTACTAGAAGACAACCAGGATTTCCCCACAATACCTTCAACTATTAGAGTGAGACTTTCTCAGCTCCACAGGCAAGTAAATGTGATGCCAGAGATTAATGGACACCAAAATAGGAATCCAGGACATCCTGTGCCCATGGATACTCTGTTGCTAACTCCTGGCTTAACTTCTGAGAACACAGCCAAAAAGAAAACAGTTTTAATTTGTCCCTCACCTTAGCCAGTGTTTTAAGTCTGGTCCCAGCGCAACACTGACAGACCAAGTGTAAACCACTGCTTGAAAAAAGAAATTATGCTCCTCTGGTTGATGTAATAAACTATTCCATGTAACATAATGTTGCCTTCTGTTTGATCAAGTGTGTATGAGATTAACCAGCAAAACCATGTCCCTTATAGCTTCACTGCCCATATTCTAGGATAGTCCAGTGGACATCACTAACATAAAGCTGCAATGTCATTTATAAAGCTAATAGACAACTTATTCAGATAGAAGGTTTAAAGGAATGCGTTCAGTCAATTAATCTGCAGATTCCCCCAAAAGATCTTATTCTGATCCTCAGGTAATCTGATTAAAGATCTATAGATTTTTATAACCATTTATAGTTTTTTAATCGTAACTTTTTCTATGTAAATATTCATCATCAGTTTACAGAAGAATCTGGCTGACAGAATTCCATGCTTTGATCAATATTTTCTCCATATTTCTTAGTAGGGATTTACACATTTTTTTCTTCTTGGACAAACAGGACTTCTGCAGGCAGTTGGCCTTGTGAGCTCAAAATAAGAAAGGCTTGTCAGGGTGCAGTGTATATTGTGCAGTTGCGCACCTCGTAAGTATAGCAAAGAAAGACAGTCCACAGTTTGTAGCAAAACTGTACTCACTTTACTGTACACTATATACATATAAGTAGTAACCACTCTTCTTACAAATCTAACCAGATATAACTCCAACCATCAGCCCAACAAACACAATACAAATTGCTTCTGCTTATATGCAGTGAAATGGGAGTTGCTCTGCTGCCACACCCTACAGGCATGGTCCAATTGCCATGAGTCATTCACAGCTCAGCTGTGTGCTATTACATCTCCATATTCATCCAGCTAAATTTACTCCAGGGTAAATCCCTGACACCCCTCCACATTTGCTGTCTGAATATGGAATCCTATCATGCCCAGTGAATGTACCACCTTCCAATGGTTATGTGTCCCCAAAGGTTTGGTACATGATATCTGCAATATTTTATTTATTTATTTATTAATCAAATTTATCACCACCCATCTCTACCACGGTAGACTCTGGGCGGTTTACAACAGATGTTAAAATTAAAGTTAAAAATCAATGATCATTAAAATACAATAAACAATACAATAAATAAGAATATAAAAATCCAGAGGATGGTAGAATCTTAAAAGGAGGTCATTATTAAACTAACCTAACCACCCCCAGGAGGAACTATCTCTACCTTTGTCCCACGCCAGGCGGCAGAACCAGGTTTTTAGGGACTTCCTAAAGGCCAAGAGGGAGGACGCCTGCCTCACCTCTGGGGGCAAGATGTTCCACAGGGCGGGCGCTATCGCAGAGAAGGCACGCCTCCTGGACCCCGCTAGATGAAATTCCTTTGTTGACGGGGTCCGCAGCATGCCCTCCCTGCATGACCGGGTGGGGCGGGTAGATGCAATTGGGATGAGACGGTCCCTCAGATAGCCTGGCCCCATGCCATGTAGGGCTTTAAAGGTGATAACCAACACCTTGAATTGGACCCGGAAGCAAACTGGTACCCAATGCAGCTCGCGGAGCAGTGGTGTTAGATGTGCGGATCTTCTCGCACCCATAACCACTCGAGCGGCTGCATTCTGGACCAGCTGAAGCTTCCGGACACTCTTCAAGGGTAGCCCCATGTAGAGCGCATTGCAATAATCTATATGAGAGATGACAAGGGCATGAGTGACTATTCGGAGGGCCTCTCGATCCAGGAAGGGGCGCAACTGGCACACAAGCCGAAGCTGTGCAAAGGCCCTCCTGGCCACGACTGCCACCTGCTCTTCGAGCAGGAGTCGTGAGTCCAGGAGGACCCCCAAGCTCCGGACTGAGTCTGAACGGGGTAGTGCCACCCCATCCAGAATTAAAGATGATAACTTCCTGAAGGCCGAGGGGCCATCAATCCACAGCCACTCTGTCTTACCAGGGTTCAGCTGAAGCCTGTTGTTCCCCATCCAGGCCCCTACAGCCCCTAGGCACTGAGATAGGGTGTCCACTGCAACACTTACTTCACCCGGGATGGAGATATACAATTGAGTATCATCAGCATATTGGTGATACCTCATCCCGTGATGACGGATGATCTCACCCAGCGGCTTCATGTAGATGTTAAATAGGAAAGGAGAGAGAACCGAACCCTGCGGCACCCCACAAAGAAGGGCCCGTGGGTCTGATTTCTCCTCTCCTATTACCACCGATTGCGAGCGACCCTGGAGGAAGGAGGTAAACCAGTGCAAAACTACACCGCCCACCCCCAACTCCCTGAGTTGCTCCAAAAGGATACCGTGGTTGACGGTATCGAAAGCCGCTGAGAGGTCCAAGAGAGCGAGAATGGATGCACTCCCTCCATCCCGCTCCCGCCAGAGATCATCCATAAGCGCGACCAATGCAGTCTCTGTCCCATATCCCGGCCTAAAACCTGACTGAAAGGGGTCTAGATAATCCATTTCATCCAGAATCCTCTGGAGTTGCAGCGCCACCACCTTCTCAACCACCTTTCCCAAAAAGGGAATGTGGGAGACAGGACGAAAATTGTTCAAAACAGTGGGGTCCAGGGAAGGTTTCTTGAGGAGGGGGTGAACCAGCGCCTCCTTAAAGACTGTTGGAAACATCCCCTCCGCTAAGGATGCATTAATCATCCCCTGGACCCAACCACATGTAACCTCCTGAGCTGATTTCACCAGCCAGGAGGGACATGGGTCAAGATGGCACGTGGTGGCGTTTACAATCTGGAGGATCCTGTCTACTTCATCAGGCCCAACAGGATCAAACCGTTCCCAGATAACAGGGTAAGTACGAGCCTCTGGAATCTCTCCAGATTGTGCTTCACGCTTAGAGTTAAATTTGGAATGAATCTGATCGATTTTGTCCTGCAGATGCTCAGCAAATTCTTCCGATCGGCCCTGTAGATGGGTCACCGTATCTTCGTGACCCAAAAGAGATCTAGTAATCTTAAATAGGGCCGTCGGGTGGCAATCTGTGGATGCAATAAGAGCGGAGAAATATTCACGTTTCGCCGCTCTTACCGCCACAAGGTACCCTAATAGCGGCTCTAGATTGTGTCCGGTCAGATTCAGTCCTCGTCTTCCTCCAACGGCGCTCTAGACGTCTCTTAACCCTCTTCAAAACCCTCAACTCCTCCGTGAACCACGGGGAGTGACGGGTCGAACGAGGCAAGAGAGGCCGCATAGGCGCGATCCTGTCCAGGGCCCCGGACGCCTCCTTATTCCAAGCTGCGGCCAGGACCTCTGCCGGACCATGCATCAGATCTTCGGGTATAACCCCCAGCTCCTTTTGAAACCTCATTGGGTCCATCAGTCGCCGGGGGCGGACCAATCTAATAGGTCCTGCCTCCCTGCGGAGTGGGGCGGCACAAGAGAGCCTCAGGGTCACCAGGGCGTGGTCTGACCATGACAATGGGGATAGATGTAACTCTCCCCTCAGATCACATTGCCACTGCTCAGACAAGAAAACTAGGTCCGGGGTGAGGCCACTGTCCTGAGTCAGGTCCCGAATAATCTGTGACAGGCCCATGGTTGCCATGGTAACCATGAACTCCCGAGCTATCTCAGAGGTCTGTCCCAGGGAAGGCAGATTGAAATCCCCCAAGACCATAAGTCTGGGGAATTCCACTGCCAACCCCGAGACGGCCTCAAGAAGCTCGGGCAGGGAGGTTGCCACACAGCAGGGAGGCTGGTACAGCAGCAACACTCCCAACTGCTCTCGAGAACCCAACTTGAAGAACAGGGTTTCACACCCGGCCACTTGTGGAGCAGTGCCCCTGAAGGCCATCAGAGACTCCCAGATGACAACCGCTACCCCTCCTCCCCTGCCCCGCTGTCTCAGCTGATGCCACACTCGAAACCCGGCTGGGCACATTTCCGAAAGGGCAACCCCTCCTTCTGGGCCCAGCCAGGTCTCAGTGATACATGCCAGGTCCGCCCCCTCATCCGCGAGCAAGTCGCAAATGAGGGGGGCCTTGTTATTCACCGACCTGGCATTAAGGAGCAACAGCCGGACTTCAGGGCCCTCGAAGATCTGATTACCAGGGTCTGGGTTTGAGCTTGAGGGGCCGGAATACACCACCGGTAACAAACACCGGGGGCACCTTCCCCAACGATGGCCTGCCCCACAGCTCCCGTCATATCGTCCCTTACCCGTCACCACCTCGATCAAATTCTCCACCCCGCAGCCCCCAGAGAATCCTAGCCCAGACGCCTCCACTTCTGGGCCCCCAGACATCCTGGATTTAGGCAAGGGTCCCTTTCCACATACATACATCCTCTCATACACAATCTCTCCTGGGTAATGGCAGGGCTCCCAGCGTACCAGCTCACGCTCTTGGCGCTGGGAAGCCCCAACCACCCCACACACCTCACTCTCTCTCACTGCTCCCCGCTGTGGCCTCTCTCACTAGCCTCACTAATATTGTCCTCTGACATGCAATACAACAGTGTTATCAACCCCTGTTTAATCGCTTGTCTTACATTACAATATAGAATATCAACATGTTTACATCACGTTTTCTGTCTTTCAGTCATTGCCATGGCAATACATGTCTGTGAGTCCTCAAAAACAGTTATAGGTGTTACAATAGGAATAGCCAGGTCCTCAAATAATTGCATATACCAAATAAGTTCTGTACATACATTTGACAACGCAGCATACTCGGCTTCTGCCGTGGACATTGATACTGTGTTTTGTTTCTTTACTTTCCACTGTATCATGGAATCTGCATATTTTATAACCATACCAGATGTGGATTTCCTGTCAGTGACATCACCTGCCCAATCACTATCCACAAAGCATGTTATCTCATTCCATGTCCCTGTTGCTCTTAATGTAATGCCTGCATTTATGGTCCCTTCTAAATATCTTAATATTCGCTTTACAGCCTGCCAGTGTCCCTGCATAGGCTGAGTGACTGCTCTACTTAGCACATTTACAGCATGAGCAATATCAGGCCTGGAGCAATTTGCGATATACCATATACTACCTATAACAGATCTGTAAACCTCTGGCCTCTCAAATTCTGCCCCTTCTACAGTTGTCTGGAATTTTTCCAACATAGGTGTTTGTGCTGCTTTACAATCCACCATGTTATAGTCATCTAGAAGCTTTTGGGTTTTCTTCTTTTGTGTGAGTACAAAATCCCCATTTTGTGTTTTACTGACCTCAACACCCAGATAATTGCTAATTTCCCCAAGATTCTTCAGCTGGAATTTCTTATCCATAGCAGCTGTGAAGTCTTGTATGTGTTCTCTAGATGGCGCTATCAAACAAAGATCATCTACGAACGTTAACAATATTATCTGTTCATGTCCAATCTGTTTCATATATACAGAAGAATCTGCTATACATCTTCTATATCCCATCTGCTTCACAACATTATCTAAATACATATTCCAATTACGAGCCGATTGTTTCAAACCGTATATTGCTCTATTCAGTCTGTATACTCTACCTGGTTTGCTCTCATATCCGGGAGCTTCTTCCATATATATAGTCTCCTGTAGCTTTGCATTGAGATATGTTGTGGTATATATCAAAGTGAGTCACCACATACCCTTTTATTGCAGCTATTTTCAATGCTACCCGTATGCTTTCCGCCTTTACCGTTGGTGCATACGTCTCATCGTAATCTCTATACCTCTGCTGAGTAAACCCTTGTGCTACAAGTCTTGCTTTATATTGGAGTTTTCCAGAAATTAACACTTTACGTTTGTAGACCCATCTACATCCTATAGCTTTCTGGTCAATAGGTAAAGTTGTAGAGGTAAACACCTGATGTTGCTGCATAGCAGCCATCTCAACATTCATAGCTTCCAACCATTTTTCTTTTTCCTTATTAGGTAACTGCAGTACCTCTTTAAATGATTCTGGTTCATTGTAAACTAGGTTAACCTTAACTGTCCCTATGGTAAATCTCTCTGGTGGCTTGTTCTTTGTTGTCCTCTCTGACCTTCGTGGAATGAATGTTTCTGAACTTTGCCCCTCCTCTGCTTCTACCTTTGGAATAACCTGACTGGTTTCCCCATCTGAGGCTTCTGAGCTACGTTTCTTTATATTTGGCTCACTATCTACTTCCTCTGTGGTTGTAGGCAACAATACTTCTGAATTTGCATGCACACGTTGGGTTGGCCCTTTCTTCTCTGAGCCTTTGGGATATGTACCCATGCTGCACAACCAAATGTTTTCACATGTGTTAAACATGGTTTCTTGTTATATAGCATATAATATGGAGTGTTATTTAATACAGTACTCCATAGCCTATTCACCAGATAATTAGCTGTCATGATTGCCTCACCCCATAAATTCTTTGCCAGACCTGAATCCTGCATTAGAGAATCCATCATGGTTTATAGTACCCCATTTCTTCTCTCAGCTACCCCATTTTCATTTGGCAAATGTGGGCTTGTTAACCTATGTTTTATACCTTGTCTCTTTAACCAACCCTGTAAACTATTTACAGTAAATTCACCACCATGATCCAATTGTAGCTGTTTTACTTTACAAGTAAACCTTCTTTCTACATAGGCTATCCAGTTCTTGACTACCTGAAAAGTTTCACTCTTTGCTTTTAACAAATGGCAGTAACCATACCTTGAATAATCATCGACTATTACCAACACATACCTAGCCCCTCCCAAGGACTGTGTGAAAGGTCCCAGCTTCCCAGAGATTCTCACGTCTCAGATACATCTCCATCTTGAAGCACCATGACATGTAGTTCCGCTCATTAAGACAAGTAAGAGGGAGTCCACCGCTCACAGCACATGCTGACTCTGCCTCCATGTCTTTAACTTGAACTCCTGCTTCTGCCTGCACTTACAACAATTTTGCCTTCACCAGCAAACAGTCCTCAGCAGCAAACAGTCTTCAGCAGTTACACACTCAGCAACACCAACCGCTGTTCCTGGGCCTATAACCTGTCAGAGTACAGCGTATATTGTGCAGTTGCACACCTCATGAGTATAGCAAAGGAGGACAGTCCACAGTTTGTAGCAAAACTGTACTCACTTTACTGTATACTATATACATATAAGTAACACTAGTAACCACTCTACTTACAACTCTAACCAGATATAACTCCAACCATCAGCCCAACAAACAATACAAATTGCTTCTGCTTATATGCAGTGAAATGGGAGTTGCTCTGCTGCCACACCCTACAGGCATGGTCCAATTGCCATAAGTCATTCACAGCTCAGCTGTGTGATATTATATCCCCATATTCATCCAGCCAAATTTACTCCAGGGTAAATTCCTGACAAGACTGACCTGTCTTTTTCCAGTCTGTGAAGAAATACTATATTTGTATTTATTTACACATTGTGATATTTCTGTCTGTCAATGACCTCTGAGTGGGGTTATAATATAACTGCATAGGCCAGTGGCCCTGTTTTACTACTCTGCATTGGGCATGAGACAGTGTGGTTACCTTGGTTACTGTTGCTATGGAAGGGAAGTTTCAAGTGATGCTTTAAAAATGACTCAGAGATGGTAAAATACAATTTGAAATGGACAAAAGAGCAACACATCTGCAATGGTAGTTAGTCCTTTAAGGAACATGATTGGTCAAAGTTTCTAGCCGGGATTATGGAACAAGAAAATAAATTGGAGACTTCCAGGGAAGAAATGGCAAACAGAAAATGGATCCACTAAAAGCTGAGCCCATGACCACGGCAGAATGAAGAACTGGCAAGTAGACAAGGTCTTCAGAATTCCTCTCCGGACAAGGAGAGGACTTGAGATCACCCACAAGTGCTCCATGCAGTTGCTCCTTGCAAGGATAGCATACGACAGTGGTCTCTGGTGGACTTAGAGCTCTGGGAGATGAAGAAATAGCCATCATTTTGCTCAAACCACAGTCAGTGCCTTCAAAGGGACACTGGGTTCCTTTTCCTTCCTTTTCTAATCACTTTTGGAAATTGCTTGTTAACTGCTTTTCAGCTATTAGGAACCTTTGGATCAACAAATTTTACTGTACTGGACTTCCGGTGGAGACATGGTGGACTGAACAGCTGTGCCCGCGGGCTCCGCAGCAGAACTGACAACGTGACGTTTTTGGGGGGACTCAGGCAGGTTTTTCCTGAAGCTCAGGAGTGTTTTCATGGACAAATAAAACACTTGGAATCTTCCCATCCATCCTCCGGAACAGCGACTTGTAGCCACAAGATCGCAAATGGCATTTGCGCTCCGGTAAGAGCCGCCGGGAGGCTGGATGTCACTATTTCCAAGCCGCATTGTAGCCTTAAAGAGACACTAATTCTGGCCACCCAATTTCTAAATCACGCAATTTATATTTTTTTAAGTTTATGTACCCTAAGAGAGGCTTTTTACAGCAAGGAGAAGCGGGCTTTCTTGGCACTTATTGTTATTTTGGGGGTTAAAAATTCTTTTTAAGTTTTGGCTTGTTTCCCATCCAAATATTAGGGAGGATTTGGGAGTGAATAACTGTATCCCTGTTATTATTTTTGTGCTGGATTTGAAGAAATTACCATTCTCTTACACGTTGAACCTTCAGCTTTCTGTCTTCACTTTCACCTGAGAACAGTCTGCTTTTCACTCTCACTTCATGTAAACAACTTTCAAACATCCTCATATCTTTGACTTTCGCTGATTAAGCTCCTGGGGGGGTCATAATCTACTGTGTGAGACATGGAGGAATTCAAGCAGACATTCTCTGATTACCATCGAGACCTTAAGCAACCTTTTTCTTATTCTTACCAACTTTTTCTGCAAGGCATTCAGGACATTGTGGAAGATATGAGCTTTAAAATGTCTCATCTGTCTTGGGATGTCATGGATGAAATGGAGGAATTTAACAGCATCAGGAATGTCTCTTCGACTTTGGCTGAGAGGAAGATTGGACAATGGAGTTGAAGAAATTAAAGGGACAGATTGGGTTGCAAGCCATAAGTGAAATGGATCCTTTGATGGAATGCCTTGGAAAAGAAGGGGTTAATATGTATGGGAGTTCTCTTGAAGAGAAGTTGGAGTTTTTGAGGGGGGCAGTTGGGCTGTCTGATTTCTTTAAGAAAAAAGCTCTCTGTGTAATGTGGAGATATGTATTTATTTATTTATTTGTTTAATTTATCCCCCACCCATCTCCCATACAAGGGACTCTGGGCGGGTTACAGCAAGTAAAAATTTAAAAACTATACAAAATTTCTAAAAAACATACCAAGCATAAAATAAATAAAGTCCAAGATGGGTTAGAACCACAGAATAGATCGTGGTGCTATGGGGCCAGCCAACCCCAGGAGGTACTGCCACCTCCATTGTCCCAGGCCCGGCGGCAGAGCCAGGTCTTGAGAGCCTTCCGAAAGGCCAGGAGTGAGGGGGCCAGTCTCACCTCCGGGGGCGAAGATATTCCATAAGGCGGGTGCTATCGCAGAGAAGGCACGCCTCCTGGACCCCGCTAGATGGAATTATCTTGTTGAGGGGGTCCGAAGCATACCCGCTCCGCATGCACAGGTGGGGCGGGCCGACGTTATCGGGATGAGATGGTCCCTCAGGTACCCTGGTCCTATGCCATGTAGGGCTTTCAAGGTAATCACCAACACCTTGAATTAGACCCGGAAGCAACATCGACCCGCCCCACCCGGTCATGCAGAGAGGGCATGCTATGGACCCCCTCAACAGAACCAGACTGTTGGTGTAATGGGAGCCGATTCCAAAGCCTGTTTTTCAAAATGTTCCATGTAAAAGTTTGCTATGAATGGGCTCATTCAACTAATCGAAACTGTGAAACCAAATTTCTCAACAATGAACTTAACCATCTGAATTGGGTCCTACAGGCGAATGGCTATTCCAAGAATGAAATAAAAAGAGCCATCAAACCAAGAAAACAACATCCAACTGAAGAAAAACAGCCCCACACAAACAAAGTATTCCTGCCCTACATCAAAGGAGTCACTGACCGCATGGGAAAACTGATGGAAAAACACAACTTTCAAACAGTCTTCAGACCCACCAGAAAAATACAACAAATGCTAAAATCAGCAAAAGACAAAAGGGACTCCCGCACCGCTGCAGGAGTATACCGCATACCATGCAGCTGCAGACAAGTATACATCAGAACCACAAAACGAAGCATTCACACCAGGATAAAAGAACACAAAAGACACTGCAGACTACAGCAACCAAAAAAATCTTCAGTAGCTGAACATGCTCTCAAGCAAACGGGACACAAAATCCTATTTGAAAACACAGAAATACTGGACAACACCAAAAGCCACTACACCAGCTTATACAGAGAAGCCATTGAAATTCACAAACACCAGCACAGGTACAATAAAAAAGAAGAAAGTCTAAAAACTAGCAAAACCTGGCTACCAGTCCTGAAAAACACAGCCTGCAAAAGGTCAACGAACTCAGTCCAACCACCAGGACATGGGAATACTTCTCACAATGAACATGCTAATCACGCTCATCAGCCACTCGTTAACATTTCAACACAACAAAAAAACCCACCTAATCTCCTATAGCTTAGCTCTATAAATAGAAAACAAACAAAACATTGCCACTCTACCTGGGCACAGAGATTTCGCTTCTGTCTGTGCTCCTGCCCTCTGAAGATGCTGGCCACAGATGCTGGCGAAACGTTAGGAACCACAACTTCCAGAACACGGCCACACAGCCCAGAAGACCCACAACAGCCATCTTGATGAGTTAGTCTGTGAAAATGCAGTTGAGAGAGAAATCAGAGTTGAGAGAGAAGAAAGGTCTCCAGTCTGAGAGAAGCTTGCTGAGAAATATCTGAAGGCCAGAACTTGTGGCAGAGGTGGAAAGAATCAGCGGTGAATCTTCAAGCACACACTAGAGCTTAGGACCAGAAGATGGCAGAAAGAGAGAAAGGAATAGAGGGACTAAAAATTTTATCAACCTGGAAAATAAAAGCAATGAAAAAGGGGTGAACATAGAGAAAGACAGTTGTGCACGTATAGCATCCATTCTGGTTGTATCCCCTCTTGCAAATAATCCCCTTAATAACCCGTACAAGTAGTCCTCATTTAGTAATCACAATTGGGATTGGCAACTTGGTTGTTAAGTGAAGCAGTTGCTAAGTGAAACAACAACTGTGCCTATGATCTTACTTCAGCTTTCCTTTGTTTTACAGGCCTACAAAGGTCATAAATGTGAGGATGGGTCATAAAGTTACATTTTCATCACCATCATAACTGTGAATGGTTGCTAAATGAGACAGTTGCTAAACAAGGACTACCTGTAATTCTTTTCATCCAGAAAGATTCTCATCACTGCTTGGATTTGCCATGGAACCACTTACAACGTTCTTTAAGGTTAAGGAGGTTTAGCTTTGTGCAGAGCTATATTACGTATATTATGCCAGACTAAACCAAGTCTGCACAAATTTTCTGATACAAAAAGACACACAAACACATACACTAACACATTCTCCATGCATAGAGGCATAATCATATGGGTAGTCTCTGACACAAAAATATTCAGAAAATCAAGCAAACTAATCCATGCAACACAGTCACTTTAAATAAGTTTAAAAAGCTATTTGTTCATATATCAAATAAAGAAGGAACCTGACGGGAGATATAATTGTGTCATGCACATCTCTCAGTGAGGTTAATACAATGTGTAATGGTGTACAAAAGGATAACAGAAGTAGAGAACCAAACTGGTAGAAGCTATCTAACATTTTAGAATATAAATCAGAAATATTTATCAACAGAGGAGTTTGATACTGCTCCTCTTAGAATAGTCATAGAAGAATATTATATTCTTATATCTTTATTCTATATATTGTGGATAACTGGATGAGTGGTGGAGCGAGAAGGAAGGGAAAGAAAGCAAAAGAAGGTAGAAAGGGCAACATTTTTTAAAGAAATATTTATGTGTTTCTTTTGTTAAAGTCTCTGATATACATTTAGGTATTAATGGAATCCTTCCCCTATTCAGGACAAACTTATTTGAAATCCTGTTTGATGTTTTGAAATTGTGAGCATGGACGTATGTTAACAATTGTGCGTGCATGCATGCATATGTACAGTATATATGTTTGTGTATATGTGTGTGTATAAATAATGCACATACATACATACACATATACGTGTGTGTGTATACACAGACACAGACACACATATAAACTGTGCATATGTTTGATGACATGGATAAATATTGTGTCTGGAGCATTGATCTGTCTCAGCTTTTTCCTTAGCGAATTTCATGAATTATTTTTTTATATAAAGACATACTGTATTCTGTCCTGTTTTTCAACATTTCACCAAATTCAAGCATGACCATGAAGCAAAATATAGGCCCACATTATGCAGTAGGATACTGGCTTCAGGTCTTGGGTGCAATTAAAGGCTGCAGTCTGCAGTACTCTTATAATGCAGCAGTGTCTGCTGTTTATTTGAAACAGAGGAATCTTCAGGGGTGGGATAAGGAGAGCCAAATGATGAAGGCAGCATCCCACTGTCACAACACAAGCTCTGCCCTTTTGTACATATATCATGACAGTACACATGTGTACCAAAGGGCTGGGTTTCAATTATGATGGTAATGTTGCTTCTGTCATTTGCCTCCTCTGCAGATACCTCTGCTTGAAACATCAGGAACATCAGAACTACTAAGTAGCTATAGTTAATATTCAAGAATGGTCCATGGTCCATAAAGATACTGTATAGTAAAGGTAAAGGTTCCCCCCGCACATTTGTGCAGTCGTGTCCGACTCTAGGGGCCGGTGCTCATCTCCGTTTATTAGCCGAAGAGCCAGCGTTGTCCGAAGACGCTTCCACGGTCATGTGGCCGCATGACACGCGTGGAATGCTGTTACCTACCCACCGAAGTGGTACCTATTCATCTACTTGCATTTGCATGCTTTCGAATTGCTAGGTTGGCAAGAGCTGGAGCTAGTGCGGGAGCTCACTCCGCATGCGGGGCTAGGGATTCGAACCTCCAAACTTGCAATCTTCAGATCCAAGCCTGGCGTCTTACCCGCTGAGCCACCACGCCCCCAAGATACTGTATAGGGAGATTGAAAAAAAATCTCTCATGGATTTCAAGTGAAACAGTCTGACCTGCCAAAGTGAAATCTACTGTAGCACAAGCAGAATCTGCTAGCATTTTTAATCAGCTCCAAGGCTGTGTGTAAAAATGTCTTTTTTGAGTAAGTAGCATAAATACACAAATATTGGCATAAGATGCATAAAAAGACATGAATATTGCATATGAAAATAAACGCGAATGTACAGTACGTGTTAATTTTCCTTCATAGAACAGTGTGAAACTTCACAGAATGAAAACTGAATATATGTGATGCCGACAAGATCCAAAAGAGATCTGAGTTGTACTTCCCTAACAAGCATTTCTTATTTTAATACATGCAGATTATGGTTAGTTGAAATAGGGTAAATTTGCTACAGAGACATCCTTCTCTCCCACCACCATCAACATTTGCTCTGCTTAGATAATGGTGGCAGTGAAAATAGGAGTTGGGAAAGATACTGGCTCAAGAGGATGGCTGCCCCTTTTGCCCACCTCACTCATAACATCTACGTACCTTCTGCCTAATAGTAGGGATAGCTTTAGTTGACTTAGTTCACTAAAGGTGATTTTGATTTCCCTTCGCTTCTCATCTCCCGATTTCACTTTCTTCTATACCATCCTTCTCTACTAGACAGCTTCAGGGATGGATTAGGTGGAAGGGTCCACCAGGTTCTAGTTGCTGGACACCCTGGGTGTCCTGGTAGACCACATTTTAACCATAAATCAGTATGCTACAGCTGCCAAAAGCCCCAGTGCATCACTAAAGTGTTACTCTATGCTACCCTGATCAGACCACACTG
This sequence comes from Charina bottae, assembly GCA_023362775.1. Taxonomy (NCBI): domain Eukaryota; kingdom Metazoa; phylum Chordata; class Lepidosauria; order Squamata; family Charinaidae; genus Charina; species Charina bottae. The sequence goes on from JALMGJ010000003.1 coordinate 43,227,066, forward strand.
AAATACTGTTCTGGCTGCTACAATACAAGAAGGATGCTTAGGAACTAGAAAGAGTGCAGGGAAGAACATCAAAGAAGGTGAGGAGCTTGGAAGCTCCATCCAATGAAGAATTGTTAAAGAAACTGGATATGTTTAGCCTAAAGAAGAGAAGACTAAAGGAAGACATGATTGCAGTTTTCCAGTACTTGAAGGATTATCACAGGGAAGAGGGTGTGGATTTATTCTCCATAGTGCCTGAAGGTAAGACAAACTGAATAGGTGGAAGCTTTACAGAGGGAGATCCAAACTCAAAATAAGGAGGAATTTCCTGACCATGAGAGGTATTAAGCAATAGAACAGCCTGTCTTTTGGAGTCATGGGTGCTCCATCACTGGAGGTTTTCAAGTAAAGGATGGACTGCCATTTGTCTGTGGTGTTATGGTATGAGGATTTCTGCACTGGGCAGGGGATTGGATTAGAAGACCTCCAAAGTCCGATCCACCTCATGATTCTGGGATTCTAGGATTATATGATTGCTGTTCTAGTCATTACAGGACTTGCCCACTATGTGGAATTATGTATAAGCTGCATCCTTCTTCTTGGTAGTATGGAAACTCTCAGTCTTTGGTCTGGCATACCACTGCAATGATATGTGAAAGAAGGAGCCAGATTGTTGGGATGATCAGTTGCATAGGGCTTTCTCACTGGGCCAGATGAATGATGATCACCCCAGCTTCTGTCAACCCAACAGTTCGAAAGCTAATGTGAGTAGATAAATGGGTAGGCTGACCATATGTCCCATTTTGAACGGGACAGTCCCATTTTTTTAGCATTTTTCAACTGTCCCGTCATTTTGATAAGAATCTCAATTTTGTCCCGTTTTTTAAACCTGGCAGGAACGGTGCGGAAGGAGGATCCAAGCCGAAGTTGTAGCCCGGAAGAGGAAGCCCTCCCACCTATCAGCGCATGGCAAAGGAGGGTGGAGAGGCAGGGGATTGGCCAGGCGGGAGCCAATTGCGTGGACCAGGGGGCGGGGTTTGCAGGCGGGAGGCAATTGCACAGACCGGGGGCAGGGTTTGCAGGCGGGAGCCAATTGCGCAGACTGGGGGTGGGGTTTGCAGGCGGGAGCCAATCGCGCGGACTGGAGGGCGGGGTTTGCAGGTGGAAGCCAATCGCACGGACCAGGGGCGGGGACCCCTGTCCTTTTCATGAATATGGAATATTACATCAGACCCGTCCCGTTTTGCCATCCCAATGTCCCGTTTTTGTCTCAAGGAAATATGGTCAGCCTATAAATGGGTACCACGTTAAAGTGGGTCAATTTGCTGGCGTCCTGTCGGGGGTCGCCCTCGGAACGAAGAAGATCTGGTGAGCCCCGTGGATGGCGGCGGAGGACGGCGGATCCCGAATGACAACTTCCAGGACGTCAACAGCCGGCTCGGAAGCGAGGGATTCTGGGGCATGTAGTCCGATACCTGCAGAAGAAGAGCCGGTTCCCTCAACCCTCCCTAACGCGCGGGTAAACATTGTTAATATATATGCTGTATAATATGTATGAATTCAATTATTGTAAGCCGCCTAGAGCCCTCCGTCTAGGGAGGGGATAGGCGGGGTATAAATACGTAAATAAAAAAAAATGATAACTGGGAAGGGGAAAATACAGTAGTTCCTATAGGTTGTTTTCTGCCTTCCCAAATTTCATCTTATTGTGTATTTTTTTTAATCAATTTTATTGAAGTTTTAGATATACATAGTTAAAAGTTAAAATTGAAAAGGAAGTAGACATACAAATCAAAAAAAGAAGAGAGAAAAAGTGCAGTAAAGTAAAGAAAAAGAAAGAGAAAAAGAAAAAGATAAGAAATAGAAATTGGTTAACTTCCGATTTATCTCTGGTCATATTAATTTAACAGATTTATCATACATGCTAGCTCTATATATAACATTCAAAAAACCTTTCCTGTCTAATATATCAATTTGTATATATTTTAATCTTCAATACCCCATATAAGCTTTGCCCCCCCTGCATGTTACAAATAGTCAATCAATGGTTTCCACTCCTTAATAAAATAATAATTTGAATTTACTTTTAATAAACATGTCAATTTATCGTTTTCTGCCAATCCATCAATTTTAACATCCAATCTTGTGTCGTTGGTAAAATCTAATTTTCCCAATTTTTAAGAAGTCCTTCTAAGTCAGCCATTTATCTCTATTTCTTACTTCTATCTATGAAATGCTTCTTGCGTTCTCCTGTTGCATCCCTCATATCTGTCTTATATTTCTCTAAAAATGTTTTTACTTTTAAAGTAGAGGCTATCCTTAACTTTTGCCCTTTGAACACTTTCTTTTCTCTAGCATACCATGAATTAGCTCTGAAAGTTTTATCTATTTCCAAATCCAAATCTTGTTCTCTCATTTCTAGAACTTTAACTAATTCAAAAACAATCCTTTCTCTTGCTTTTTCATTTAATTGTTCTAGGGATGCACTCAATCTCAAAGTATGTTCTTTTTCTATCATTTCTGCTAAAGCAGTAGTATCTAAGTTATATTCAACTTCTTTTTTGGCACTTTCTGAGTTAATCTCTAATTTCTGCATCTGGCTTGCATCTCTTTAAATTCCCCTGATAAGGTATTAACCACTTCCTTAACTATCTGCACTTCTTTTTTAAATTCTTGTTTTATTTCCTGGGTTGGTTCTTCTTTCGCCTCTTCCATCTTCTTAACTACTTGTTGTCCCAATAAATCCATCTTTTTGTCCATCTTTTTTTCTAAAGTAAATAAATTTTCTATCTTCTTGTTGATTTGTTGACCCAAGTTTATAAATGCATCCATTTTTTTATTTGATAAAGTAATTGCATCCAGAATTGCATCCAGGATTCTTTTCTCTTCTGATGGTGGAGTTTCCATTAATACTGCAGTTATTGAAAGTTCTATAGATGCATTTCCAGTTTCTTTTTCTTTCTCTTTGTCTCTCTTCATCCTCAATGCCATATTTGTCATAATGTAGATAATATTCCTGTAAAAGAAAAAAAAGAGAGAGGGAGAAATAAAAAAGGAGAGAGATAATAATTGTTGCAATGGTTGTTTACAAAAAGGGGGAGTAAGGAAATACAAAAAGTAAAAACAATCCTTTAAAAAATAGTTGTCGTAATAACAAGATTGTAGTCCATTAGGTATAAGTCCATATAAATGTAAAAACAAAAGATAAAAAAGAAGAAAGAAACTTCTTTGAACTGTAGACAAAATAATAATAAAAACAATAAACAAGTCCAAGATTTCTCACGCCAGCTTACATCCCTCCAATTCAACCATAAAAAAAGAAAAAGGTAGAAAACAAAAAAGAATCTACAAGAATCCAATTTATTTTTTCACCCAGAGTACACCTTAAACAATCAAATTTCAATAAAAAGAAAGTCCAGTTAAAACATAAAAAGTTTAAAAGGCATCTTGTAATCCAAATGATATTCCAGAAGTTTAAAAGAAAATAGGGAAAGAAGAAAAGAAAAGTTATTTCTTGGCAAGCATCACAAAAAGATAAAAGAAAGGATGTTAAATCACCAGTTCACTATTTCATAAAATCTTAAAATCCAGGCAGAATAACTCCAAAAAAAAAAAAAAAGAATACTTTTATTTATCCATAAGTTTTAAAGTAAATCAAAGTAAAAATAAAAGGGAAAGTCACTCATTTCATTCCAGGCAAAGTCAATAGCTTTTTCACTCCCACCACTTAACAGTCTCTTGGCAAGAAGGAAATAAAACACCAGCATTTATTAATCAAGTCCAGAGGTAAATCTTAGATCAATAAGGCAAATAATATTCAAAAAATAAAAAGTGAATCTAAAAGGTTGGGTGAGGTGCTACTTATCTTGGTCAGATTTCAGGGCTTCCGCAGAGCTTCATGACAATTCCAGCCGCCCTTCTCCGCTTCAATCTCCCTTCCCCCGTGGTGGAAATACAGGGGTCGGAAGAGAGCAGAGAATCCGGCGACCCTCTGTGGGTAATCTTCTGCTCACCCTCTCTTCAAGGGTGATTTCGGCGATTTCTTCTTTTATTTAATCGCCGCCAACGGAAAGCCTTGGAGCTGTCAGCTCAGCGCACCGCTCACTCCAACGCCTGGAAGCAAACTCTCATCTTATTGTGTATTATGATGTTTATAAATAAATATTATAAATAAATAAATAAATAATAGTAATTTTAAAATATTAAATTTAAATTAAATTAAATTAAGATTTAAAATAATTAAAATAAATAACAAATAAATAACAGAATAAATATTTTACTTAAAATTAATTTCCATAATTTCTGTGCTCTATCCTTTGCTGTTTCTTTGTTTGGCATCTCTGTTTAAGCTGTTATGTATACTGTGTACTAAAGGATCCAAGAACTATATGTAACAATCAGGTAGCGCACCACAAAGCATAGCAGATAATATAGTATATTTTAGTATGTACTAGATTTCTTTCTGTTCACTTACCTGCTAACAAATTTTCTCTGATATCATTTTTATCAAGGTAATAAAAATATTCACAGATTGTTCACAGTTTTATCTTCTGAAGCTTTTCAAATGTATTTTTTCTTATGTTTCTGACCGTTGCTTGAAACAGGATGATATTACTGAGACCTGTCTGGGCCCTGAAGGGGGGGTGCCCCTTTCAGAAATGTGCCCGTCTAGGTTTACGGTATGGCATCAGCCGAGACTCCAGGGCAGGGGAGGAGGGGTGGCCATTGTCATCCGGGAATCTCTAGTGGCCTTCAAGTGCGCTGCTCCACAAGTGGCCTGTTGTGAGACCCTGTTTTTGAAGTTGGGCTCCTGAGAACAGTTGGGATTGTTGCTACTGTACCAGCATCCCTGCTGCATAGCAACCTCCCTGCCTGAGCTGCTGGAGGCCATCTTGGAGTTGGTGGTGGAGTTTCCCAGACTCATGCTTGGGAATGCCATGGGCCTGTCCCAGATTATTTGGGACCCAACTCGAGACAGTGGCCTCCCACTAGACTTGGTTTTCTTGTCAGAGCAGTGGCAATGTGATCTGAAGGGAAAGTTACACCTATCCCCCTTGTCATGGTCAGATCATGCCCTGGTGACTGTGAGATTCTCCCTTGCCGCCCCCGTCTGCAGGGAGGCAGGACCCATTTGATTGGTCCACCCCCGGTGACTATTGGACCCAATGGGGTTTCAGAGGGAGCTGGGGGTTATACCCGAGGAACTGCTGCACGGTCCAGCGGAGGCTCTGGCTGCTGCCTGGAATAGGGAGGTGGCTGGGGCCTTGGACAGGATTGCTCCTGTGCGACCCCTCTTGTCCCATCAAACCCGACACTCACCGTGGTTTACGGAGGAGTTGAGAGTTCTGAAGAGTATTAAGAGACGTCTAGAGTGCTGCTGGAGGAAGACAAGGACCAAACCCGACTGAACACAAACTAAAGCCGCTATTAAGGCCTACCTTGTGGCGGTAAGAGTGGCAAAACTTCAATATTTCTCCGCTCTTATTGCATCCGCAGAATGCTGTTTGATGGCCCTATTTAAGATCACTTGATCCCTTCTGGGGAAGGTGAGTCCAGTGACTCACCTACAGGGCCATGCAGAGGAGTTTTCTGGGCATCTGGAGGATAAAATCACTCGGATCCATTCCAAGTTGGATGCCAAGTGTGTGGCATGGCCTGTGGAGATGCCTGGGGAGTGTACTTACCCGGTTATCTGGGAACAGTTTGACACTTTTGGGCCTGAGGAAGCGGACAGGGTTCTCTGGACTGTAAATGCAACCACTTGTCAATTAGATCCTTGTACCTCCTGGCTGGTAAAGGCAGCTCGGGAGGTGACATGTGAGTGGGTTCAGGTGATGGTGAATTCATCCTTGGGGGGAAGGATGCCTTTAAAGAGGTGCTGATGCACCCCCTCCTCAAGAATCCATCACTGGATCCCACCATGCTGGACAACGTTCGTCCAGTCTCCCACCTCCCCTTTTTAGGGATGGTAGTTGAGAAAGTGGTGGCGTTGCAGCTCCAGAGGATCCTGGATGAAACAGATTATTTGGACCCTTTTCATTTGGGTTTCAGGCCCGGATATGGGATGGAAACAGCTTTGGTCACACTTTTGGATGATCTCTGGTGGGAGTGGGATGGGGGCAGTGCATCCATCCTTGCTCTTCTTCACCTCTCAGTGGCTTTTGATACCATCAACCATGGTATCCTTTTGGGTCGGCTCAGGGAGTTGGGGGTGGGTGGCACGGTTTTGCACTGGTTCACCTCCTTCCTCCAGGGCCGGTACCAATTGGTGTTGATAGGGAGTGAGAGATCCGGTCCACAGCCCCTCCTTTGTGGGGTGCCATAGGGTTCAGTACTCTTTCTGCTCCTTTTTAACACCTACATGAAACCACTGGGTGAGATCATCCATTGTCACGGGATGAGGTATCATAAATATGCTGATGATACCCAATTATACATCTCCATCCCGGGTGACCTAAGTGATGCTGTGACCATCCCCTCTCGGTACCTGGAGGCTGTAGGGGTCTGGATGGGGAACAACAGGTTTCAGCTGAACCCTGGTAAGATGGAGTGGCTGTGGGTTGGGGACTCCTTGGCATCCAGGAATATTTGGTTCTGGATGGGGTTGCACTGCCCAAGACAGATCCAGTGTGGAACTTGGGGGTTCTCCTGGACTCACGGCTCCTGCTCAAAGAGCAGGTGGCAGCCATGGCCAGGGGAGCCATTGCCCAATTTCGTGTTGTGCCCCAGCTACACCCCTTACTGGATCAGGAGGCCCTCCGGTCAGTCACTCATGCCCTAGTCATCTCCTGTATATACTATTGCAATGTGCTCTACATGGGGCTACCCTTGAAGAGCATCCAGAAGCTACAGCTGGCTCAGATGTGGCTGCATGAGCAGTTTTAGGAGCCACAAAGACGGCACATATAACACCTTTGCTGTGTGAGCTGCATTGGGTGCCAGTTTGCTTCCAGGTCCAATTCAAGGTGTTGGTGATCACCTTTAAAGCCCTACATGGCATGAGTCCAGGTCACCTGAGGGACTGCCTCACCCCTATTACATCAGCCTATCCCACCCGGTCAGGCAGTGAGGGCATGTTACAGACCCTGTCCATGAGAGATTGTCAATTGGCAGGGACCAGGAGGAGGGCCTTCTCTGCTGTAGCCCCCACCCTCTGGAATAAGTTACCCCCAGAGGTAAGGCAGGCCCCCACTCTCCCAGCCTTCCAAAAGGGGGTCAAGACTTGGCTGTGCCACCTCACTTGGGGTGGGAGGGGGGATAGTCTATCATGGGGGTGGTTGGCACCTTGATGCAGCCCTGGGAAATTTTATTGAGACTGTGGTTTCACCATCTTGGATTTATATTTCATATTTTATATTTTAGAGTTTTATGATTATTTATATTTTTATAATGAATCTGTTTTAATGATATTTTAATTCTTTTATTATCTTAATACGTTTTTAAACTGCCCAGAGTCATTTGTCAAGATAGGCGGTGAAGAAATATGATAAATAAAGAAATATGTTAGGATAGGATTTTATCGATTTTGGATTCCTTCCAGCTGCATGTGGTTATTAGATGGTGGTGTCAGACTTGAGATACAGTAGAGTTGTTGCCCTTCTGGCAATCTGTTGATGATGCAAAATACAGAGATGTCGGCATGGTGCCTAGCATGCCGCCAATGACATCACCATAGTGGATAATGATGAAATTGGCAATTTATAGCATCAGCCTCTGCATGACCACAGCTTTGGAGAATGCACTGCAAGCCATAGGCAATGTCTTTTAGCCCAATGAAACACAATGGGAAAATGAAGACAAAGTCACCAGATGCAAAAAGTAATTACTGTATATGAAACCATTGTGAAGATTAGTCCTTATTCAGGTTGAGTATTGTTACAGAAATAAGAGAACCACTGTAAAATACGAACCAATGCCTCAGATTTGACATACTGAACATTGTTATGCAGACGTGCTTGCCTGCACATCTGAGAATCAAACTCTTTGCTTGTCATCTGTGTTTAATATGAGAGATCATAAAGTTCTTCCAGATCAATTGAAACATGGCTAGTTCAGTGTTTACCTAGTTTTTGACTGATTTGCTTAACTGATCTCAATTTGTATCTTATGCATTGAAGTATTTGGCTGAAGTTAATGTAGTTCCCCAGAGCTTTGTTCTTAGCTCTGTGCTTTACTATTTATACAACCTCAATGGCTTTGGTTTTTCTAGCAGTTTGGGCTCAATATTCATTGCTTTCCTGACAAAACTCAGTCTTGTCTCCCTCTGTCCCTCCCTCCCACTCTTTCTCTCTCTCTTTTAAAATTTTGTTTATCCAGTCTGACAGGAGCTTGAACATAAAATGTCCCAACATTTATTTTTAACAGAATGCCTCACAGAAGGAATTCTTATTAACTAGAGCACCTGGCTATGGGAGCGTTGCTTATTCTTCTAAAATCCAGATTGATGGTGATCACACAGCTTTTGCAGATGTTGCTAAATGTTAATCCTGCTTATGTCTTTTGTACAATTGGTGTCAGCTGTGGTCCGAAAAACTGTATTACTATTTAATAAATGTGGTATAATGCTTTTGAATGAGGAGATTTACAGTTTGTTTACTTCTTGCCTGTGAATTTACAGTATGTACTTCCTTGGCTGTAAAATATATTTTATCTTTTGATTGTCTTGGCAGAACTATGCATATGGTGCAAACTGGAAAATATTCTTTGCTGAATATTAGAGTTTTGTAATCAATGTTTTAGCACAACCTAGATATCTTCCATTCATTGTAGATTGATATATTATTAAGTAAAATACTTATTTTATATTGATTTTATATTATTTATTTGACTTTCTATACTGCTGATGAATGAAGTAGGGTTTTTATTTTACTAAATCAGATTATTGGTCCATCTAATTATGTCTTGTCTATACTGATTGGCATTGGAATTTCAAGACTTCAACCAAGACAAGAATCTTTCCAAATCCTACCCATTATTGAGCTATGAACTCATGTACCCCATATGTTAGTTTGTATACATGATTCTCCCTGCAAATGGGCAATTTAATATCTTAGCCAATTTATAGTCAAAATCAAGGTCATTTTCTAAACATCATAATTAATATGAACATGAAAATAGTGTTTTAATTGGCAAAGCAGTTTTTGACCTGGTTTATTTCCACATATATGCAACTAAAGCTTGACATCCAGAAACAGGGCTCTCCAATTATGGACAGAATTTGGGGGGGAAAAACCATCCAAACCACTCTGCTTGCTCAGAAAGTTCCATCTGCTATAGGAATAGCCTCATGCCTCTACACTCAGGACAGCTGGGCAGTGGTGTAGATAGAAATTGCCAAATGGTAATTCAGTATATTGAGTGGCTGAATGAATAATCAAAGACATAATGCCATATGCATAGGGAATATTTTTTTTATAATTATGAAATATATTTTAAAAAACCCTTTACAACTCCATAACAAGATAACTGATCTTTGTAAATGGACAATATGGTTTATGATTGCTAATATTGGAACAAAACTGGCTGCAACTATCTCAGTAATTGTTAAAATAGGTTGTTGACAGGAGGCACCAAGAAGTAACATGGAGATCAAGATCTATATAGGGACAAAAAAGAGCATGGGTAGGCAAGTGGCAATAGAAGAAAGATGTCAAATATATTAGTTAGTTAGCTGGTTTCTAAGGTGATGCCCCAAGGACATAACAATCTAAAGTCTAACTTGGAGAAAGCAAAAAGAGCAGAAACAGTGAACAAAAATGAGCAATACAAAAGTATGTATCCAGTTCAGTTTGATATATTTCATGGAAATCAATAACCTGCAAGACTGCCTTTAAATTTTTCCAGATTTTCTAGAAAAACAATCCAGAATAATCCTGAATCAAACTGGAGTTTTTAGAATGAAATCTCCCAGTTGCTTTGCCCCATTCCTCAAAGACATCTCCACTTTTCCCATTATTAAGATATACTCCCCTTTAACTTTATATCCCTTCTCCCATTATGGTGGCATGTGTGGCAAAATAGAGGGTGGTTGGAATTTATTACAGTTGGGTTTAATAAAATTGTGGTGTGTGCCTGCAGTTTTCATACATTAGCCATTGTGACCCAAGAAGATAGAAATAGACTGTTTTGATTTGCCTTTAATGACAATAGACTATGCTAGTCAGTTGAAAATAATTTCGAAGGTTGGAAAGCTGAGACTTGAGGAAAAAAAGTAAATAGAAACTCTTTGCAAACATAATAAAACTTATTTCTATCATTTAAAAAGGAAAATGAATCTTTGCTAACAAATACAGTTAGGTTTAAATGAAGTAAAGTCCCATCTGATTAACATTCACAGCTTTAGCAATAGCAACAGTGTTATTTTGATGTACTTGAGGGTACAGCATAACTTAAGAAAACACTTTTAATGTAGTAGCAGTAGACCGTTTCTTCTTTTCTAGATATTAGAGAGAGGGGGGGGGGGGGTTATTCCTGTATCATCAATTAGGAAATGACAAAGGTTGATGTGACTCCATACCCCAATCATGAGAACAGACCAACTTTTTGTTTCTCACTACTGTATAGTAAGTATATCCAATTGCCTTTGGAGTTCTCACAAGCAGGTGATGGAAATATACATCTGTCCCACCATTGTTCCCTATCACTGGAACTTGGAGGAATGCTTTTCCTAATACAATGGTAAAATTGGGTCATGTTATTTTACCATGATATCTACATTTTATGTTTGGTGGAGAAATACTTTGTTCTCAAACTCCTTCAAATGAGCTGCATTGCATGATTCCTGAACCTAGTGTTTTGAGAGAGGGAATACATTTTTTTCCTGTCCATGTCCTTCATACCATGCATAGATTTATTCTCCTCAATCAGCCATATTTTTTCTAAAGTAAAAAGTTCTAAAGCCTTTTCTAGTGAGGAAGGTGATTGAGCCCCCTGATTATTTTGATTGCTGTCTTCTATTTTCCAGCTCTATTTTATCCTTATTCAATGTGACTGCCAGAACTGTACAAAGTTCAGGGCTAACAATGTTGGCAGTTTTATATTTAATCTCTTTCTAAATAGGACAGGAAGGCCTGGTGTGATATGGTCCATGAAGTCACGAAGAGTCGGACATGACTAAACAACTGAACAACAGCAACAACAACAAATAATTTAAAAGGAAGGAAGGAAGGAAGGAAGGAAGGAAGGAAGGAAGGAAGGAAGGAAGGAAGGAAGGAAGGAAGGAAGGGAGGGATATTCATTATACTATCCGTTATGATCCCAAGATAATTTCTTCTGGTTAGCTACAGACAAATACATCAATATATTTCTATTTGCTTGAGCATTCAATCAATTTAAAGCAATCCTCCAGGAGCTCTTCACAATCTTGCTTGATTTTCACCACCCTAAATAGTTCAGTACCGTAAGTAAATTTGATGAACTCATTGCTTGCCCCAAATCAATATGATTTAGGAACAACTCAAAAAACACCAGTCCCCACACAGGTTGTCTTAAGCTTGTTCTTCTTTGAGCTGAGGGTTTTTTTTCTTCTTTTATTACTATTTCCCAGATTTGCCTGGTGTAAATTAAGCTGATCATCTTATAATTTCCAAAATCTTTCCTGGATCTTTTTTAAGCTTGGTGTCACATTGTCTATTTTTCAATCCTCCAATACTGAGTGCAATATGAGAGACACATATATTTTTGCAAGGATATCACAATTTCATATATATTTTTTAAATCTAGTGGGGTTGCCATTAGCATCTGATGTTTTGTTAAGTGTAGTTTCTCACGATATCCTTGAATATCTTCTCTTGTTATCTATATTTTCCCTAAGAATGTCAGTAATGTCTCAAGTACAGTATCTGTCCTATTGTTCTGTAGTAAAGACAGAAGAAAAAAATCATTCATTCATTCATTTTCTCTGCAATCTCCATATATTGCTGTCATGGCCTGAGCATGAATGTATCCACTCTGTGTAAGGGTATCTGCAGTCTTCTATTATTACAAGCATTTGTCTTTGATTTCTTTTACCATCCCAAGTTCATCTACTGCATTTTAATTATGTGAGCCATAGCATACCTGTAAATGTAATTTATGTTTGCTGACAGATATTGCGACCCATAGGGATTCCTGAGGGAATCTGGACTTCCAGTGTTTGGATGTTAGATTTTATCTCCTCTTTTTTTTTTTAAAAAAAAAAAAAAGAATTTCATTACATTTCAAACAAAGATAAACACTACAGAAAAACAAAAAACTACAAAGAAAAAAGAAAAAAGTAAAAAAGTGTGGAAACACAAGTGAATTTTTTTTAGAATTACAGAAAGAGGTGACTTCCGACAATTTACCATAATCAATCCCTTACTCTATATTAAACAAAAATCACATTATTTCTATAAATCAATCCATTGGCACATTATAAAAATCACTAAATACAGTTGTTCCATCCCCTTATATTAAAAGAAAAAGAAGATGATAGATAGATAGATAGATAGATAGATAGATAGATAGATAGATAGATAGATAGATAGAGATAGATAGATAGATAGATAGATAGATAGATGATAGATAGATGATAGATAGATAGATAGATGATAGATTGTATATATACACACAAACACCTCCTAATAAACTTCTCCCTCAAAGATAACGTTTATTTAATTACTTCCTTCCTACTACTGTTCTATACATTCCTGTCTACTACAATAAAGATCAAACTAAAAAACATAAATTGTCTACCATTATACTTGATATTACAACAATTTCAATAATCTTAATCATGTTAAACCCAAAACCAAGCTTGCTCTCTCTCTCTCTCTCTATATATATATATATATACCTATATATATATATATACATACATACATACATACATACATACATACATACATATAAACACACACACCTTAATAACCTTAAGCCAAATCATTAAAGATAAATTAAATCAGCCAAACCCTTAAAGCAAACCAGATAAACATTGGCTGTTGTGGGTCTTCCGGGCTGTTTGGCCGTGTTCTGGAAGTTGTGGTTCCTAACGTTTCACCAGCATCTGTGGCCAGCATCTTCAGAGGGCAGGAGCACAGACAGAAGCGAAATCTCTGTGCCCAGGTAGAGTGGCAATGTTTTGTTTGTTTTCTATTTATAGAGCTAAGCTATAGGAGATTAGGTGGGTTTTTTTGTTGTGTTGAAATGTTAATGAGTGGCTGATGAGCGTGATTAGCATGTTCATTGTGAGAAGTATTCCCATGTCCTGGTGGTTGGACTGAGTTCGTTGACCTTTTGCAGGCTGTGTTTTTCAGGACTGGTAGCCAGGTTTTGCTAATTTTTAGACTTTCTTCTTTTTTATTGTACCTGTGCTGGTGTTTGTGAATTTCAATGGCTTCTCTGTATAAGCTGGTGTAGTGGCTTTTGGTGTTGTCCAGTATTTCTGTGTTTTCAAATAGGATTTTGTGTCCTGTTTGCTTGAGAGCATGTTCAGCTACTGAAGATTTTTCCGGTTGCTGTAGTCTGCAGTGTCTTTCGTGTTCTTTTATCCTGGTGTGAATGCTTCGTTTTGTGGTTCCGATGTATACTTTTCCGCAGCTGCATGGTATGAGGTATACTCCTGCAGTGGTGCGGGGGTCCCTTTTGTCTTATGCTGATTTTAGCATTTGTTGTATTTTCCTGGTGGGTCTGAAGACTGTTTGAAAGTTGTGTTTTTCCATCAGTTTTCCCATGCGGTCAGTGACTCCTTTGATGTAGGGCAGGAATACTTTGTTTGTGTGGGGCTGTTTTTCTTCAGTTGGATGTTGTTTTCTTGGTTTGATGGCTCTTTTTATTTCATTCTTGGAATAGCCATTCGCCTGTAGGACCCAATTCAGATGGTTAAGTTCATTGTTGAGAAATTTGGTTTCACAGTTTCGATTAGCATGATCCACCAAGGTTTTGATCATGCCTCTCTTTTGTCGTGGGTGGTGATTGGAATTTTTGTGCAGATACTGGTCTGTATGGGTGGGTTTTCTGTATACTTTGTGTCCTAGTTTGAGGTCTGGTTTGCGTATGACCAGCGTATCTAAAAATGGAAGTTTGCCGTCAGTTTCTTTTTCCATAGTGAATTGTATATTGGGGTGGATGCCATTTAGGTGGTCCAGAAATTTCTCCAGTTCTTCTTCAGTATGACTCCAAATTGCGAAGGTGTCATCCACGAACTGGAACCAGACTGTTGGTGTAATGGGAGCCGATTCCAAAGCCTGTTTTTCAAAATGTTCCATGTAAAAGTTTGCTATGACTGGGCTCAGGGGGCTTCCCATGGCAACGCCATCCATCTGTTCGTAGAACTCATTCTCCCATTGAAAGTAACTAGTTGTTAGGCAGTGTTGAAATAAAGCTGTAATGTCTTCTGGGAAGATTTGCTTGATGAGTGCCAGGGTGTCCCTTACTGGTACCTTGGTAAACAGGGATACCATGTCAAAGCTGACCAGTTTGTCTGTGTGGTTTAGTTTTAGGGTGCTGATTTTGTTAATGAAGTGTCCTGAGTCTTTGATGTGGGATGGAGTCTGTCCGATGTGGGTCTGTAAAAGGGTTGCCAAATGTTTGGATAATTCATATGTCGGGGAGCCAATGGCACTTACAATGGGTCTGAGTGGGATCGAGTATTTGTGGATTTTGGGGAGTCCGTATAGTCTTGGTGAGAGAGCTTTTGTCTTACAAATATGTTGTAGTACATTGGGATGCAGGGAGGTGCTCTTTATCAGTGTGTTGGTTTGCTTCATGATTTTGTTGGTCGGATCCCGTCTTATTGTTCTGTATGTGGTGGGGTCTAGTAGTTCTCTGATTTTGTCTTTGTATTCATCTGTGTTCATAATTACTGTGGCGTTGCCTTTGTCCGCTGGAAGGATGATGGTGTCTGGGTCTGAATTGAGGGTCTCTATGGCGTTTCTCTCCTTCTTAGTAATGTTGCTGGTGGGAGGCTTTGCTTTCTTTAGGATTCTTGCCACTTCACCCCCTATTTCTTCTGCTTCTTCCTCCAGCCGTTGGTGAATGGCTGATTCCACATTGGCAATGATATCTTCCACTGGAATTCTGGTGGGTGTAATTGCAAAGTTTCCTCCTAAACCAGGTCAAAAACTGCTTTGCCAATTAAAACACTATTTCCATGTTCATATTAAAAACAGCCCCCCACAAACAAAGTATTCCTGCCCTACATCAAAGGAGTCACTGACCACATGGGAAAACAGATGGAAAAAAACAACTTTCAAACAGTCTTCAGACCCACCAGGAAAATACAACAAATGCTAAAATCAGCAAAAGACAAAAGGGACCCCCGCACCGCTGCAGGAGTATACCGCATACCATGCAGCTGCGGAAAAGTATACATCGGAACCACAAAACGAAGCATTCACACCAGGATAAAAGAACACGAAAGACACTGCAGACTACAGCAACCGGAAAAATCTTCAGTAGATTCAAGCGTGAATGCTGTTTGTAATCTTCTGGCTGCAAGCCACCATCCGAAGGACAGATGGGGTGATTCCATGTGTTTCCTTTCCTGGAAAAACACTCCTGGGCTTCAGGAAAAGCTTGCCTGAGCCCAAGAAAAATGCTGCATTGTCATTTCTGCCTGCTAAGCCCGCGGACACAGCTGTTCAGTCCACCATGTCCCCACCAGAAGTTGGTATTCATCCAGATTTTATCTCTTTGATATAATCAACATCACCTCCTTCATACAGTTTGTGTTAAGGAATGAATGTATCCCACTAATTCTACAATTGTGTGTTTTATCAATAAATATATATTCTTGTTTACAACCAAGACATTAGCTCTCCCATCTGGGCTCATAAACTGGCATACAAACACCTAGGCACTATGTTCTTTTTTCAGATGTGACCCCTTTTTAGGGCTTGCCTTATTGTTGTGTCTTGATTAATATGTCTATTCAACCCATTTACAATGTAGATAATTCTTCGGCTAATTGTCCAAAGAATTTTGTCTCAGTTTAAAACTAAGGTAGTTGGTTTGTTATTTAAGTCAGTTTATCTTTGAACTCCTATTTCATTAGACATTGCTAGATTAAATGGTGTTCTGCACTATAGTATAGTATAGGATGTGTTTAGCATAGCATAGCATAGCATAGCATAGCATAGCATAGCATAGCATAGCATAGCATAGCATAGCATAGCATAGCATAGCATAGCATAGCACAACCCAATGTTATTCTTAGGAAGAAAAGGAATGGTAACTCTTTCCGCACCCCTGATCTCAACAAGTGTAAGTAATAGGGAGTTTATGTGGTAACTTGCTATAATCACTGCTTCTGCTTGTACTGGATTCGTGTTGATGCACAATTTAAAACAAACATAATCACAGGTATGAAAACAGGAACAATGACAACATGATACACAAGTTTGGAAACAACTACCACAGCATTCATTATGTTTCCAAGGTATACTTCAGTAATATGCATAAATTGGAACATACCCTTTTACCAAGTTGACAGACTAGTACATCATTTTCATCTTGTTTACAGGAATAGATTTGTAACACAAGAAATTAATTAGGATTTCTCATCTTAGTTATTATACTTGACCACCTATCTTCCATAGTGGAATCATTGTTTTATAGTGCAAAAGGAAGTGTTGCTCTATGCTGTGAAGATTTACAAATCCACCTTACAGTATATTTGAGTTGTTGTGCATTCTGCCATGAGGAACCAACCAAGGTTTATTAATAATTGCAAGTTAATGCAACATAAAATCAATCTGATTGCCAGACTGTTTAAAAGCTGTAACAGTGGCACATTAAGGAAGGAAAGGTTTACACCCAAGAATGAATTCACTTATTTTCTATTTATTCTTTTTTTTTTTTTTGCCTTTAGCGGATAAATGACATTTAAATTAAAATGATGGTGTGAAGTGCATAGTGATTTTGAATGTAGCGATTAAAACCAAAATTGTACCTGACAACTAACAATGGGTAAAAGTGATGGATTTTAGTTTGCATATATTTGACACCAGAAGAAAAAAAAGAGAGATTTCTTGATTACTGCAGCATGAAAAGGTGACATTTCAGCTCCGAAAAAAGGCAAGTCTATTAAGTACAGCTTCCTGTTTTTAATTTAAAATAACTTAGATTTACCAGGTACAATAAGTTGATTGACTTTCCTGTCAAAGGCCTGAAGGCGACCACTGGCGGCTGTTTTCCTGAAGCCCAGTTTCCCAGAATTCAATTCAGGTGAAAAGTATGTGTTATGCCATGAACCATTTTTGTCAGCTTAAACAAGCTAATTCAGTTTGCCTCTCCAGTCTGTTGGGTTCCCCAACCTAATTCTTAGATTTAGCTACACAATACTAAGAGAAAGGAACATCCTTAAACGGTATCCATAAATCAATATTTTCTTTAGAACATAATGAAGCAATAGTCTTATTAATTTTAATGCAGGTTGATCTCCTCCATTTTTTTGCAGGAGAGTAAGTGGCATTGGATTTTACTACCTATCAGGTGGTACTTCCATGCGTAGAGTACTTTTACACTCCACATTTATTTTTGTTCAGGAGAGGAAGGAATGGAAATTGTGTTAAGTTATAACAGGTGTGAACTATTGCTTTCACTTTTTCTGGTTCACTATGGCTTTTGTAACTTTATAGACTAGACAAAAATTGTGACTTTGATACTGTTTCATAGCTTTACTTCACTCTCTGTAATCTTGCAACCATGGCCTATTGCAACAAAAGATAAGATAAGAGAGCCAGTTTGGTCCAGTGGTTCAGGTGCTGGGCTAGAAACCAAGAGTCTATGAGTTCTAGTCCCACCTTAGGCATGAAAGCTGGCTGGGTGACCTTGGGCAGTCACTCTCTCTCAGCCCAACTCACCTCACAGGGTTGTTCTGGGGAAAATAGGAGGAGGAAGGAGTACTAGGTATGTTCGCCGCCTTGAGTTATTTATCAAAATAATAAAGGCGGGATAAAAATTAATTAATTAATTAATTAATCTAGGCACAAAGCAATACCAAATGGGTATTATTATACCATGGTTGGTCGCACAGTCAGCCAGATGTTTAGACTGGATTTGGCATTTTTGTCCATCTATCGAGTCCTTCATTATTATTATTATTATTAGCACAACAATGTGAAATCACAGCTGCCAGTCCTTTAGCTGGTATTGGCTTTCATTCACATCAAATGGGTTGATAGGATTCTTTTTCTGTTTTCTCACCATAGTGAGTGGATTGATGGATACACTTAGTCTCGCTCTTCTGCTGAGATCTGTCTGGCATGGGTGACCCTTCTGGTAGAATTTGCTACCGCCAACATAGCTCTCAACCTCATCAGAGCATCACGGCCTGGAAGATCAGCCAATTTTTTAATGACTTTCTGAATGTCTTTCAGGTTGGAACCATATGAATCTCTGGGGGGGATGCTGTTCCAGTGGGTGGGCACTGATTTCTGATTTCTGATATCTGATTTCTGCCTCATCACTCTCTTACCCAGATCTGGGAATTTTCTTTGTGAAAAATTGTATTTGAAAGAGACAATGTTTTTTGTTTGTTTCGAAAAGAGAATGAACTCCCTTCACATATATTAGTAAATAAGATTTTAAAATGAAATCTCCTTCATATAATTTTCAGGTAAGTTGGCATAGGCTTACAGAAGTTTTGCATGTTCTTGGTGATTTTGGAGAAGCTGAAAAGATGCCTCAGCGATCTTACATTTATTGAAAAATGCAGGTATGGAAATAGGAACAGTTTAGCCACCCCCCTACATGTTTTAAGAGAATAAAATTATTTATCAAGGCCAAGAAAATGGTTACAAAATAGTCAGAAAAAGTTTATAAGTCTCTTCTTAGGATGATTGTCACATTAAATAAAACTAATGACAGAAAGATGTGGTAAAACAATATTTAATGTGTTTTGATATACTTTGCATGAGATGGAGTTAAGATTTGTGCATATTAGGAGAATGTTACAGCTTTGTACAGCCCTTTCCCACCTTATACCTCACCCATGCACAGGTTGTCTGACACTGGTTCCTCAATAAGTCCCATAGATGAGGCATAAACTAGGAACTCAGGACAACAATCCTATACCTGTTTATCTGAGAGACATTCCAGTTGAATGTGATGGGACCAACTTCGGAGGAGATATGTGTAAGATTGTGTTGCTAACCATCATCTTTTTAACAAAGTAATAGTCATCCTGAAGCTGCAACATATTGATCTACCTTCTGAGTTATTATTAGGACTACAGAGCTGATACTGTATATGTGAAATGCTCTGAATGTTGGAAAATTACTTTGGGTAATTTTCAGTTTATTGTTGCACCCAACCCATTCCCAGTCAATCCCTATATCCAGATTACAGCAAGCATACACACCACTCAGTGCAGCTACCAAAAACATACCATGATATTTATTTATTAAACACTGGCCAAAAAAAACCACACACACATACATGGCAAAATGGAACAAAAAAGCAGAGAAAAGCAGGAAGAGAGAGAGAAATCAACAACAGGCAAGAGATAAAAAGCAGAAGATTTAATATCAACAATCTACATTATCTATAGCTATAGCTATCTATACCAAAGGTACAGAATTTTCTAGTGCTACTGGAAACAATACTGTAGGAAATTAACATGGACAGTACCAAAGGAAGTGGCTCTTGGTTATTCCAGCCTTAACTCTTTTATGCACATAACAGTAGCAGAATAAAGATAAAAAGTAGGACACCAGGTGATCCCTTCTATGCACATAACAGTAGCAGAATAAAGATAAAAAGTAGGACACCAGGTGATCCCTTCTATGCACATAACAGTAGCAGAATAAAGATAAAAAGTAGGACACTAGGTGATCCCTTCTCTGCTCTGCTTCATAAAGGGGGAAAATTAGTAGATGGAGATGATGCATCCAACAGTTAACATGTCAGGAGTTCAGTATGAATCAGAAGCACTGCCTAGACATTACCAGAAATCAAGGACATTTTTTTTTCCTTCCTAACATTTTTCCTACAGGTGCAGGGTCCACTTTTCGGATCAACTGAATGTTGATCCATTGGTTGTGACAGGAATTGATCAACCAGCTTGTCACCTGAGCCTGATGTCGTGGGCTGAGAGATTGTGACTGGCTCAGAGTCACCCAGCCGGCTTTCATGCCTAAGGCAGGACTGGAACTGGTTTCCTGGTTTCTAGCCTGGTGCCTTAACCACTAGACCAAACTGACTCTCTAAATCAAGGACATATGACATATTTAAAAAATTTAAAGAAGAAAGCAAAAATATTATATTTACAGGAAGATATTTATATCCTTATAAAAAGACTAGAAGGGGAAAACATGAAAATATGATTGATAAAAGACGTGTCTCCAGCCTTATGATAACGAGAATCAAAACTGAAAAAAGATCACACATCAATATATAAAGAAAAGAAGGGATTTCCATGAATGTGGGCTCTGAAAATGAAACAATCTTGAACATATATATATAGTCTGTGTGTGTCCTTGTGTGTGTGTATGTATCTATGTATGTGTTTGTGTGTGTGTGTGTGTGTGTGTGTATGTATAGACACACATACACACATATATACATAAGGTAAAGGTTCCCCCCACACATTTGTGCAGTCGTGTCCGACTCTAGGATCCGGTGCTCATCTCCATATGTCTATGAAGGTTCTCAGTCATCCAGGTGGAATTGTTTGTAGCTTGAATCATGTCAACTGGATTTCTATTTTCTCAGTGGAAACGTTTCGCTCCTTATCCAAGGAGCTTCTTCAGTCTGAGCAAAGTTAGTAAGGGAATCCTAAATATGTTTCTAGGTAGCTGTGTGACCTTACACCTGGGGCTAGGTCATGGTTATATTGAGATGTTATTTTAAGTCCTTTTATCATCTAAAGGAGGATCGTTAAGATCACCATGCTGCTGTTGAGCTTGTGAAGTGGTCTTAATCTTCCTAGGCACAGAAGACAAAGCAGGGAGGAAGATGGGGGAAAGATTGTGCCTGAGGCCCCCACCTCTATTCAAGGAAGGATTTTCCAAGTTGGCATAAATGGATTCCTTGACACCTCTCTCATCTCCGTTTGTTAGCCGAAGAGCCAGCGTTGTCCGAAGACGCTTCCATGGTCATGTGGCTGGCATGACGCACACGGAACGCTGTTACCTACCCACCGAAGAGGCACCTATTAATCTACTTGCATTTGCATGCTTTCGAATTGCTAGGTTGGCAAGAGCTGGGGTGAGTGCGGGAGCTCACTCCATCACGCAGGACTAGGGACTAGTATGCTGATATTTCCTATGCATAAGCAGTAGGAACCAGAAAGTTCTTACAGATAAAAGCATGGGAAAGTGTGTGTGTGTGTGTGTGTGTGTGTGTGTGTGTGTGTGTCTATTTAGAGACATGGGAGACATCTTGATTGATTGATTGATTGATTGGTTGATTATGTGCCATCAAGGCGGTGTCAACTCTTAGTGACCACATAGATAGATTTCCTCCATAATGATCTGTCCCTAACCTGGTCTTTCTGGTCTCCAAATGGTACACTATGAATGCGTATTGACCACATTTCAGCAGTCTTACCCCTGAGATCTTGTAAAATGGGAGAATGCTGAAATATTTGAGTGTACTTTTTTCTCATATGATTTAAAATATTGCAAATTTGAGGGCACTGAAATGTTTTGGTGTTGGTGTTTTTAAATTAATTTGGAAGGACTGTGAGTGTCCTGGTTGCTGTGAGTACCAATTGTCAGTGTTGGAGATCGAGTTTTTTGGGATCAGTATTAGGAAAATAAATACTTTTCTGAAAAAGAAGGGTTGAGCTTTGGATTCTGGTGAACTTGAATATATTATTGCATTGCACTGATTTGTGAAAATTCACACGATTTCTAGGTTTCTACCAAAATGGACCAATCTGAACCTTAACCCATCTAATGTTTCATTAGCAGTTTAATAAATCAAGTCTTCTTTGAGTCAAGCATGATTCCTGATAACTTTATGGACCATCCATGTAGTTTTCTTGGCAATAATGTGGAAGCAATTTGCCACTGTCTCCTCTCTTTGCTCTTTGACTTTACATTCTATCCTACAGTCCTGGAATTTCTTGGTTGCCTCCCATTTAAGTACTAAGTAAGTCTAACCTAGGTTACCTTTGGATTTAGAGATTTAAAGAAGCACAATGACACAAAATATATTCATGCAAAAATGGACACATTTCCCCCAAACTCTCCATATAAGGAAACCATCAAAACAGGAGAAAAGGGGGAAGGGGAGGTGAAGATTTAGCTTGGTGATTGGGTTCCCTCTTCAATTGAGTGTTTTGGGGAGATCTTTTTATGTATTTATTTTATTTAAAAGATTTGTATGGCCACCCATATTATATAAAATAACTCTGGGCAGTTAACAACACTTAAAGAAACAACAAAATACAAAAAAATTAAAAGCCCTTTCAAATCACCAGGATATGCCAGACTTTTGTTAGTCCTTTCTTCCAGGAACAAAAACACTGAAAGTTTTCTAGGGACTCTGTGGTTCTTAAGACTAGTGAAACATTGGACAAACACTTGGAAACGCTAGATGTTGTGAGCCACCTAGAGTTTTTGAGAATCAGGTGGCATAAAATTATTATTATTATTATTATTATTATTATTATTATTATTATTATGGGTGGCACGGTGGTGTAATGGTTAAGACTACCGACTGTCGAACGAAAGGATGGCAGGTTGGCAGTTCGAGAGCCGGAAGCACCACGTAACGGGGTGAGCTCCCATTCTTGCCCAGCTCCTGCCAACCTTGGAAGCACGTAAAAATGCAAGTAGATAAATAGGTACCACTCCAGTGGGAAGGTAACAGCGTTTCATGCGCCTTGGCGTTTAGTCATGCTGGCCACATGACCACGGAAGTGTCTATGGACAACTCTGGCTCCCTTGGCCGAGAATCAGAGATGAGCGCTGCCCCCTAGAGCCAGATACGACTGGAAGGGGAAACCTTACCTTACCTTACCTTACCTTACCTTACCTTACCTTACCTTACCTTACCTTACCTTACCTTACCTTACATTATTATTATTATTATTATTATTATTATTATTATTATTTCCTCTATTTTTTATTGGTTTGTTTAGTACATTTATATCCTTCTGCAATTCCATAGGACTCTCTAATACAGAATTTTTTCAAACAGATTATTCATACATACACACAGAAAACATATCATCACTCCACAATTTGAATATTGCCCTTACATAAAATGTTGCTACTAGCATATTTTTTTCAGATTTCCTAACTATCAGCATATTTACCCTTTATAGCATTTTTATTGCAGTTGTCTACAAATAATAATGGGAGAATAAGCATTTTGAAGGAGGGATCTTCAGTCCGCAAGTGCTATTATACCACAAAAAATCCTATTTGTTCAGAAGGAAAAATTATGCCTGCAGAAGTAATATATTGTAATTGCTAAAGTAATTAGCATTTTATTATTTAAAAAATAGTCTTAGAACAAAAAGTCCTCAGCTTATTTATTTCAAGATTAGCAGGCTTCTTTTCATAAGGTATTATTATGTCTGCAAATTTCATCCAGTTGTAAACTCTTTTTAAAAGTTAGAGCTATTTATAAATTTCCACTGTCACTGAAAAGCACAAATCTTCAAATTTGCAAATCAAGATTCAGATTCAGTCTCTGAGTTACATGAGATGGCTTCCAAATGGATCCAAAAAGGGCTATTTTTCAAATCAAGGGAGTGAAAACACTTTCTGAAAGAGGGAATAATTGAAAAAAAAATAGTTTTATCAAACTGAGAAGACCAGCCCAACAATCCAATGGAGAAAAGGAAATAAACATTTATTAAACTGCTTAAAGATATTGAAGACTTCCTTGAGATGGTTTCCAGGGTTGATACGCTGTAAGATCATCTAGTGTCAACTCTGTAGGAAAGCAGTTCCTTTTGGTTTGTGGGCACTAACCTTTCTTCAGAGGCAACATCATGTTTTAAGTGGCTGCCATACAATTAGAGGGGAGGGGTGTGTGCATGTATGATAATTTACTTGGAAACAAAGGTGCCAGCATGTCACAACCCACCTACAAGTGAATTGTGATATGATTCTCTTTAAAAACTATATTAAAAGCAGCAACTCAGTATTAAGCATTCCTTTTGTTTTATTTTTGCTGTTAGTAAAAGCTGCTCTTCTGAAGATAACCTAAAGGGTTCTTATTCTTTTTTAGTCCTTTTTGCTGAAGGAAATGAATTCACACATTACTCAACAGAATGTCCCATTTGGTAAGGCACTTGCTGGGAAAAGGTTATTTGTAATGACCAAATTCGTCACTGTTTGGAATCTCATAAAGGTCACAAGAAAAGGGGTGGGGGTGTTGCACTTACTTTAAATAAAATTCTGTATTTTAGAAATAAGTATGCTTTACTTTCATTTCATAGAAATATCAAAGCTGTTTGCAGTATAATTTACTTTTTGAGCTCCTGACATTTACTCAGCTGACTGTCTTTGGAGAACAATCTCTTGATTTAGCAAAGAAGCTCAAAAGGTACAAAACCTATCAAATGCAAATTGCAAGCCAATGCACTCCAAAGTCTACCAAGCCCATATTTTAAACGGCTCACTTTGTAAAATACATTTCTGGTTCATCTACTCTGTCCAAAACCTAAATAAAATGTGTCCAGAAATACTTGGGATTTCATTTAAAAAGATTGTCACACACAGGAAATTAAATGGTTTCATTAAATGGAATCTATTGAGAATCTATTCACCCTTCCTTGTCTTTATATTCAAGTATTCTTGCTTTTTTACCTTGTAAATTTAATCAGTCATCCACTCCTGCTGCTACCACCATAACCAAGGTAAAATCCGGGTTTTTTTTATTAAAAAAACAACATAACAAATGCAAGCTGGAAGAATGACTATCTTTCTTATTCTGTTTTAGTAACCCAGAGAGTGAACATTAATTGGGCACCTTGGCAAAAAGCCAACAAGTCCCAATCAAGCAATAGAAGAAACCATTTGACACCTATCCACCACTGAGCATTTTGATTGGGCCAGAAGGCAAAGTGCCAACCTTTTACCTGTCCTTTCCAATTAGTAAAATGCAGGAGTCTTGAACTTCTCTGTTTTGAGTATCAGCCTGGTAGAAAGAGAAACATCTTTAAGATTATCTATTTTACAGAAGATGTTTGCTTGTTTATTTTCTCCAGAACGGTGGTATTTTTAAATCTTTGTTCCATTTTTTTTCCAGTTCCAATTTATTTCAAAGTACAAACAAAAATTTAAACAAATCAAAGAGCATCACCGTAAAAAGTTTTAATTTTCTGTACTGGCAGAGCTACGTACTATACTAGAAAGTTAGTGGTAAAATAACATATCTTGTTCATTTCTTCCTTATCCTCTCTAGTTCTACATTTATTTTCACCCTTTACATATACTGTCTAATAGTCACATTTATTATTTTATTTACTTATTACTTCAGCTTATAGGCTGCTCCTTTTCAAAGACTCTGGTTGGCTTACATTAATTAACATCTTCAAGTTAAAATATAGAAAATCATTATCATAAGCATAACAACAAGAAAGCCCTGATATGTCACCATTCAGGCAGAAAAATCTTCCAGCCTCCCAAAATGCCTCTGAAGAACCACGGCTCTTTGAAAATATAATACGGAGTAGTTGGTTGAAATATCTTTGGGTAGGGTGTTCCAGAGGCAGGAACAAGGGGCCATAAAGAAGAAGGCTCAAGCACAGAGTCCCCGCAGATGGCTTTCCCTTCCCTTGTCTATTGTTCATGTCTTTCTTCTGTCCTGCTTCTGCTTGCTTTAACTGGTAGTGCGTTGGGTGCAAAATAAACTGAAATTTCCCACACTAATTGTCCAACATTCCCTACTTTGTTGGTATACAACTTCCTTCATTTATATACACATTTGTCTACATTTTTTCCTTAATCAGGGAACTACAAAGTGCAAAAATGAAAAAAAAACACTTTTGTCCTGATTCAGTTCAAGAGGAGAGATTTTGGTCAGTTACTAATAAAAGGCAGACCAAATAAATTATTCCCATCTATATCTAGTAGTGTTTCTGTCTGAAAATCAACCCAGAAGATGGGCTGTTGTTGATCTTGAAAATTAGTAACATTCACTAGAACTGGCAACCCATTTGAAAATTGGGTTCAAATGAGTATTGCTGCTTCCAACTGAAATCTGCTGATAATGTGGGAAAATGTAGGATTAAAGGAATGCTTTGATGTTATATGGGTCAGATCACCAAAATCTTCTTTGACCTTGTGATTTTTTTTTTGGTGTATGTTTTTGTTAGAACACGTTGCTCCCTCATACTGGAATACAAAATAAGTTCCACAAATATTGGGGTGTGTGTGTCACATGTCTTTCCCCTTTCTTGTGCTTATAATACCAAAGTTACTTGCCTCTTGAAATTGATCTGTTTATTATGGCTCCCAGCTCCACTGTCCCTGGCTCTGTTTATTGTTTCCCCTGTTCTGCCTGCAATTACCTTCTCTGCATCTGCTCCACCAGTTTCATTGACTTTATTTGGTCATCTCCTACAGAACTAGAGATAGAAAATTGAATTTCAGTATTCCACATATAGGTGAAGAGATGTTATTACCAATTGTTATTTAACAATCTTTCTGAAGTGCTTTATGGTTTCCTTGTTGTCTTATGTAGCAGTTTTATGCATATTAATTTAGAAGTAAATATCTTTGAGCTACAGAGATTACACCTGTATCAGTGTGCATAGAATTTTAACCCTGCCTATTTTGACAGTCAGAGGGGCGTAGTGGCTCAGCGGGTAAGACGCCAGGCTTGTTGATCGCAAGTTCAGAGGTTCTAATCCCTAGCCCTGCGTGCGGAGTGAGCTCCCGCACTAGCTCCAGCTCTTGCCAACCTAGCAATTTGAAAGCATTCAAATGCAAGTAGATTAATAAGTACCACTTCGGTGGGAAGGTAACAGCGTTCCGCGAGCGTCATGCCGGCCACATCTTCGGACAACACTGGCTCTTCGGCTAACAAACGGAGATGAGCACCGGCCCCTAGAGTCGGACACGACTGCACAAATGTGTGGGGGGAACCTTTACCTTTACCTTTTATTTTGACAGTCTCCCAGATTATACTGTTAAAAATAACATTTGCTTCATTCTATAGCAAATTAATCTATGCATAGTTTGAGACCATTTAAAGATGAAAGCAATACAGTCTTTATTGTATGGATAAAGAATTCATTATAATGAATAGAATAGGGGAGGAATAGGGGAGCCAGTTTGGTCTAGTGGTTAAGGTGCTGGGCTAGAAACCAGGAATCTGTGAGTTCTAGTCCCGCCTTAGGCATGAAAGCCGGCTGGGTGACCTTGGGCCAGTCACTCTCTCTCAGCCCAACTCACCTCACAGGGTTGTTGTTGTGAGGAAAATAGGAGGAAGAAGGAGTATTAGGTATGTTCGCCGCCTTGAGTTATTTATAAAAATAGTAAAGGCAGGGAAAAAATTAAATAAATAAATAAATAAAATGTAGAAACCGAAATAACTGCTTAGATGTAGCTTAGAATTGTTTCTTATCTGAAAGGTACAATGGCTAAGTTCCATCAAAATGTACATGATATGCAGTGACAATCATTACACTTCTATTTTCTCTCTTGACATCTATTAATTGCTCTGGCCTAGCCTGAAATGTATCTGATTCATATCCAGTAAGTCATACCATTTTAACTGTAAACATACTATTACCTTTGTGGTTCTTATAAACCACAAAGTAACTCAGCATAGAATTGATCTATCACCACCACCACCACACACACTGGAAGACATTAACCTGACATACAATGTCTAAAAAAAAGGACAAAGATGTGATCAATTGATAAATAGTAAAAATATGTGACAATTGAATCCAATACCTTGTTTTAAAAATAAAGTTTTAACTCACTTTTTAAGATATAATTCTCAAAGTAAAAACAAAGATTAAAATTAATTCATGTCTGTCTGTCTGTCTGTCTGTCTGTCTGTCTGTCTGTCTGTCTATCTATCTATCTATCTATCTATCTATCTATCTATCTATCTATCAGCACAAAACCAACCAACCCACCATCCAGCAAAAGGACAAAACTCCTGTTGTCTGTTGTTATCCCAGACAAGAGAGAGAGAAAAAGGGTTAGAGAGAAATTTTGGAAAAGTGGATATTTCAAAGGAAATCTAGTTCATTGTGTTGGGTGCAAATTATGTGACACTGTCCCACTGTCAATAAAAACAAACTCAGTTTAATGCAAAAGAAAAGGAATAAAAATAAAATAATTGCATGGTACCGCTGCTTCTAATAGTAACCCTCATCTCCCAGAAATTATTGAAGACCTGTTCCTGCCTTGGAAAAAAATACTGAAATAATTACCCCATCCTATGGATAGGATGAAGAATTTCATGAGACCATTTGCACAGATTTTTTGTTTGTAACAGAGACTATTTTCATCTTCTGAACAATGCTTCTGTGGTACCATTTTGATCAGATCTGTAAGCTAATAAGAAATAGTGACTGTTTCCTTATGGCATCTCTCACAGTTTCAAATGATCACAGACAGCCATCATACACATTTCACATTTGGGTACCACTGAAAGCAACTGCATTGGCCAACAGAAGCTATTATTTCCCATCCTTGCTTCTCTGGGAATAAGAACTAAATTAATCCAGGAAAGAAGAGAACTGTTTGGAGGTAGACTTATCTGTCCTAGTTTTCTAATAAGAGGCAAAAACACTGACAAGAAGCAAAGAGAAGCCAGTCAGAGTAGAACACAAGATTAAATATTGGGAATATGTTAAAGATTCCTGAAGGACTTATTGTTGTACAATAGTTTTTGCCAGCCTTGGCAGCTTCCAGACATATGGACTTCACTTCCCAGAATCTCAAAGATAGTCATACTGGCTGGGGAATTCTAGTTGAAATCCACATATCTGGAAACTGCCATGGCTGCAAACACTGATCTAGAAAACACAGATCAAACAAGTGGCAGCATTAATTAAGTTCTGTTTGAGTGCATCTAATTAAGTGAATTATACATCATAGTAAAGTTTTGCCTAATGCTTAAAACATCTTTGTGAACATGTGTTAGAGAAAGTTTTTGCAATTATGATTACTTCTTTGCAGGTTTGAGTGATAAGATAAACGTACTGTACATTAAATCTGTTTAGTAAATAAACACTAATGAGATATCACTATGCGACTGAAAGCTGTAACTTCAACTTCCCATTTCATTGTGACTGAGATTACTGTATATTTCAAGCTGAGGAAGGAATTGCTCTTTATAGCCTACCTGGGATGACCTATTCACTAAGCAAATATAGTTTCAGATTTATTTCATTTTTGTCATTCACTGTAAATATAGGCCTGAAGCATAGTGCAACCAAAGATGATAAATATGAAATAATTTAAAACAAAGTGTTATGTAGTCTGTGGTATATATCTAACAGAAGTATTGGATTCAATTGAATCCCAAATTGAATTGGACTGGTTCAGAAGATGCCCAAATTGAAGGAGGGCTTCCCAGAAGGAGAAGAAAACCCCTACTCCAAATGTTCCTCTTGTAATCCTAACCCATTTTGATAAATCCTCATTTTCAAGGCAAGACTGATAATCTAACCAAGAAAATTTTGCTTGTGTTCTTTTAAAGGTAAACAGACCAACTCAAATCTGGTCTCCTCAAAAATTCACTGGAGATTCAGAACTGAAAAAGTCACAGAGAATGCTTTGGCAATTTTAAAAAATAATTCAACTCCCAGGGCTCTCTAGAATAACCAAGCTTTGTGGCGTTCTGAAAAAACAGAGGGATAGGAGTTCATGAAATAATTAGTTGGGGTAAATAGTGATCCCCACAGGCCATCCCCATAGTAAGGGGAAATAGTGCTCCAAATGCTTGAAGGTCGATATAGAAATGCACCCAGTGGCTCCATCTGGAAGCATCTTATAAAGTTGATTCCATTAAAAATAATAATAATAAAAAATAGGTGCATTATCAATTATATCTGTTTCATTTCAAAATTATGATATTATATTCCACTTCAGTTGTCTGAATGGCTGTTGATTTACTGTTGTAAATGAACATTTCAAAGTTGCTTATTTTCCAAACCAATCTGCCCTTTCCATATCTTTATTTTTTTTAATTATATTGTTCGTTGCACTGTGTCTTGTATAGCCTGGAGGCTCTGGAATAAGGTGGATTATAGATCTTATAAATAAATAAATACATTTTTAAAAAATTCAATATGTTCTGTTTTATATGGGAAACTCCAAAAAAGAGACAAATGCATGAAGCTGTGTTATTGACAGTACTAGCTTCTGTTTTTTTTATATAGTAAATTTTATTAGGTTTCAAGAAAAGAATAAAAACTACAAAAAAACTTCAAAAAACTACAAAGAAAGAAAAAAGAACTAAAAAAGTGCAGAAACACAAGATAATTTTTTTTTTAAAATTTACAAAAGATGTGGCTTCCGACTTCTAACAGCAAGGATATACAAAATTTCCATAATCAATCTCTGACTCTATATTAAACCAAAACACCACATTATTTCTATAAGTCATTCCACTTTATCACATAAAAATCATTAAGTACAGTTACTCCTCCCCCTTATATTAAAATAAAGAAAAAAAATTATATAAACCTCCTAAACATCTTTCTCCCCTCCAAAAGATAAAACATATTTAATTATTCCCTTCCTACCACTATTCTATACATTTCTGCCTACTATAATAAGAATCAAATTAAAAAGCACATAAGTTGTCTGTTATTCTACTTAATAGTATAACAATTTTAATAATCCCAATCTTAATAAACCCAAAAAGCAAAGACAATTCAAAACA
This sequence comes from Charina bottae, assembly GCA_023362775.1. Classification (NCBI taxonomy): domain Eukaryota; kingdom Metazoa; phylum Chordata; class Lepidosauria; order Squamata; family Charinaidae; genus Charina; species Charina bottae. Next base: position 43,257,825 of record JALMGJ010000003.1, read on the forward strand.
GTAAATCCAAATCTTTAAAGGCAAATAGCATCAATCAAATCCTTAAAGCAAAAGATGAACATTCTTCAACCCTTATCCCACTTCAAAATAAACCAGAGCAGTTACATATCCCCACAATGTGCACAGAGCTTTCCTCTTAAAAGAATCAAACAGCCCAACTGCCCCCCTCAAAGATTCCAGGTTCTTTTCATGACATTCCACCAGGAGATCGATTTTACTTATGGCTTGCAGATCACTCTCTCCCTTAGATTTCTCCAACTGCATTATCCAATCTTCATCCAGCATCTCGATAAAAATCTCAATCTCAGTCTTAAAAAATCCTTTCTATTGCTCTTAAATTCCTCAATTTTATCCACCACATCCCCAACCTGATGGCACATTTTAGATCTCATATTTTCCATAATGTCCTGGATATCTTGCATAAAAGATTGATAAAATTCAGAAGAAATCTGTTTAAAATCCTGGTGAAGGTCAGAAAAAATCTGTTTGAAATCCTCCATGTCTCACGCAGTAGATTATGGCGCCCCATAGGAGCTTAATCAGTGAAAGTTGAAGATATGGAACAGTTCCAAAATGTGTTTACATAAAGTGAGAGTGAAATAGACTCTTCTCAAGGGAAAGTGAAAACAGAAAGCTGAAGGTTCAAATCAGCCGATTCAACATGTAGGAAAACACTAGTATCTTGAAATTTAATACAAAAATAATAACAGGAAGATAATTGTTTACTCTCAATCTTTGGAATTTCCTTTGGAAGGAAAGCAAAATCCAAAACTTAAAAGAATTTTTTTTAAAAAAGTAATCCCAAAAATAACGCTAAGCACCAAGAGAACCAGTTTCTCCTCACTGTAGAAAGCCTCTCTTGGGGTACATATACTTTAAAAAAAATACAAATTGGTGATTTAGAAATGGGGTAGCCAGTCTTAGTGTCCCTTTAAAGCTACAGCGTGGCTTGGAAATGGTGACGTCCCAGCCTCATGGCTGCTCTTACCAGTTGAGCACGAAACACTGTGATCTTCTGGCTGCAAGCAGCTGTCCAGAGGACAGATGGTATGATTCCAGGTATTCTCCTTGATCCTGAGAACGTTTCTCGGCTTCAGGAAAACCTGCCTAATCCCGAAAAATGTTACTGCATTGTCAGCTCCACCCGCTGAACCAGTGGGCACAGCCATTCAGTCCGCCATTCCCACCAGAAGCCAACAGTATTAGCTTCTGATCACCAAATACTTTGTTTTATATGGTATATCCTGGTGCCCACATATTGACATAATTCCCATAATTCATAGCTAGTATGGCTGAAGGAATTCTGGAAGTGGCAATCCTAAATATCTAAAGGGGACTATGTTAGGGAATATTGCATTATAAGATGCAAGAGAAGAATCTCAAATATGGTAGAATGCTATATAATAAATTACTGATACGGTATGTTAGTTATAAACCAAACACTGTGGGAAACCAAGAGCTGCTTTGAAGCCCTGTAAAGCTTTATTTTAATTTTAGGAAAAGTAATTAAGTGCCAAATGGATTATTTCTGTTGGCTCTTTAAAAAAAAGGTTTTGCCCTAATTTAAATTTATTAAATGCAGACACCCTTCTAAATATTTCAACACAATTTACTGGGATTGTGGGCAATGTACTTTCTTTATACTTTCTTCTTTCTTGATAATTAATACAACTTTCTCTCTAAATGATGTACAGCATTAGCAGCAGGTCAGTGGTGAAACAGGTGTGCCTGTCTGTTGCTAAGAAACCAATAATGGTGGATATTCTCACTCCTAGCCAAAACAGCTACATTTTTATAAAAAACATGAAATTGCATTATTCTAAATGTCCCACTGAGGGAACTATTTGTCATTCAACTTGACTTTGTGGGAGAGGTGAACTCAGAATAAAATATTCTTGTTGAAAACCAGATATAATTTTTTATAATTTTAATGACTGACAAAAAATGACATTTGGTTCTATTAGTGTGACAGTGAAATTGATTCATCAAAATATTCCGTGCATTGATTGCTTAGCTATTGTCAAAACTAATACATGGATGGAATTAAAATATTAAGTTTACACATGGCATATGGGATAAAAATAAATGTACCACAAATTTATGTGGGATCAGATTTCATCAAAATAGGTTCTGCTTCACACTGCTGTTACAGTACAGTTTTTCCTGTGTTCCTTTGTTCTGTGATACCATTATGAGACACATACACAGTCACATTGAATACAAGGTTTGTGGGTTTTTTTAGCAATGTCCTCACACAAACAAAGCTGTGATGGAAACTGATGGGCTTAGCACACAGAACAACATAGTATTATGAATCCACAGAGCAGGAGAAATGAATGGGGTCGAATAAGGTCCAATGTTGCTCTAGTCTAATATATAGCACACGTGCTTTAATATGTTTATTAAAGATACATCTGAAAAAAGAACACAGAAAAATGAAATATGGAAAAAAGAAATTTATATAACAGTGATCATCAACAGATGAATAGTGAATATATTTGAAGAAGTCTTCTTTGGAAATTTACAACTACATACATTTGAGAAAGCATTGGGTGAAATGGATCCATATGTTTTAATGCAGAGCTTTCAAAACTGTTCATGTTGGTGGCACACTTTTTAGACATGCATCATTTTGCGACACACTCTTACAGCAGGGCATCATTTCGCGACACACTCTTACAGCAGGGCACAAGGCAGGCACTAGGACCTGTGCAGAATCACAGCAGGTTTGGAGGCAGCCAGGCACAAGGCAGGCACTAGGACCTGTGCGGAATCACAGCAGGTTTGGAGGCAGCCAGGCACAAGGCAGGCACTAGGACCTGTGAGGAATCACAGCAGGTTTGGAGGCAGCCAGGCACAAGGCAGGCACTAGGACCTGCGCGGAATCCTGGCAGGGCAGGTTTGGAGGCAGCCAGGCACAAGGCAGGCACTAGGACCTGCGCGGAATCCTGGCAGAGCTCGGAGGCGGCAGCAGCAGCCGCGACACACCCAGACACTGCAGCTGACACACTAACATGTCCCGACACACAGTTTGGAAAGCTCTGTTTTAATGGTACTTTTCTTTAAAATCTGGAAACCAAACACATGGATGGAATGTTGCTTTACTAATACAGAGGGTAAAATGAATTAGATTTATGTTGATCTGCACATATGTCAGTCTGATATTACAAGGAGCATGGAGGCCGATGGCTGTCAATGAGTAGTAATAGAAATGGTCAAATTGATACATGGGATTTTACAGCAATCTGGAAGTGATCACACTCCCTCTGAAGGAACGTGTGTTCAACTTTTATAATAACTCCTGAATATGACATGATAGCTGAACTTTAAAAGCTGGGGACAAAATACGGTGATGGATTCTTGCCTCTTTACACAATTTCTCTCTCCATTCCTCCAGCCACTTCTCCAATCCCCCAATTCTTCCATTGTTCAGGATATAGGCAGTATGGAATTCATTTTATTATACATTTTATATTAGAGGTCTTAATAACTTTTTTGGTGAACAAAAGGGGACTTGAGGAATGAACATTTACAATAAAACCATACTTTGCTAGTCGTAGTCCTATACTTCGCATTCTTAGACCCAATAACCAAGAAGTGATCCTCAGAGATACACACAATACTGTTTTATGAAAGTGCTCAGTACCGCAACAGCACAGCATTCCATTTTATTCCCCTCAGCACTGCTTTTCCATTTTCCTTTTCCAGCAAATGTTTAGTGGGTACTGAGTGAGCATGATCCTCAATCAACTGCAGGGATATCATTGGCATTTTACAACATTTTTGTAACAGACTATATTTATTGACACTCCTATCTAGGTGAGCTTGCTATTAAAGGCATAGCAATCAGGCTTTTTGATAATCATCACCATGCATCCTTGTGGAGCATATATTTCTTGAGACTACAAGACTACAAGTAACATCAAAGATGCTAGTCACTACTCCTTGGGTGCAAAAGAAACATATACACTTTTCTCATATTTAGCAGCACAACTCATCAGCAGGCAAATGCAAAAAGCATGAGACATCCACATGCAACTAAATGAATGCTTGGCTTAGCCCATGATGACATTTAAGGGATGAACTTAAATAGCTTCATCTGTGGTCTGAAAATAATGATAAGCTATGCTGGAGCTTATCATTATTATAGGGGTGTGGTGGCTCAGTGGGTAAGATCGCAAGTACGGAGGTCCCGCGTGACAGACTGAGCTCCTGCACTCGCCCCAGCTCTTGCCAACCTAGCAATTCGAAAGCATGCAAATGCAAGTAGATAAATAGGTACCACTTCGGTGGGAAGGTAACAGCGTTCTGCGCGCATCATGCCAGCCACATGACCGCGGAAGCGTCTTCGGACAACGCTGGCTCTTCGGCTAACAAACAGAGATGAGCACCGGCCCCTAGAGTCGGACATGACTGCACAAATGTGTGGAGGGAACCTTTATGTTTTTTATGCTGGAGAACTGCAGAGCTATATGCCATACTCTTATTGTAAGTGAGAATACAATTGACTACCAGATCTGGACTGTAAAAATCCAGACATCCACTAGATGACAACAAAGAGTGACAGAAAATTCTAAGTCTTTGCTGCCATCCAGTGTCATGTGGGCTTTTGCAGTCCGGTTCTGGTCACCATAGAATACAGACAATGTTTTTTGGTTTTTTTTTAGCTTTAGCCTAACCATCAACCTGAGGGGAAGGGGAGGAGCTAATACCTTTGGCCCACACTGCAAAATTATGGAGTCAACTATCACAGAGTGACTTACAGTATACAGCAGGAACTACAATATAAGGCCAACATTATTTCACTCTCGCCCACTCATAAGCTATGAACATCATACTGTACATGTCACACTAAATAAGAGCTTGGGGTTTTATGGGTGAGCAGATAAGCACATTAGCACTCAATCCTTGTTACATTATAATTCCTTTCCCTGTTTTTTTACTCCAATTATACAGTGAAACATTAGCTGGGAATAAAAACCTGACCAAATCAAAAAATGGTACTTCTGCTATAGATTATTATATATGTTATATGCAGGCATTTTTTAGCCATTGGATTATATTCCCCTCATCTTCCACACAATATTAGCCTTTTTAAATTCAGTTTTCAGCATTCTGGGCCACTAAGTTATTCTGGAATGGGGAATATCCTAATTTTCTTTCTATTTTTGTACAAATTTACCACCCCAAAATTATCATTAGCTAGAAGCCCAGAGGAATGAGACTGAGAATCTCAGTAATTTTGGATTTTATTTCCAACAATGACCAAACAGCTAACACTGATTCTAATACCAGACAAACAAGATGAACAATTTGATTCCAACCAGTAGGAATTGTAACATAGATTTCATAACAAAGTTTAGCAATCCTTTATTTTAAGCATTCAGCAAGATAATAATGCCGTTTCATTAAATTGTGAAGCATAAACAATATCCAGGATGGTGACCACAAGCCGACGCCAGCTGCCGCTCCAGGAAGAGGAGCCATAAGCCCTCAAACCTTCCTTGATACCCCAGAAATTGTACCTCTGGGGGTCTGGAGAGGTTACATCTGTGTTTGGGGGTGGACAGACTTCTCCGGGCAGAGTGGTGCGGCGGAGTTTCGCTAAGTCTTGGGGGCTTCTGCAGCGCAGTGCAGAGCTCGGCAGTTGCAGCGGTGTTGCGGCCCAGCAGAGTTGCCGGAGTCTGCTGGGGTTTGGAGTTTGGCCTGCTGGAGTTTGGCAGGGGCCTGGCAGAGCCTGGCACGGTGGGCTGGGGTTTTCCCGGGCCTGGCTTTTGAAGCTGCAATGGAGCTGTGGCGGGCCTGACCTGAATCCATTCTAGGCTGTGGTAGAATCCAGCATGCAGGCTGAAGCTGTGCGAGGCACAGTGAAGCCTGGGATCGACTCCCCCCGATACTGGGTAGTTCAGTGATGGCGCGAATGGACCCCGGTGAAGCCCAGGAAGATAACTAGCATGGCTGGCCCACTACAGGAGGTACTGGGAAACATCTGGGACCCCCCCCCCCCAGGTGAAGCAGTGGAGTAGCTTCAGTGGCAAGCCTGGTCAGACCTGGGTGGACCTCCTTAGTTCTTGGTGGACTCTGGGGGATCTGGACTTGGATCCCTTTGGACTTTGGGGTCTTTTGAGTCTGGCTGGGGTCTCTGTGTCTTTCAGCTGAGGATTGTTGGTACACCCCATATGAAGAACTGACTGATGTTTTATCAACCCCAATGTTGTGGAGGGAATGGATTGTGCGGGTGCAAGGGGGGTTGCCTGGATAACACAGGAGACCAAGATGGTGGAATGGCCTGCAGTAATAACACTGTGGACTTTGATCTTGTGGACTTTACAACATCTTAACATCCTAACGGCTTAGTGGATGAAGTGGAGGAACAACCACCCCCAGTCTATTAGGGTGGCAAAGGGTTGCGGGGTCCCTTGGTGTGAGTGTGGTTCTCCCCTAGGTGAGTGAGAATGATGAGGGGGGGACCAGGATTGTATGAGTTGTGTGAGAGTACCTATTCCTGAGTGAGAGGCAGGGTAGGTAGGAGTGACTGGGGTGCCCTACTGTGACTAGTGAGAGAGGCCACAGGGGGGATCAGTGAGAGTGTATGAGGTGTGTGGGGTGCTTGGGGCTTACCAGCACCGAGAGGGTGAGCTGGTGTGCTGGGAGCCCTGCCATTACCCAGGAGAGACTGAGTGTGAGAAGATGTATGTATGCGGAAGGGGACCCCTGCCCAAATCCAGGATTTCCAGGAGTCCAGGAGTAGAGGCGTCTGGGCCAGGAAACTCTGGGGGCTGCGGGGCAGGGAATCATCGAGGTGGTGATGGGTAAGGGACGTTATGATGGGAACTGGAGGGCAGGCCATCGTTGGGGAAGGCGCCTCCAGTGTTTATTACCAGTGGCATGTTCCGGCCCTCCAAGTTCAAACCCAGGCCCTGGTAAGCAGATCTTTGAGGGCCCTGATGTCTGGCTGCTATTCCTTAATGCCAGGTCTGTGAACAACAAGGCCCCCCTTATATGCAACTTGCTCGCAGAGGATGGGGCAGACCTGGCATGTATCACAGAGACCTGGCTGGGCCCAGAAGGAGGGGTTGCCCTTTCGGAAATGTGCCCAGCCGGGTTTCGAGTGTGGCATCAGCCGAGACAACGGGGCAGGGGAGGAGAGGTGGCAGTTGTCATCCAAGACTCTCTTGTGGCCTCCAGGGGCACTGCTCTGCAAGTGGCCAGTTGTGAGACCCTGTTTTTCAAGTTGGGCTCCCAAGCACAGTTGGGAATGTTGCTACTGTACCAGCCTCCCTGCTGCATAGCAACCTCCCTGCCTGAGTTGCTCGAGGCCATCTCGGGGTTGGCAGTGGAGTTCAGCAGACTCATGGTTTTGGGGGACTTCAATCTGCTGTCCCTGGGACGGACCTCAGAGGTAGCTCAGGTGTTCATGGCTACCATGGCAGCCATGGTCCTGTCTCAGATTATTCGGGACCTGACTCGGGACAGTGGTCTCACGCCGGACTTAGTTTTCTTGTCCGAGCAGTGGCAATGTGATCTGAGGGGAGAGTTACACCTATTCCCATTGTCATGGTCAGACCACACGCTGGTGACCCTGAGGCTCTCTTGTGCTGCCCCACTCCACAGGGAGGCTGGACCCATTCGATTGGTCTGCCCCCGGTGACTTATGGACTCAATGAGGTTTCAGAGGGAACTGGGGGTTATACCCAAAGATCTGATGCAAGGTCCAGTGGAGGTCCTGGCCACAGCCTGGAATAAAGAAGCAGCTGGGGCCTTGGACAGGATCACGCCTATGCGACCTCTCTTGCCCCATTTGACCCATCACTCCCCGTGGTTCACGGAGGAGCTGAGGGTTTTGAAGAGGGTTAAGAGACACCTGGAGTGCTGCTGGAGAAAGACGAAGACTGAATCTGACCGGACACAATCTAGAGCCGCTATTAGGGCCTACTTTGTGGTGGTAAGAGCGGCAAAATGTGAATATTTCTCTGCTCTTATCGTGTCTGCAGAATGCCGCCTGACGGCCCTGTTTAAAATTCTTAGATCTCTTTTGGGTCATAAAGACTCGGTGACCCATTTACAGGGCCAGTTGGAAGAGTTTGCTGAGCATCTGCAGGACAAAATTGCTCAGATTCATTCCAAGTTTAACTCTAAGCGTGAAGCACAATCTGGGGAGATGCCAGAGGTATGTACTTACCCTGTTATCTGGGAACAGTTTGATCCTGTTGGGCCTGATGAAGTAGACAGGATCCTCTGAATTGTAAACACCACCACATGCCATCTAGACCCGTGTCCCTCTTGGCTGGTAAAGTCAGCCCAGGAGGTCACATGTGGTTGGGTCCAGGGGATGATTAATGCATCCTTGGGAGAGGGGGTATTCCCGGCGGTCTTTAAGGAGGCGCTGGTGCACCCCCTCCACAAGAAACCTTCCCTGGACCCCACTGTTTTGAACAACTTTCGTCCTGTCTCCCACCTCCCTTTTTGGGAAAGGTGGTTGAGAAGGTGGTGGTGCTGCACCTCCAGAGGATTCTGGATGAAATGGATTATCTAGACCCCTTTCAGTCAGGTTTCAGGCCGGGATATGGGACAGAGACTGCATTGGTTGCGCTTATGGATGATCTCTGGCGGGAGCGAGATGGAGGGAGTGCATCCATTCTTGCTCTCATGGACCTCTCAGTGGCTTTCGATACCGTCGACCACGGTATCCTTTCAGGCCGGCTCAGGGAGCTGGGGGTGGGTGGCGTAGTTTTGTGCTGGTTCACCTCCTTCCTCCAGGGCCACTCCCAATCAGTGGTAATAGGATAGGAGAGATCCAACCCTCGACCCCTCCTGTGTGGAGGACATGAACCTGCTGGGTGAGATCATCCGTCACCACGGGATGAGGTATCACCAATATGCTGATGATATTCAATTGTATATCTTCATCCCGGGTGAAGTAAGTGATGCAGTCAACACCCTATCTCAGTGTCTGGGGGCTGTAGGGGCCTGGATGGGGAACAACAGGCTTCAACTGAACCCTGGTAAGATGGAGTGGCTGTGGATTGATGGCCTCTCGGCTTCTAGGAAGTTGTCATCTTTAACTTTGGATGGGGTGGCACTGCCCCGTTCAGATTCAGTGTGGAATTTGGGGGTCCTCCTGGACTCACAACTCCTGCTCAAAAAGCAGGTGACAGTTGTGGCCAGAGGGGCCTTTGCACAGCTTTGGGTTGTGCGCCACTTGCGCCCCTTCCTTAATCGAAAGGCCCTCCAAACAGTCACTCATGCCCTTGTCATCTCCCATATAGATTATTGCAATGCGCTCTACATGGGGCTACCCTTGAAGAGTATCTGGAAGCTTCAGCTGGTCCAGAATGCAGCAGCGCGGGCAGTCACAGGTGCTATAAGATCAGCACATGTAACATCACTGCTCCATGAGCTGCATTGGTGTAGTGGCAACCTGTGGAAGACCTTTGTATTTCGAGGAGTTAGGTGGCATGTTTTGATTTTCCTTCCCCACACCTAGGAGATTAGAGTTTATTTTGAGTTATACTGATGTTTAATTGGCTTGTTTTTATTTCTGCTTGGCAGGGGAGGGGGAAGAGAAGAAGAATATACCCACTCTTCCAACAGCCCTCCAGAACATATCTTTGTTGGAAGTGGGGGGAGAGAAAACCCCCAGCTTCTTAAGTTTAAGCATAATTTCACTCCTCCACCTGCCCTTCTAGCGGCTTGGAATAGGGGGGGGATAATAAGAAATTGTTTATGCTTAGGCACTGGCTTATCTGATGGCTTCCCAGGCTCTGGGAATGATGTCATGGACAGGTGCCAGGCCCCAGAAGGAATCCCAGTCAAGGTCAGTCTGGGCTTGGTCACGGGGTTTGGGAACCAGGCTTTGATAAAAACCTTAGGATTGTCTTTGGAGTTTGGGAACTTTGATACAGGCTCAGGATGCTGGGTGCTGTGGTACTCAACAGACATTCCTTTTGGGGTTATTCTCTGCTATCTTAGCCAAGTTCCTGGTAGCAACAAGAGAATAAAGGTATCACCTTGTGTTGTATGTATGTATTTCTTTCTATGCTATGCTTGTTATGCTTTGTGTAATCTGTTTAAACTGTGTTTCTGTTTGACTTTGTTTGCTTAAGTTTATAATAAAGCTTTAGGTTTCTTTACCCACTGGTGTGCTCATTATCTCTGGATCTAAAAGAACCAATTGTTCGAGCATCTAATCAAGGCCTGGGCTCTTGGCAATACAATTGGGTACCAGTTTGCTTCCGGGTCCAATTCAAGGTGTTGGTTATCACCTTTAAAGCCCTACATGGCATGGGGCCAGGGTACCTGAGGGACTGTCTCATCCCAACCACATCTACCCGCCCCACCCGGTCATGCAGAGAGGGCATGCTTTGTTTTGTTGTTTATTCGTTCAGTCGTTTCTGACTCTTCGTGACTTCATGGACCAGTCCACGTCAGAGCTTTCTGTCGGCCGTCACCATCCCCAGCTCCCCAATGGTTGAGTCCGTCACCTCCAGAATAACATCCATCCATCTTGCCCTTGGTCGGCCCCTCTTCCTTTTGCCTTCCACTTTCCCTAGCATCAGCTTCTTCTCCAGAGTATCCTGTCTTCTCATTATGTGGCCAAAGTACTTCAGTTTTGCCTTTAATATCATTCCCTCAAGTGAGCAGTCTGGCTTTATTTCCTGGAGTATGGACTGGTTTGATCTTCTTGCAGTCCAAGGCACTCTCAGAATTTTCCTCCAACACCACAGTTCAAAAGCATCTATCTTCCTTCGCTCAGCCTTCCTTATGGTCCAGCTCTCGCAGCCATAGGTTACTACAGGGAATACCATTGCTTTAACTATGCGGACCTTTGTTGTCAGTGTGATGTCTCTGCTCTTAACTATTTTATCAAGATTTGCCATTGCTCTCCTCCCAAGAAGTAGACGTCTTCTGATTTCCTGGCTGCAGTCAGCGTCTGCAGTAATCTTTGCGCCTAGAAATACAAAGTCTGTCACTGCCTCCACTTTTTCTCCCTCTATTTGCCAGTCATCAATCAAGCTCGTTGCCATAATCTTGGTTTTTTTGAGGTTTAGCTGCAACCCAGCTTTTGCACTTTCTTCTTTCACCTTCGTCATAAGGCTCCTCAACTCCTCCTCGCTTTCAGCCATCAAAGTGGTATCATCTGCATATCTGAGATTGTTAATGTTTCTTCCAGCGATTTTAACTCCAGCCTTGGATTCCTCAAGCCCAGCATGTCGCATGATGTGTTCTGCGTACAGGTTGAATAGGTAGGGTGAGAGTATACAACCCTGCCGTACTCCTTTCCCAATTTTAAACCACTCCGTTGTTCCGTGCTCTGTTCTTACCGTTGCTACTTGGTCGTTATACAGATTCCTCAGGAGGCAGACAAGATGACTTGGTATCCCCATACCACCAAGAACTTGCCACAATTTGTTACGATCCACACAGTCAAAGGCTTTAGAATAGTCAATAAAACAGAAATAGATGTTTTTCTGAAATTCCCTGGCTTTCTCCATTATCCAGCGGATATTGGCAATTTGGTCTCTAGTTCCTCTGCCTTTTCTAAACCCAGCTTGTACATCTGGCAATTCTCGCTCCATGAATTGCTGGAGTCTACCTTGCAAGATCTTGAGCATTACCTTACTGGCATGTGAAATAAGTGCCACTGTTCGATAATTTGAACATTCTTTAGTGCTTCCCTTTTTTGGTATGGGGATATAAGTTGATTTTTTCCAATCTGATGGCCATTCTTGTGTTTTCCAAATTTGCTGGCATATGGCATGCATCAACTTGACAGCATCATCTTGCAAGATTTTAAACAGTTCAGCTGGGATACCGTCGTCTCCTGCTGCCTTGTTATTAGCAATGCTTCTTAAGGCCCATTCAACCTCACTCTTCAGGATGTCTGGCTCTAACTCACTGACCACACCGTCAAAGCTATCTCCAATATTATTATCCTTCCTATACAGATCTTCCGTATATTCTTGCCACCTTTTCTTGATCTCTTCTGCTTCTGTTAGGTCCTTACCATCTTTGTTTTTGATCATACCCATTTTTGCCTGGAATTTACCTCCGATGTTTCTAATTTTCTGGAAGAGGTCTCTTGTCCTTCCTATTCTATTGTCTTCTTCCACTTCCGCACATTGCTTGTTTAAAAATAATTCCTTATCTCTTCTGGCTAACCTCTGGAATTTTGCATTTAATTGGGCATATCTCCCCCTATCACTGTTGCCTTTTGCTTTCCTTCTTTCTTGGGCTACTTCCAGTGTTTCAGCAGACAGCCATCTTGCCTTCTTGGTTTTCTTTTTCTTTGGGACGTTTTTTGTTGCCGCCTCCTGAACAATGTTGCGAACTTCTGTCCATAGTTCTTCTGGGACCCTATCTACTAAATCTAGTCCCTTAAATCTATTCTTCACCTCCACTGCATATTCCTTAGGAATATTAGTGAGCTCATATCTAACTGATCTGTGGGTCTTCCCTATTCTCTTTAGTCTGATTCTAAATTTTGCAATAAGAAGTTCGTGATCTGAACTACAGTCAGCTCCAGGTCTTGTTTTTACCGACTGTATAGATGTCCGCCACCTTTGGCTGCAAAGGATGTAGTCAATCTGATTTCGGTGTCGACCATCTGGTGAAGTCCATGTATAAAGTCGTCTTTTAGGTTGCTGGAAGAGAGTGTTTGTTATGCACAGTGAGTTGTCTTGGCAAAATTCTATCAGCCTATGTCCTGCTTCATTTTGTTCTCCCAGACCATGCTTGCCTGTAATTCCAGGTGTCGTCTGACTACCCACCTTAGCATTCCAGTCTCCTGTAATGAAAATAACATCTCTTTTTGGTGTATTATCTAGTAGGTGCTGCAGATCCTCATAGAACTGATCTACTTCTCCTTCTTCAGCATCTGTGGTTGGGGCGTATATTTGGATCACTGTGATGTTAAATGGCTTACCCTGAATTCGAATTGAGATCATTCTATCGTTTTTTGGATTGTATCCAAGCACTGCTTTAGCCACTTTATTATTAATTATGAAGGCTACTCCATTTCTTCTGTGGTCCTCTTGTCCACAGTAGTAGATCTGGTGGTCATCTGATGTGAAGTGGCCCATCCCAGTCCATTTCAGTTCACTGACACCTAAAATGTCTATATTTAATCTTGACATCTCACCAATAACCACATCCAATTTGCCCTGGCTCATAGATCTTACATTCCAGGTTCCTATGGTGTGTTGATCTTTAGAACATCGGATTCGTCGTTCACCACCAGCACCGTCAGCCGCTAGCCGTCCTTTCGGCTTTGAGCTAGCTGCGTCATCACATCTGGGGCTAGTTGAACGTATCCTCTGTTCCTCCCCAGTAGCATTTTGACCATCTTCCGACCTGGGAGTCCCATCTTCCGATGGTATACCAACATATCTTTGGTTGTACTGATCCATTTAGTTTTCATGGCAAGAATACTGGGGTGGGTTGCCATTACCTTCCCCAGGGATCGTATTTAGTCTGACCTCTCTGCCACGACCTTCCCGTCTTGGGTGTCCCTTCACGGTTTAGCTCATGGTTTCATTGAGGTACTCAAGCTCCAGCACCACGACAAGGTAACGATCTCCTTTGCTGGAGGGGCATGCTTTGGACCCCATCAATAAAAGAATTTTATCTAGCGGGGTCCAGGAGGCGTGCCTTCTCTGCGATAGCATCTGCCCTGTGGAATATCTTGCCCCCAGAGGTGAGGCGGGCGCCCTCGCTCCTGGCCTTCCGGAGATCTTTAAAGACCTGGTTCTGCCACCTTGCTTGGGATGAAGGAGGTAATAGTTCCTACTCGGGGTGGTTAGCTTAGTAATATCCTCCTTTTTAAGAGCTCACCATCCTCTGGATTTTTTTTTCTAATTATTATTATATTGTATTTTAAAATGTATAGGTTTTAATTTTAATATTATTTTTGTAAACCGCCCAGAGTCTACTGCTGTAGAGATGGACGGTGATAAATTTGAATAATAAATAAATAAATAAATAAATAAACAAACAAACAAACAAACAAACATGATCTACCTGCATTAGACAGAGCTTTAAAAAGTCAAAGTTACTCCTCCCCAGGATCACCCTCTTTTTTCCTCTGCTCTGTCACTTCCAGTTCTAACCAAGCACCCAGACTTCTACTTCTTGAGAAAATCTAGGGAACTGCCACAAATGCCCTGAGCACCTTGTCTGTCATATTCAACTAGTAAAGCAACTACAGCTCCATTCTACGTGTAAATAGGTTTCTTTACACTGATGAATTTTTACAATAATAAAAGATTCAAGAATCCAATTCTTGTTCATTGAGAGAATCCACCTTCTTTCAAGCTGCAAATATTCAACTAGGGTGTGGAAAATAGTTGATTCTATCCTTATAAATGATTGGTGTTTGTTAACTTTGCAGTTATTTTTCTTCCCAGCTGAGACTAATCCTCCCCACTTGACTTTTTGAAATGCCACAGATGGTAGTGATTGAAGACACAGGATCTAAAGGTGCAGAAAGTGTCTCTAACTGCACTTTATCAACTAATGAGAGATTGTTACCTAGGAGTATGTTCAAGAATGCAAGGTATGTGCTATTCTACAGCTTAAAGGGTGTGCCAATTTGCTGCACTCCTTAGTGAGTAGTTGCATTTGGTAATCAAGGCCATTGTGATCCAGTTCAGTAAGAAATCTCCTACCAATAGGATTCCATCTCTTCTTTCAAGAAAAAAGATAGATGGTGCAGAGTGTCTGTACCGTTAGCAGGCTGTTTGATAGGAAGTCAACAGGTACACCCACAACCCTGTCAAAATGAAAGGACATTTTATTCTGACTATATTTTGGACAACATCCAGCACAAATTTTAACACTACATATATACAGGTAGCTATAATAAATTATCACCACTATACCACTTGATCTGTCTGGACATAATTCCTCTGCAACTTGTGAGCTGGGAGCCAATTGATTTCAGGCTTGGGTTTCCTTTCTTATCCATCTTCTTCATTCTCACCACATTTAAACAGAATATTTGTTCAGCTTTCCTCAATTTAAAAACAAATACATAAACATGAGGCTGAAATCTACACATACCAGTGCTGCTATTTGTATTCGCAGATTCCATTAGTACCAAGTGATGTTTCTCTCCCAGCGCAAATACCAGCTTTGGTGTATTATGTCTACATGTATACAGAACATGTATTTTCAGTGGAAACTACCTATTAGTGTAGGTACATAGATGTTTGATTTTTAGGTACATGTGCATTATCAATAGGAACTAGCTGTCTTGTCATAATATTGCTTCTCGGCCTTTTGCCTAAGATCAAGTGTTGTATCTGTTTTTATCATTTTAATCACAATCATATGGCTTTGAGTTATGAACTTTGCCTGATCATAATGATCTCTGACAGTAATTAAAAAGAGTTGGTTTGGAATGAAGCATGGATTCCCCCATTCCAATCTAGAAAAGAGTTAGAGTTACTGTCATTGACAAAATAATGGTTGTGTACTGTATTTTAAAAGCAGGGGACGTGGTGGCTCAGCGGGTAAGACGCCAGGCTTGTCGATTGCAAGTTCAGAGGTTTGAATCCCTAGCCCTGCGTGCGGAGTGAGCTCTCGCACTAGCTCCAGCTCTTGCCAACCTAGCAATTCGAAAGCATGCAAATGCAAGTAGATTAATAGGTACCACTTCAGTGGGTAGGTGTCAGAGCTCAGCAGACCTCTGCCAATATGTTAGATAAGTATGCATAGCCAGGGTGGTGTGCAACAGACACGGAAGAGGCGCCTGCATTTGAAATAGATGATTCACACCTAAAGAGGCCAGCGCCAGTACACATCTATGCAAACGGATGTCTGAGCACCCTGGAGCCACGAGCTACACGTGTCAACTTCAAAGGACTTCGGGAAGGGGAATGTTTAAATGTGACAGGCCATGCTTTGCTGATTCATTCAAGTCTTTGTTCGTGTTAACCTTCATGTACTGTAATAAATCCTTCTGCTTCTAAGAAACCGCGTGTCTGTGGTTTACTCTAGAGGAGGGAGATTTCAGGCATCGGATGGAGCACCTTACAGTAGGTAACAGCCTTCCGCATGCGTCATGTGGCCACATGACCATGGAAGCGTCTTCGGACAACACTGGCTCTTCGGCTGACAAACGGAGATGAGCACCGGCCCCTAGAGTTGGACACAACTGCACAAATGTGCGGGGAGAACCTTTACCTTTTATTTTAAAAGCAATATTAATTTCAGCTGTTATTTATTAGGATTATGCAGATCTGAGGTGATCCAGTTCAAATGAGTCAGATTTAGAAAACTGGTCTGATTTTGATTCACATATCTGTATTGACATGCCAAATCAAATCAATTTCGACTTCCAAATCAGTTCAGCAAACATTTACATATGTCCTAAAGCCATCTGAAACATCGAAAGCTATTTAAAGTGTCCAATTTGAATTGATGATTCAAATTACTTTAGTACTCCATTTGGAAAGTCACTTCTATTTAAAGTTTCATTCAAAACACATTTCCAAATCTAAATATCACATAAGTCTTTTATTACTGGATTCATAGAGTTTCCCTGCAACAGAAGTTAGAGTCTGTGCTGAGTGGGGCAGCCTTTATAAATCTGATTATTTATATTTAATTATTTATACTTGTGTGTGTGTGTGTGTGTGTGTGTGTGTGTTGCTTAAAATAGATATAACAAAAACATGCAAATTATTAAAATGCTATATATTTTAAAATCTTTATAAAACAGTCTTAAATGTCATTGACAAAATCATTTAAATGGATATTGCAAAGCTTGACCAAAAGATTACAAAATTTAATTCTTGTTGGAATCTAATCATTTGTATTTGTTGACTGTTCATTTTCCTTGTGCTTTTAAGACAAGTTTTACATATTTATAATATTTAATCCTGCAAATGCTTGTGTCTTGTACTGAATGCAACTGAATTCTTTCTAATAATAAAGTTAAGCATTCATGCAAGTGGTTTAGAGCCAGCAGTTTAATCATAATTACTGTGGACATTATATGCACCCATAAATTTAGTTAAGTGGATATATTTGCTTCTATGAATTAGAGACATATTGTATTCCAAAAAGTATATAGTATGCAAATTCATTAGTAAAGTATGTACTGTAATAAATATTGAGACCAAATCGTATTAGAGACCCCAAATATATGTGGTTTAAAAAGTGTGACTGGTTTACCTAAGTATCTGTTTGACCAAAAATTCATCTACAACTCTATGAAACATTTAGACTCAATTACAAAATATGAAATCCAACTACAGCTACAAGCTATTATTAAGATTTTAATCATCTGCAGCCTTAGTTGACTGGTCACTTGGAGGAGGGGGTCTGAATTGATGAACAGACATTTCAATTAGTTGAGCTGCCATAAAGTGCACAGTTGTTTATTTGGGAAGGGGTTGTTTTGAGTTTAATGTATTATTAGGAAGAGGAAACATCAAAGGCAGCTTTTTTTCCTGACAATGAATGACCAGGATCCAAAGCACAATGAAGCTAATGCTGAACATGAAAGAGTAACATAAGTTGGCAACTTTTGAGCACTGAATCACAGCAATACATTCAGAGGATAACCTTTAAATCACAGACTTTCAGTACTGGGGTATGCTTTCAGCTTATGTCAGAATAACTAGATACGTTGACATCCTATAGTAGTACCTAGCCAATCTTGGCTGATATTAGGATCCTACCAAAAATCTCAGACTTGCAGGGTAGTCCAGGAAGTAAATATATATTTACCTAATCCTACATATCCCTGAAAAAAGGCAGTGTTGAACCCTGCCAAGAAAACAACGTGAATGAGCACATGCAAAAATCAGGAATCCAACCTGAGGGAATTTTTACTTTTACATGTATTCTACTAGTAAACAGGCCTTGTCCAAATAAGTCAGATATGCATCAGAAGTTTCACACCCATGGCAGATGCTTATTTAAGCTATTTTTGCATTTGGGGGGGGATCAATGGCAGAAGTAGCCCACCAACATACGAAACATGTACGTTTGTTGATACCCTTCCCTCATTTCCCCAGGGAAAGAGACATGCAGATGTATTGTTTGGACATGAATATTTCCAGTTCATAAAATTTAATTATTTGCTTTAATTGTATAAAACAGTTGCATGCAATCAACCTTAAATAAGCACTTCTGCCAAAACTGTCTTAAGCTACAGTATCTCAGTAGATAGATGACCAGCACTAGACCCCTTAAAATATTACTTAGATAGTTACAAGTTGTAAAGCTTATCATTGAATGATTTGTTCCTATAGACAATGGACTTGATAGCAAGACTGATAAGTTAGCTTTCTTCCTTCTTGTGATCTAGATAATTCTAGATAACATTCACAATACATACCATTTCCAGCAGGATTTACTTATATGTAGCTCACAGTCTGTTACAGTCTGTCTGCAGAATCTGCCTGGGATGTTATCCTTTTAAAAAGTCACATTTTTTGCAGATTTGTCAGATTATTTTTCTCTGAAGTCAGCACTGATATTGCTCCCTGACAGCAATGCTTAATGAACAAGGGGTTTATAATTCTCCTCTTGAATGGAGAAGCCTGTCCTTCTTATTCAAGCTTAGATCTCTCCTCTCTGTGCTGGACCTCCTTGTCAAAAAGTGCCAAGGTCTCTCATTGATTGAGACAAATCTCTACTTCATTCCAGGTGAACGATGGCTAGATACTGTTCAATACAGTACTCAAAACAAGGGCTTTTTTATGGCCAATCTTCTTCCATTCTTCTCAAATATGTGTAATTTTTCCATCCCCAAGTCTCCACCTATATTTCTTAAGCTTCCGCTTCACTTTGGTTGGTTACAGACTCAACTGTTGTTTCTGCTTGCTCATTTTTATTTTTAGGTCCTTTGTTTTAAGTGCCTTTGTCATATCTGATGAATTCAACCAATCAGAACTAGAGAATTAAGAAAAGAAAACTTTAGATACTCCTGTGTATCCAGCTTCTCTGAGAGGGAGGTTGCTCAACCATAAGAAGCTTCATCATTCACTTTCATTTTACGATATAGTTTTATATACAAAATGTAATGTGTGTATTGTAGGGATGTGCTTCATTTTGATAAAGGCTGTGTGAACCCTTTCCTTCAAAACTGCTCTGTGAAGCAATGTGGTTCCTGTTTCTGCAAGCAAATTGAAGTGACGTAGCCATGTGGCTTCACTTCATTCTGAGTCCTCATCCAGCAGATCTAGTAGCTGGAAGAGGTATTAGATCACATCAACACATGGACAAAACTTTATTGCAGTGTTTCGCAACGTTGGCAAGTTTAAGATGTGTGGACTTCAATTCCCAGAATTCCACAAAGGTGGCTGGGGAATTCTGGAAGTTGAAGTCCACACATCTTAAAGTTGCCAAGGCTGAGAAACACTGCCTTATTGTGACTCTGGTACTGCCAGATGAAGTCCTGAGGCAATGTAAAGTACCTTGACAAGGAGACTCATGTTGCTTCTTTGCCTTGTTATTACCTTCGTGATGCAAAGCTTTGTTTCTAAGGCATCCTCAGGCAGTTTCAATAGCTGGAAGATCAGAGTCTTCTCCATGTGCAGAGAAGCTTCTTCTGATACTTTTCAGCACCAATCAAAAGTGCTATGAGTAAGATTTTTATGCATGTGCAAAACTGACACATAAGCCTCTTTCCCTTAATGGTACTGCTGGACAAGTCCAGGTGACACAGATCATCAAGAAAGAGAGTTGCCTTGCCTCCTTGCCTCAACAAAGAGAATCATGTTGCCTACATGGTGCTAAGCTCTCATCAAGGTAAAGCTGGCAGTCTATTGGAATGGAAAGAACTGTTTAACAGTGGAAGGAAAAGGAGTATCATTCTCCCCCCCCCCCTTTATAGCCTTATTACAGGCTTTTTAATATTGTTGTTGTTCAGTCGTTTAGTCGTGTTTGACTCTTTGTGACCTCATGGACCATAGCACACCAGGCCTTCCAGCCCTCCACTGTCTCCCAGAGTTTACTCAAATTCATGTTCATTACATCGGTGATGCTATCTAACCATCTCATCCTCTGCCGTCCCCTTCTCCTTTTGCCCTCAGTCCTTCCCAGCATCAGGGTCTTCTCCAGTGAGTCCTCTCTTCGCATTAGGTGGCCAAAGTATTTGAGCTTCAGCTTCAGTATCTGTCCTTCCAATGAGCATTCAGGGTTGATTTCCTTTAGGATTGACTGATTTGACCTCCTTGCAGTCCAAGGGACTCTCAAGAGTCTTCTCCAGCACCAGAGTTTGAAAGCATCAATTCTTCGGCGCTCAGCCTTCCTTATGGTCCAACTCTCACAGCCATACATTACTACTGGGAAAACCATAGCTTTAATTATACGGACCTTTGTCGGCGATGTCTCTGCTTTTTAATATGCTGTCTAGGTTTGCCATGGCTTTCCTCCCAAGGAGCAAGCGTCTTTTAATTTCATGGCTGCAGTCACCGTCTGCGGTGATCTTGGAGCCCAAGAAAATAAAATCTGTCACTGCTTCCATTTCTTCCCCTTCTATTTGCTAGGAAGTGATGGGACCAGATGCCATGATATGAGTTGTTTGTTTGTTTTTTTGAAACAATTTTATTATTAAATAAAACAAAAACAAAAAAATACATAACAAACATAGTATACATACATACAAACCTAAATAACCCTACATAACAAAACCCTTTTAACATCACATCACATGAAACAGTTAATTTAAAACGACTTCCTGTTTCTTCTTTGAAGATAGCTTCTTACTTTTTTTTTAATATTTACTATATTTCTATTATTTTCCTCTTCCCATTAATATTCCTTTGATATATATATATATCTTATCTCTTATTTTATTTTAAACCTTTCAATTATTCTGGTATTCTAATATATATATTCTAATATATTGTCTTATTTATCCCTTTTTGTAGTTTTTCCATTACAATAATTTTATTTTATATTCCTTTTGCAAAAACTCTATAAATGGGTTCCATATAAATTCATAATCTCCCAGTTCTTTTTGTTTTATTAAAGTTGTCAGTCTGTCCATCTGTGCTATTTCCATCGTTTTTATTATCCATTCTTCTATTGAGGGGGTGTCTTCTTCTTTCCAATGTTTTGCAAATATAATCCTCGCCGCTGCAGTCAGATGGTATAATATTTTTTTATGTTCTTTGTTCATCTTCATGTCCATAAGTCCCAGCAAATAAATTTCTGATTTTTTTTCTATATCAATTTTGAGTATTTTACATATATTGCCATGAATTTTCCCCCAATATTTCTTAGTCTTTTGACATGTCCACCATATATGATAGAAAGTTCCCACATTTATTTTACATTTCCAACATGTGTTTGATCTTAGACATTTCATTTTGTATAATCCCTCAGGAGGCAAATACCATCTAAATATCATTTTGTAATTGTTTTCTCTTAGACTATTACTTAAAGAAAATTTAATATTTTTCGTCCAAATTCTTTGCCAATCTTCGTAATTAATTTCTCTATTCAAATTTTCTTCCCGTTTTGTCATATACTTTTTAATTTTTATATCTTTACTTTTTAGTTCCAATAATTCTTTATATAATTTAGATATTAAATGATCGTTTTCTTTCCATAATATACTATCCCAATTTTCTGTTGTTTCCGTGAATTTGAACATCTTTTGGTCTAATTTAAATTGTTCTTTTAGTTGTAAATTTTTAAACCAATAACACTCAAATCCTTCTCTTTCTAATTCCTCTCTCGTTTTAACTTCATAATTATTCCCATTAAATTTCAGTAAGTTCTTGTACCTTATCCATTTTTTATCTTTTGGAACTTCTATTTTGGCATTTGCCTCCTGAGGAGATATCCATAATGGAAGTACCGGTAGTAAATATTTTTTATATCTGTTCCAAATTTTTAAAATTGATTTCCTAATTCTATGATTACTGAATGCCTTATTGTTTTTACTTTTATTATAATACATATACCCATGCCATCCAAATCTGTTATCGTGGCCCTCTAAGTTTAATATATTCGAATTATCTAATTTTATCCAATCTTTTAACCAGACCAAAACACAGGATTCATAATATAATTTTAAATTTGGTAGTCCCAATCCTCCTCTTTCCTTTAAATCTTGTAAATATCTTAATTTTATTCTGGGTTTTTTTCCATTCCATATAAATTTTGTGATATCTTTTTGCCATTTTGAAAATGTTTGATCTGTGATTTCTATAGGTATCGTCTGGAACAGATATAAAATTCTGGGCAATACATTCATTTTTATTGTGGCAATCTTCCCTAGTAATGTTAATTGTAAATTTCCCCACATTTCTAAATCTTTTTTAATGTCGTTCCATACTTTGCTATAATTATTTTTAAATAAATCTATATTTTTACCTGTTATTTGTACTCCCAAATATTTGATTTGTTTTAGATTTTGAAATCCTGTTTTCTCTTCCAATTTCATCTTACCTTCTTTCCTCATATTTAAATTTATCATTTTTGTCTTTTGCTTATTAATTTTAAAGCCTGCCAATTCTCCAAATTCCTTTAGCTTTTCATTTAAATTTTCTATTGATTTCAATGGATTTTGTATTATTATCACTAAATCGTCCGCAAATGCTTTTAGTTTATATATTTCTCCTTTAATTTTTATTCCTTCAATATTATCGTCCTTTCTAATTTTTTCCAATATACTTTCCAACACCAATATGAATATCAGTGGAGACATTGGACATCCCTGGCATGTTCCTTTTTCTATGTTTATTTATTTTGTTTCTTCTTCATTCACTATTATATTGGCTTTTTGTACATTGTAAATCTCTTCAATTGCTTTTATAAAGTTGTTTCCAAAATTCCTATATTCTAAAATTTTAAATATGAAATCCCAATTTACATTATCGAAGGCTTTTTCTGCATCCAAAAATAGTAACATTATCTGTTTCTCATTATGTATGTTAGCGTACTCTATTAAATTTATTACTGTTCTTAAATTATCTTTAATTTCTCTATTTGGTAAAAATCCATTTTGGTCCCCATTTATCAAATTTTGTAAAAAAAAATTTAATCTTTCCGCCAATATAATAGTGAACAATTTGTAATCGTTATTTAATAATGAAATTGGCCTATAATTTTGACATTTTGTTGCATCTTGGTTTTCCTTTGGAATCAAGACTATTTTTGCCTCAGTCCATGATTTTGGTATTTTGTTTCCTACCAGAATCGAATTAAACAATATTTTTAACGGTTCAACCAATTGTTCTTTGAAATATTTATAGTAACCTGCCGATAATCCGTCTTGTCACGGTGTTTTACCTGTTTTTAGTTTGTCAATTGCATCTAATATCTCTTGAGTTGTAATTATATTATTAATTAAATCTTTCTGTTCTTTTGTTAATTTTCTTACAATTTTGTATATACTGTTCTATTTTTTCTAATAATACTTCCTGTTTTTTATATAAATTTGTGTAATAAACATGAAAGGCATTTTTGATTTTGTCGTTTTGAATTAAGTCCATATCATTTTCTCTAATTTTAGAAATTATTTTTTTCTCCCTTTCTTTTCTTAATTTATAAGCCAGCCATCTACCTGGCTTTTTTGCAGTTTCAAAATTTTTCTGTTTACTATATTTCAATTTTTT
This sequence comes from Charina bottae, assembly GCA_023362775.1. Taxonomy (NCBI): domain Eukaryota; kingdom Metazoa; phylum Chordata; class Lepidosauria; order Squamata; family Charinaidae; genus Charina; species Charina bottae. The sequence goes on from JALMGJ010000003.1 coordinate 43,281,410, forward strand.
TTCCATATCTTCTGTCATTAAAATTTGGACTTGAATTTGTAATAGTTTGATTTGATTTAATAAATCTTCTTTATTATTGTTATTTTGTAGTTCTTTCTCTTTTTCTTTAATTTGGTCCATAATTACCTGTAATTTTTTAATATTCTTTTTTTTTATAGCTATTTATTGATATAAAATGGCCTCTCATGTATGCCTTACTCGCGTCCCATACTGTTTCTATTTTCACTTCTGTGTCTATATTCCAAAGGAAAAACTCTTGCATTTTTTTTTAAGATCCATCAAATTTTGTTCATTTTTCAGAATATTTTCATTAAGTCTCCATCTAAAATTTCTGGGTCCTGTTTTTATATTAATTTTTTACTGTGTTGTGATCTGATAATGTTTTAGCCAGAATTGTAGACTCTTTAGTTTTATTTTGTAATTTTTTTGACATCCATATCATATCCAATCTCGAAAATGATTTATGCCTGTTTGAATAAAATGTATAGTCTCTTTCATATTCATTTACAGTTCTCCATACATCAATTAGTGATAATTTTTTTACTATATTAAAAAATTCTTTTGGTAATTTACCATGGTTTTTATTTATTTGACTTTGTATTTTCTTGTCTATTTTTGGGTCTACAACTCCATTTAAGTCTCCCATCAATAACCAATTATTTTGTGTATATTCTGTACAAATATTTAGTAATTCTTTGTAAAAAAAAATTGGTTTTTATTAGGAGCATATATACCCATTAACAACATTTTAGAATTATATATTTCGATTTCAATGATAATATATCTTCCATTTTCATCTTCTTTAAGTAATTTGGTTTTTAAATATGGTTTTATATATATTACTACTCCATTTTTTTCATTTGCTGTTATAAATTCTATTCCTAATTTTTTATTTTTTAAATGTTTTACATCTGCTTTTCTAATGTGTGTTTCTTGAAGACAAACTATATCTAATTTTAAACTATTTAATATTTGAAATGTACGTTTTCTTTTCACTGGTGAATTGAGTCCATTTATATTCCATGTAATAATTCTTAAGTCACTCATTTGTCAAGAGAGCTCCTTAGTGAAGTGAACTCCTTAGTATTAGTGGCTTCTCTTTCTTTTTGGCATTGAGTTTTACTTTTTCCTTCCTGTCTCTGATCTTTTGATTGAGTTATATCTTTTTCCAGTCTCTTCTGAAAATCTTTTTCTTTTAGTATTGAGTTCAGCTTATATCTTTCACCTTTAAATGTTAAACTCAATCCCTCTGGAATCTCCCATCTAAAATTAATATTATTTTTCCCCAAAAGATCTGTCAAAAACCTGTATTCCTTTCTCTTTTTTAGAATTTTCACCGGTATTTCTTTAAAGATAATAATATCTTTTCCTCCTATTTTGATTTTTTTATTGTATGAAGCCTGTATTATAATATTCCTGGTCTTTTTTTTTTTGAAAATTCTACCAAGATGTCCCTAGGTTTGTTATACATGGTTGCAAACTTTGAGTTAATTCTAAATGTTCTTTCTATTTCCTCTTCTAATTTTTCTTCCTCCCATTCTATTAAATTAGCCAACAGTGGAATAACAGTATCTCTTATATTATATTCTTTTTCTTCTGGAATCCCTCTCAATCTTATACAGTATTCTTTCTCTTTTAGTTCCAGTAATAAAATACGTTCTTCCTCTTTGTCTAAAGTTTCCTCACAACTTTCTATTTTTTTTTTCACTTCCCCTATATCTTCTTTTAATTTTTCCTCTATTTGTCCTAATTTCAATTCTAATCTTTTTTCTAATCCTTCTATTTTTTCTTCCAGTACTTTTGTTATGGTTTGGGTGATTGTTTGCGTGGTTTTGACTGTAAAGTCTTCCATTATAGCTTTCAGCCATTCTCCCCCCCCCCAGGGTCTGAGTTTCTTCTTCCTTGTAGTTCCTGTCTTCTAGTAGTCATGCTCATTTCCAAGAAATAAACCAGATATTTTCTTTGTCCCCTCTTTATCCACTCTTTACCAATTAATCAAATTCTTAGCTTTTTATATTTCCAAATATATAAATATATAGATGCTTATCTTCAACTTGTAATAAACTTATCTATATCTATAAATATATAAACAAATATATTTCTTATATTTTCTAACAAAAAGTGAAGATGAGTTTAATATATTACTATCTTATACTTAACAAGTTTGTATACTAAATTTGAACAGAAATATTATGTTATATAATTCTATTAATACAAAATGTCTTCTTTAACTTATTAATTAATTAAATATATCAGTCCAGATGCACATTCACTGTCTATTCACACTCTGGAGATTTTGTGTTTGCTCACCGTCCTCTTTGCTTGCTTCTTCATTCAGAAACAATTTTCTTTCTTTTCTTATAGTTCTTTTTATCAATTTAGCAAAGTAGACAACGACGTTTGTCTATTTCAAGACTTTCCCCCGCAGAACCGACCTTCGTTTTCAGCTTCCCAGCTTGTTCTTTTTCTGCGAATCCACACCAACACGCTGACAAGACAGGACAACTTTCTGATTCGCTTTTCTTTCCCAAGCTTTCCGAAGCCGCCGAAGGCTTCTCTCTCCCCGAAAGTGCCAATTCTCCCGCACTTTCTACAGCCGCTTCTCGTTATTTCTTTTTAAAATGCGGCTTGGTTCTGCGCGTTCTCAGTTTTTTTCTCACGGAGCTTCTTCACTTTCACTCCAGCCACTGTCCATCTTTACCGGAAGTCCATGAGTTTTTTTAATGTTGAGTTTCAAGCCAGCTTTTGCACTCTCCTCTTTCACCCTCATCAAGAGGCTCTTTAGTTCCTCTTCACTTTCTACCATTCATCATTGGCGATCACTCGTAGCCGAGTAAGATTGTCTTCCAAAGGTAAAATTTTAACGGTGAATCCGTAAGTGGCTATAAAGGCCAATTCTGGATCCGCACAACCTCCCACAATGAGGGCATAGGTTTCCGGGTGGGAGACGGTCATGATGAGGGTTTGCCTGACGTGCCTTCCTTTTAGCTCTCTTCTCCTTTTCGCCCTGTACTCGTGCTTCTTCAAAGTCCATAGCGCCATTAATAAAGGCTGACCTCCAATTGAAACGCTCATGAGTTAGGGGTTAGAGTTAGTTCTACCATTAGGGTGGTATCGTCTGCATATCTGAGGTTGTTGATATTTCTCCCAGCAATCTTAACTCCGGCTTGTGATTCATCCAGCCCGGCATTTCTCATGATGTACTCTGCATATAAGTTAAATAAGCAGGGTGATAATATACAGCCTTGTCATACTCCTTTCCCAATTTTGAAACAATTGGTTGTTCCATGTCCGGTTCTAACTGTTGCTTCTTGACCCGCATACAGGTTTCTCAGGAGACAGGTAAGGTGGTCTGGTACTCCCATCTCTTTAAGACTTTGCCACAGTTTGTTGTGATCCACACAATCAAAGGCTTTAGCGTAGTCAATGAAGCAGAAGTAGATGTTTTTCTGGAACTCTCTTGCTTTTTCCATGATCCAGCGAATGTTGGCAATCTGATCTCTAGTTCCTCTGCCTCTTCGAAACCCAGCTTGCACTTCTGGTAGTTCTCGGTTCACATACTGCTGAAGCCTAGCTTGTAGGATTTTGAGCATAACCTTGCTGGCATGTGAAATGAGCGCAATTGTAAGGTAGATTGAACATTCTTTGACATTGCCCTTCTTTGGAATTGGAATGTAAACTGACCTTTTCCAATCCTGTGGCCACTGTTGAGTTTTCCAAATTTGTTGGCATATTGAGTGCAGCACTTTAACAGCATCATCTTTTAGGATTTTAAATAGCTCAGCTGGGATACTGTCTTCTCCACTAGCTTTGTTGTTAGTAATGCTTCCTAAGGCCCACTTGACTTCACTCTCTAGGATGTCTGGCTCAAGGTCAGTGACCACACCATCGTATTTATCAGGGACATTAAGGTCTTTCTTGTATAGTTCTTCTGTGTATTCTTGCCACTTCTTAATCTGTTCTGCTTCTGTTAGGTCCCTGCCTTTTTTGTCCTTTATCATGCCCATCTTTGCACAAAACTTTCCCTTGATATCTTTGATTTTCTTGAAGAGAAAATTCTCTAGTCTTAATATAGCTCTATCTTAATTTAAATTACCCACTAGGCCAGGGTTTCTCAACCAGGGTTCTGTAGAACCCTAGTGTTCCTCGAGAGGTCATTAGGGGTTCCCTGGGTGATCACAATTTATTTAAATTTATTTCAAATTTGGTCAACTTCACATTAAAGAGGTAAGTTTCATTCATTATTTACAGGCCTACACGTGAAACAAATATCATGATTTTGTAACTTCTGGCTTATATTTGAGCCTGAATGTGCAGAGGTTCCCTGAGGCCTGAAAAATATTTCAAGGGTTTCTCCAGGGTCAAAAGGTTGAGAAAGGCTGCACTAGGGTGTGCAAAGTTTTGAAGGCATGCTTTGCTTCAACAAAGGGTTGTGTGGCCCCTTTGAAATTGCTTTACAAAGCAATGCATCCCCATTCCAGCTTCTACAAGTAAAGCAGAACAGCAGCAAGATGGAATTTTGAAGCAATAGGATCTAAGTAAGGCAAATTGCAGAGTTTCCCCAGAAGGGAATTTCCAGAAGGGAAATTTATTTATACATGAGATCTCTGTACCAGTTCAGCCATGGACTCTAAGTGCTGTAGAGTGAATAAATGTACATAATATAATATTTAGGGAGGAAAACAAATAAGAAAATTGGGGTGTTTCTTATTTTTTTCATTAAAGAAACGAAACAAAAATAATGTACAGAGATTAAAAAATAAAAAATAAACCAAGGACAGAAACAAAAACAAGTGAAAAGGGATGAAATAAAAACTTGATATACCCATATTCAAGTTTTTATTCTTTCTTTTAGAAAGGAACTGTAAAAAAGGGTTCTTCACATTGACAAAGGTTCAAGCAAATTATACCTCCCACCCAGGCTGAATGCCTCTTCACTTGCTCTGTAAGAGCGAATACACAGAAACTACTTTTCTTGAGGAGGTATCCAGTTCTTCAGGAGCTGGTTGAGACAGATCATTCCTGTCTAGATGTGGCTAATCAAGGTATTGAAGTAGAACATATTGCCAGAGTTATTCTAAGCTCCTTTTCTAGGCAAAGCACATCTGCTTTGTTGATCCCTATCAGTCTGTTTATGTGTATCAGGTGTATGCAAAATAGTGAAAGGATGTCCGGGTTCATGTCCATGAATCCTGCCATTAGAATTAAGCATAGCATAGTGCTTGCAGAGTAGTTGGGAGGGGGGATGGCAGTTGAGTGTTATGTCTGCTGGTGGAAGCTAGAGACAGCTCGGCCAAGGTCACGCACCTGCACCGAAGTGGAGATGGGACCGTTTTACTTCATGAGATCATCGTTGGTGAATTGGCGCGCAGGGGGAAGTTAAGAGGGAATAGTTTGGCGGGAATCCGCATTCAAGTCTTTAGGAGTGCTTCAATGAACATGTATCCTGAATAAAGCTTTATCTGCATTTCACTGAACTGCATGGAGAAGTGTTTATTGGGACATTGTTGTTGAGATCATCACAGAAAGACTTGAATCTACAATCCAGTCGGTTTATCCTGAGGTTACAATTGACTACGCTAAAGCCTTTGATTGTGTGGATCACAACAAACTGTGGCAAATTCTTAAAGAGATGGGAGTACCAGACCACCTTACCTGTCTCCTGAGAAACCTGTATGTGGGTCAAGAAGCAACAGTTAGAACCGGACATGGAACAACCGACTGGTTCAAAATTGGGAAAGGAGTACAACAAGGCTGTATATTATCACCCTGCTTATTTAACTTATATGCAGAGTACATCATGAGAAATGCCGGGCTGGATGAATCACAAGCCGGAGTTAAGATTGCCGGGAAAAATATCAACAACCTCAGATATGCAGACGATACCACCCTAATGGCAGAAAGTGAAGAGGAACTAAAGAGCCTCTTGATGAGGGTGAAAGAGGAGAGTGCAAAAGCTGGCTTGAAACTCAACATTAAAAAAACCCAGATCATGGCATCTGGTCCCATCACTTCCTGGCAAATAGAAGGGGAAGAAATGGAAGCAGTGACAGATTTTATTTTCTTGGGCTCCAAGATCACCGCAGACGGTGACTGCAGCCATGAAATTAAAAGACGCTTGCTCCTTGGAAGGAAAGCTATGGCAAACCTAGACAGCATATTAAAAAGCAGAGACATCACCTTGCCGACAAAGGTCCGTATAGTTAAAGCTATGGTTTTTCCAGTAGCAATGTATGGCTGTGAGAGTTGGACCATAAGGAAGGCTGAGCGCCAAAGAATTGATGCTTTCGAGCTGTGGTGCTGGAGAAGACTCTTGAGAGTCCCTTGGACTGCAAGGAGGTCAAACCAGTCAATCCTAAAGGAAATCAACCCTGACTGCTCATTGGAAGGACAGATGCTGAAGCTGAAGCTCAAATACTTTGGCCACCTAATGAGAAGAGAGGACTCACTGGAAAAGACCCTGATGCTGGGAAAGACTGAGGGCAAAAGGAGAAGGGGACGGCAGAGGATGAGATGGTTAGATAGCATCACCGATGTAATGAACATGAATTTGAGTAAACTCCGAGAGACAGTGGAGGACAGGAAGGCCTGGCGTGCTATGGTCCATGAGGTCACGAAGAGTCGGACACGACTGAACGACTGAACAACAACAACAACAACAATTGGTAACTCCAATTAGTGCCTCCTGGGTGAGAATCGACTCGTCCAAGCAATTTCAGCATGGAAGAATCTATGGAATGTTTCCAGGCGGGGGAAGAAGAGCAACCAGGCACTTCTTCAGGTTTGGAAGTAATTCCCAAGGAAGAAAAAAGTACGGCTGCTGAACCCGAAGTGGGCAAGAAAAAAACCTCCAAGAAGTGGAGTAGAGGCTGCCGAACTAGCCATGGCACGCACCCCCAGAGTGGGAGCAGAATTGTCCGTGGGAATTGGAGGCGGCATCCAGGCTGGGATGGGAAAACGCATGGCTAAACCCCGAGTGACCCAGTCCCAGAGGATGGCTTCACTGGAAGCGAAGACTGCACGCATTGATTTTGAAATGGAGACTATTAGCCATCAACTGCAAACCCTTATTCAATCCATGCAGCAACTGGCCCTGGCTCCAAAGCAGGAAGGGGCCCCAGGGGTGGATTTACAACCTAAATTGATGACCACGGCAGCAGAAAGCGGCACGTCCAGTGGGGAGGAAGAAGAGGAATTTTCCGGACCTGAGATGGAGGTGCCTCAAATGCCCGTAAGTGGATTACAAAGGGGCCAAGCCAGGGTGTTCGCATTAAACAAATTGAAAATGAGATTTGATGGAGACCCAGGGAAATTGGCTTGTTTTATGACCCATGTCAGGGGTTTTATGGAGGAGTTGGAAGATTCCTTCTTGACCGAAGAGGCCAAAGTAAGGTATGTCTCAAGTTTCTTAGAAGGAGAGGCTGCTTTATGGCTGGTGGCGTTGCATGACTCCAAGTCCCTGGAGTTACTGACTTTTCACAGCTTTATGCTAGCCTTGTAATGAAGATTTGAGGATACGCTCTCTAAAATGTCAGCTAAGGTGCAACTGAAGCAGCTAAGCCAGGGGAACCGATCTGTTGCAGAATATGCGATGGAGTTTAAAAAGCTTATAGGTATGGTCCCCAACTGCCCTGAAGCTTTTCAGGTGGAATATTTTCAGATGGGATTGAAACCCGAGATTTTAGAGATGGCAGCGGGACGAGGTGACCCCGACACCCTGGAGGAATGGATTCAATTAGCCGGCAGAGCAGAGAGCACCCAATTAAGACTGAGATCGTACAGGAAGCTGCATAGCTCTGGGAAAACCCCTCTGGGACAGCCACCGGCGAAGAAGCCGGCCAGAGCAAATGTTTGGGAGGAAGAAAAAGAGCGCAGAGCAAAAAGGGGCTTGTGCTTCAAATGTGGCAAAGAGGGGCATCGTATTAGCAACTGCCCTCAAAAAACCTCTGCAGTAAAAGCAAAGCCAGACAGCCAGTTTTCCAAACCAGTTAAGCTGCAACCACGCAAGGGGACAGCTCATGCGCTGGATGAAAGCAAGATGCGGGAATTGGTTGGGGGAGAGAACGACTCCTCTGACGAAGAATTCATGCAGCCGGCGGAAAACAAGCGATGCCTGGTTTGAAGTGCGCCGGGGGCCAGGCATTTACAGATTGGCGCTCCGATCTGCTGGTGAGTGGAGATTGTCCTACCATGCAGATTAAGATAAAGCTTGAAACTTTAGATGGGAGGGATCAGAACAATTTGATGGCAATGCTGGACTCGGGGTGCTCAAGATGTTTGATGCATCCTGCCATTGTTACGGGACTGAGACTTAAGTTGCATAAATTAAAAGTTCCCATCATATTTTGTCAGTTGGATGGATCAGACATGAAAGGGGGTCCAGTGGAATATTATACAGAATCTTTGAAAATGACTATTGGGACGCATCAAGAGACTATTAGGTTCATTGTGGCTCCCATTTCCAATCAGCCCATAGTGTTGGGACTTAAATGGTTGAGGAAGCGTAACCCTCAGATTGACTGGGTTTCTGGAGAAATGGAATTTGCAGATGGCTCATATTTGGGAGTTGAGCGGGAAGTTGCAGGACTTTGTGTGTTACGGGAGCTAGCTCAAGCAGAGGTGGCACCGTCAGTGTATGAGGAGGAGAGGGAGATTTTTGTAGAGACGGAGTCAGACCAGATGCCCCCTCATCGGAAAACAGACTGTTCTTTGCAATTGGAGCCTGGGGCAGTGTTGCCTAAACCTAAGTTGTATTCAATGACTCATAAGGAACTGCAAGAGCTGAGGAATTTTATAGATAAGAACTTAAAGCGGGGATTTATTGAGCCTTCCACATCCCCCACGGCAGCTCCAGTATTATTCAGGAAAAAGAAAGATGGTTCCTTAAGACTCTGTACTGACTATAGGGGGCTGAATGCTATTTGTATTTCTAACCAATACCCGCTGCCTTTGATGAAAGATATGCTGGCTCAGCTAACCAAAGGAAAAATATTCACCAAGCTAGATTTGAGAGAAGCGTACTTTAGAGTACGCATAAAAGAAGGGGATGAGTGGAAAACAGCCTTTAATTGCCAACTGGGTTGTTTTCAATATAAAGTCATGCCGTTCGGATTAAGGGGCGGGCCTGGAGTCTTCATGAGCTTAATTAATGAGGTTCTGCATGAATTTCTGTACCAAGGAGTATTGGTATATTTGGATGACATATTGATATACACAGAGACTATGGAACAACATGTGAAACTGGTAAAAGCAGTACTCAGAAGGCTCTTAGAAAACAAGTTGTATGTTAAGTTGTCTAAATGTGAATTTCACAAAGAAAAACTGGATTTTCTAGGTTACAGAATATCTCATCAAGGCATAGAAATAGATCCAGCCAAAGTCAAAGATGTGTTGGCATGGGAAACATCCAGAACAAAAAAGCAATTACAAGCTTTTCTGGGATTTGCAAATTTCTATCGCCAATTTATTCCTGCTTTTGCAAAGATTGCATTACCATTAACCGATATGTTAAAAACCAAGAAATCGGCTAATGGCGTATTAGCAAATAAGCCTCAAACTAAATTAAAATGGACGCCGGCGTGCCAAACGGCTTTTGAACAATTGAAGCAATTGTTCACTGCAGAACCCATTTTAAAACATCCTGATCCAGAACGTCCCTTTGTGATCCAGACAGACGCATCTAATTCTGCAATTGGATGTATATTATTGCAAAAAGACAATAACGATCAATTAAGACCTTGTGCATATATTTCTCGTAAATTTACTGAGGCTGAACAACGTTGGTTGGTTTGGGAAAAGGAAGCTTTTGCAGTACGACATGCTCTAGCTACATGGCGACACCTGCTGGAGGGTTCTCCTCATCCATTTGAAGTCTTTACTGACCATAAAAACTTGGAAGCACTTAAAACTCCACGGAAATTAAATCCTAAACAAATCCGTTGGGCTGAATTTTTCAGTAGGTTTAATTTCACATTAAAGTATTTACCAGCAGGAAAAAACTTTTTAGCAGATGCTTTGTCTAGACTACCACAACATGACACTCAAACGGAGCTAGTGGTATCTACAGTAATGTCGCCACAACAATTGGGATTATCTAGCCAGGAGGAGCCTGGTCCTGAAAGTACTAGAGCACCTGTACCTGTACAATTACAAAGGAACGTCGCTCTGACTAGAAGCAAGGCCAAACAACAGAAAACCCCATGTGAACCTTCCTTAGAAAAAGAACTTCGGGAAGCTATGGTGAATGATGATTGGTGGAAAGATCACAAACAAACTTTAACCGAGACTAATGGGGTGTGGTGGAATGGAGACAGATTATATATTCCTGAGACTGTGAGAAAAGCTGTTTTACAGCGTTGTCATGATAGTAAAATTGCCGGACACTTTGGATTTGTTAAAACTTTACATTTGATTAGAAGGCAGTTTTCGTGGCCAACCTTGAGGAGGGATGTTAAACAATATGTTTTGTCATGTCATGTTTGTGCTTCCATGAAAAAAGCGCCCGGGAAACCTGTGGGACTGTTGCAAACCGTGGCTGAGCCAACTAGCCCATGGAAGCAAATTTCAATGGATTTCATTGTGGACTTACCAGAGAGTAAAGGTAAAACTGTGATATGGGTAGTGACTGACTTATTTTCTAAGCAAGCTCATTTAATTCCTTGTAAAGGACTGCCATCTGCTGGTCAACTGGCAAAATTATTCATCGTGCACATCTACCGAGCACACGGCGCCCCCTTGCGGATTATCAGCGACCGTGGAAGTCAGTTTACCACCAAATTTTGGAAATCATTTTTAAAATTGATTGGAACGGAGCAGGGTCTCACTTCTGGGCACCACCCCCAGGGGAATGGGGCTTGCGAATGACTTAACTCCGTGTTGGAACAGTATTTACGGTGTTACATTAGTCATCAGCAAGATAATTGGGTGGAATATGTCTATGAAGGTTCTCAGTCATCCAGGTGGAATTGTCTGTAGCTTGAATCATGTCAACTGGATTTCTATTTTCTTAGTGGAAACGTTTCACTCCTTATCCAAGGAGCTTCTTCAGTCTGAGTAAAGTTAGTAAGGGAATCCTTAAATATGTTTCTAGGCTGGCTGTGTGACCTTGCACCTGGGGCTAGGTCATGGTTATTTTGAGATGTTTGTTTCTAAGTCCCTTTATCATCTAAAGGAGGATCGTTAAGATTACCCTGCTGCTGTTGAGCTTGTGAAATGGTCTTAATCTTCCTAGGCACAGAAGACAAAGCAGGAAGGAAGATAGGGGAAAGGTTATGCCTGAGGCCCCCACCTCTATTCAAGGAAGGATTTTCCAAGTTGGCATGAATGGATTCCTTGACCCCTCTCTCAAACCACCTATCTTCTCTGTCTAAAATGTGAACATTAATGTCCTCAAATGAGTGTCCTTTTTCCTTTAGATGAAGATAAACTGCTGACTCTGGTCCTGTGGTGTTACTTCTCCTGTGTTGGGCCATCCTCCTGTACAAAGGTTGTTTGGTTTCTCCAATGTAGAGTTCAGAGCACTCCTCACTGCACTGGATTGCATACACTACATTGCTTTCCTTGTGTTTTGGAGTTTGATCTTTGGGGTGTACAAGCCTCTGTCTCAGTGTGTTGGTGGGTTTGAAATATACAGGTATGTGGTGTTTGCCAAATATCCGTTTTATCTTTTCAGACACGCCAGCCATGTAAGGAATGACCAGGTTCTTCCGTTTACTCTGAGTCTCAGCCCTATCTGTCGCTGTTTTAGGTCTGGTAGACTTAGATTTAGTGAAGGCCCAATTTGGATATCCACAGGCCTGCAGAGCTGTTCTCAGATGCTGCTTTTCATTCTTTTTGGAATCCATGGAGGTGGGGATGGTTTCTGCTCTGTGTGACAATGTCCTGATGACTCCTAGTTTGTGCTGCAGTGGATGGTGGGAGTCAAACATCAGGTATTGATCTGTGTGTGTGGGTTTCCTGTAGATCCCTATTTCTAGCTTGCCACCGGTCCCAATGAGGACTTCACAGTCTAGGAATGCCAGTCTGTTGTCCTTGGTGTCTTCTCTGGTGAAGCTAATGTTGGCATCTATAGTGTTTATATGGTCCGTGAAGGCCTGTACTTCCTGGGCCTTGATTTTGACCCAGGTGTCATCCACATACCTAAACCAGTGGGTGGGCACCGTTCCCTGGAATGTGTTGAGTGCTTTCTTCTCCACTTCTTCCATGTATAAATTGGCCACAATGGGTGACACAGGAGAACCCATGGCACAGCCGTGTTTTTGTCTGTAAAAGTCACCTCTGTATGTGAAATAAGTGGTGTTAAGACACAGGTCCAGAAGATGGCAGATCTGGTTTGGGTTGAGATGGCTTCTCCTTTCCAGGGTGCTGTCCTCTTCTAGTCTCTTCCTGACAGCGGATAGAGCATGAGTGGTGGGGATGCTGGTGAAAAGGGAGGACACATCAAAGGAGACCATAGTTTCATCTGTATCCAGTTTCAGGATCTTTGCTTTGGAAACAAATTCTTCCGAATTATGGATGTGGTGTTCAGAGTGTCCAACTAGAGGTGCTAGTATGGTAGAGAGGTGTTTGGCAATGTTGTATGTTACCGAATTGATGCTGCTGACTATGGGTCGGAGGGTCAGCAGCATCAATTCAGTAACATACAACATTGCCACACGGCTGTGCCATGGGTTCTTCTGTGTCACCCATTGTGGCCAATTTATACATGGAAGAAGTGGAGAAGAAAGCACTCAACACATTCCAGGGAACGGTGCCCACCCACTGGTTTAGGTATGTGGATGACACCTGGGTCAAAATCAAGGCCCAGGAAGTACAGGCCTTCACGGACCATATAAACACTATAGATGCCAACATTAGCTTCACCAGAGAAGACACCAAGGACAACAGACTGGCATTCCTAGACTGTGAAGTCCTCATTGGGACCGGTGGCAAGCTAGAAATAGGGATCTACAGGAAACCCACACACACAGATCAATACCTGATGTTTGACTCCCACCATCCACTGCAGCACAAACTAGGAGTCATCAGGACATTGTCACACAGAGCAGAAACCATCCCCACCTCCATGGATTCCAAAAAGAATGAAAAGCAGCATCTGAGAACAGCTCTGCAGGCCTGTGGATATCCAAATTGGGCCTTCACTAAATCTAAGTCTACCAGACCTAAAACAGCGACAGATAGGGCTGAGACTCAGAGTAAACGGAAGAACCTGGTCATTCCTTACATGGCTGGCGTGTCTGAAAAGATAAAACGGATATTTGGCAAACACCACATACCTGTATATTTCAAACCCACCAACACACTGAGACAGAGGCTTGTACACCCCAAAGATCAAACTCCAAAACACAAGGAAAGCAATGTAGTGTATGCAATCCAGTGCAGTGAGGAGTGCTCTGAACTCTACATTGGAGAAACCAAACAACCTTTGTACAGGAGGATGGCCCAACACAGGAGAAGTAACACCACAGGACCAGAGTCAGCAGTTTATCTTCATCTAAAGGAAAAAGGACACTCATTTGAGGACATTAATGTTCACATTTTAGACAGAGAAGATAGGTGGTTTGAGAGAGGGGTCAAGGAATCCATTCATGCCAACTTGGAAAATCCTTCCTTGAATAGAGGTGGGGGCCTCAGGCATAACCTTTCCCCTATCTTCCTTCCTGCTTTGTCTTCTGTGCCTAGGAAGATTAAGACCATTTCACAAGCTCAACAGCAGCAGGGTAATCTTAACGATCCTCCTTTAGATGATAAAGGGACTTAGAAACAAACATCTCAAAATAACCATGACCTAGCCCCAGGTGCAAGGTCACACAGCCAGCCTAGAAACATATTTAAGGATTCCCTTACTAACTTTACTCAGACTGAAGAAGCTCCTTGGATAAGGAGTGAAACGTTTCCACTAAGAAAATAGAAATCCAGTTGACATGATTCAAGCTACAGACATAATTGGGTGGAGTTATTACCTTTTGCTGAGGTGGCCTATAATAATGCGGTTCATCAGAGCACTGGGTTTTCCCCATTTAAAGTGGCTACTGGTCAAGATTTTGTCCCTATTCCTGAACTACCTGACCCCTACCTTGATTCAACAGTCTGATCCTGTACTGGCAGATGAATGGATTACAAAAATACGATCGAATTGGCCTGTAATGTTGAATATATTGCAGGAAGCTAAAGATTCTTACAAAACCTTTGCTGATCGTAAACGGGCTCCTGAATGGCCTTTGGTAGTGGGAGAAAAGGTTTACCTGTCTACAAAACATTTGAAATCAACTCAGCCTTCCAAGGAACTGGGCCCTAAGTTTATTGGCCCTTTTCCTATTGTGAAAGTAATCAACCCGGTGGCCGCTCAATTGGACTTGCCAAAGAACCTTCGTAGAGTACATCCTGTCTTCCACATCAGCTTATTGAAACCAGTTAAACCTGCTCATCAATGGCATCCTGATCCAGTGACCCCCTCCACCTATCATGGTGGGAGATAACGAACACTTTGAGATTGTGAACATTTTGGACTCCAGAATGCATAGAGGAAAATTACAGTATTTGGTTCAATGGAAACATTTGCCGGTGGGGTTTGAGGAATGGGTTGACAAAATCCATGTTTCAGCACCAAGTTTACTGAAGAAATTCCATGATCAATTCCCTACTAAACCTGGTTAACTGCACAATTGTTATTGTTTCTGTTTTTCAGATCTCCGTGCCTCCCATGGTGTTGCAGCCTGAAAATTTCTGGAATTGTTCCATATGCCTTTATGTTTACTTGTATTTTCTAACCTTTCTTGTTCTTTGCATATTATTCTTTCTTTTGGAGGGTCGGCATGTCAGGGTTCATGTCCATGAATCCTGCCATTAGAATTAAGCATAGCATAGTGCTTGCAGAGTAGTTGGGAGGGGGGATGGCAGTTGAGTGTTATGTCTGCTGGTGGAAGCTAGAGACAGCTCAGCCAAGGTCACGCACCTGCACCGAAGTGGAGATGGGACCGTTTTACTTCATGAGATCATCGTTGGTGAATTGGCGCGCAGGGGGAAGTTAAGAGGGAATAGTTTGGCGGGAATCCGCATTCAAGTCTTTAGGAGTGCTTCAATGAACATGTATCCTGAATAAAGCTTTATCTGCATTTCACTGAACTGCATGGAGAAGTGTTTATTGGGACATTGTTGTTGAGATCATCACAAAGGAGCCCATTGGAGCCCTTAGGTGTGAATTTCTCAAAGCACAGAGACAGCATTCTACGAAGGCTCAGGGAAATGGTTTCCAGGTGTGTCTATGGAAGTACCAAATTTCTGTTGGGATATGTATGCAAATATGATCTGGGAAAGCCAAATCTTCTGTAGAACACAGCTACCTCGACACTTCAGTGAAGGTGCTTCCTTTGGACCAATGTGCAAAGCACTTTTGAAACACTGTCAGACACAGTACCTACTCAGATAATGTTAAGGCAAATACAAGCAATTTAAATATCAATATTCAAATATTCATAATTAATATAGGCAAGATTTGTACTGAAAAAGGGAAAGACATTATTGATATAGCTATCAAATGTGATCTCATTTGAATAAAATTGTCCTTTGCTGTAAGCTTGCAGAATTCTTTTTTGTTGTATTAATGTTTCAGTTTCAACACTTTAAATACCACTGGTCCCATTTTCATATTCTAGTGTTTCATGATAATGAACCTAGCAGTAAACAAGAAGAAATTAATTTGTTACTTATATTACTGTTCGAAATTATGAACAATAAACCAACAGCATTATACACCATGCAAGATTGTTGAGTGATTTTTCTAATTTCTTCTATAACTTTTCACCAGAAATACTGAATACAGCTAGTTAAAATCATTATATATCTTCTTAAGATAATGAATGTATCTATGCATACTTCCAGATTGTTCTTTTAGTTTTTGCTTTTGTGCTTTTCCCTCTTGTCCTTTTTCTGTCCTTTTCTCCTGCTCTTTTGATTTTTGATTTTTTTAGATCAACTATTTGAATTTTAAAATGTAGCATGTTTATTGAGGGCATTTTTACAACAGTCCTCCAAATATTTGAAAGCTGCTTCTAAGTAAAAGTAATAGGACCACTTTACCTTTTCTCTATAGGTTAACTGGTTTAAACGCAGAAATGCCTTTATAGGTTGTTTGTATATGACTAAAGCATAATAATTCATATTCTGAGCAGTTAATAGTGTCATATGGTTGGATCTGTGATAACTTGAAAAACATGTCAAAGCAACTGAGATACAATTAAGTAAGAAGATTATCTCAGTAGAGACAAATATAAATTCAAATATTTGTCCAATGAGTTGAAAAGTGTTTATTATTATTAAAGCACTAAAAGAAGAACTCTATAGTTCCCAAGCCAGAATCTTATACAGAACAAAGAAACATAATGGATAGCTTAATTTTGGGGGGATTCACAGTATAAGTGCTTTCTTCATGAGAGAAAATGTGAACAAATTGATATAATTTATTGACCTGTCAGAACATTAGATCCTTTCCCCTTTTTCCCTAATTGCCTCCTCTAATTATCTTTTGATAACAATTCTTATTTTGTTATGGACAAAAAACAAGTTATACCTTTGTGACCTAAGTCAATCATTTTTATTGATTTTCTTCTTTCCACAAACACAGCCATATTTGCATTTCTGTTCTTTAAAAAGAGTAAACTGTAATCTAATAACAATAGTCCTGATGTCAAAATAGTTCATCTCCTTCTCCATTGTAGCCCATTAAAAATAAAAAGTAGTAGATGTATTGTCGAAGGCTTCCACGGCCGGAGTTCGATGGTTGTTGTGGGTCTTCCAGGCTGTGTGGCCGTGTTCTGGAAGTTGTGGTTCCTAACGTTTCGCCAGCATCTGTGGCCAGCATCTTTAGAGGGCAGGAGCACAGACAGAAGCGCTCTTTCTGTGCTCAGGTAGAATGGCAATGTTTGGCTGGCGAAACGTTAGGAACCACAACTTCCAGAACACGGCCACACAGCCCGGAAGACCCACAACAATCAAAAAGTAGTAGACTTTGCCAGAACAAGCAGCCAAACACAATATTAAATCTGGCTTTAATTCTACATGGAATGAATAATAACTAACTTAATTTCCAATGGTTTCAGTGGGTTTACATTAAGTAAGATCAACCATTATAAGAGAAAGTGTACTACAAAAGAAAAACGAAAAAAGATATAGATCAGTGTTTCTCAACCTTGGCAACTTGAAGATGTGTGGACTTCAACTCCCAGCACGGTGGCTGGGGAATTCTGGGAGTTGAGGTCCACACATCTTCAAGTTGCCAAGGTTGAGAAACACTGATATAGATAATGGGAAAGTGCAATGAGGAAAGAACATTATTGCTTTAAAAGACAAAAACAAAACAAACATCATAAACATGGAAAAATCATGGATACTTTTCTGGTTATAAGTTGTTTTCTTTAGCACAAATAACATAACATGTGAATAACATAAAATAACACAAATAATACAAAATGTGAATAACACAAAATGTTAAATTTATTTATTTATTTATTTATACTTCAAACTTAGTCACCACCCATCTCACTCAGAGAGCGACTCTGGGCGCTTTACAATAAAAACAAAAATAAATAATCATTAAAATATAATAAAAACAATAAAAACAATATTCTTTGATAAAATACAATCCAAGACAGAGGTATTAAAAGATCTTAATTAACTAATTAATGAATGAAAAATGATATGTTGTGAGTGAAACTAAGAAAAAGAGGATGGATATAATAGATCTGAATGAAGGCTGTCTGATATTGAGGAGTGGAGTTGAAGAATAAATTCAGGAAAGTGAAACTATCAGTTGTTGTGAATATACTGTATGTAAAAGTAAGAATTCATAGGATGCTTATGGTCCCTTGTTGTGCTCCAATGCATGGTGATATGGTTTTTAGGAAAACATTCTGAATGAATGTAATCTAGAACTAAATTATTCTGTTAGGTAACATAAATGAATGATGAGAGCACGATGAGAGAGTATAAAAAAGTGATGGAGCGTTTAATGAGTGTTGGCTTAGAAAAACATTATTTGTTTGGAATATTTGGTTTAAGCATACATCTATCTGTATGTAGCACAATTGATTTGCTTTATTATGAAAGCTTCAGCAAATTATTGAAAGTTACAAGTTTGATGAGAGGTTCTGAATATGGAACATACTATGTCTCAGTAGTGTCAAGAGCAGATTTTGGTGGAAAATAGACCTGGGAGAAAAGAGAGGAAGTGAAAGAAACTAGAGTAAAAGTGGTATGTCTACAGGAAGAGAAAGTATGTATAAATCTTAGAAGACTGACTAATCTCCCAACAGAATGAATGGAAATTGGACATAAGGAAACAGGATGTAGGAGCTGTTTAAAAGAGTGAAAAGGAATACCTTGCAGAGTACTAGAGAAGCATGTGGAGTTATGCTAAAGAGAAGTATGAAAAAGGATGGTTGGTGGAAGAGACTGTGGAAAATTAAAAGATAATGGTGTCTAGAAATAAAAAGATAATTGCAAAGTATGTACTCAAAGAGAACAGGGAAAGGTTAAGATTAAAAGAGGCAAAGAAAATGCAGTGATTTTTTAAAAGTTATAAATTTTATTGAAAGGTGGCTCAGCGGGTAAGACGCCAGGCTTGTCGATCAAAGATCACAGATTCAGAGGTTCGAACCCCCAGTCCCGCGTGACAGAGTGAGCTCCCGCACTAGCCCCAGCTCTTGCCAACCTAGCAATTTGAAAGCATGCAAATGCAAGTAGATTAATAGATACCTCTTCAGTGGGTAGATAACAGCGTTCTGCGTGTGTCATGCCGGCCACATGACCATGGAAGCATCTTTGGACAATGCTGGCTCTTCAGCTAACAAACGGAGATGAGCACCGGCCCCTAGAGTCGGACACGACTGCACAAATGTGCAGGGGGAACCTTTACCTTTACCTTTACCTTTACCTTTACCTTTACCTTTACCTTTACCTTTAACTTTAACTTTAACTTTAACTTTAACTTTAACTTTAACTTTAACTTTAACTTTAACTTTAACTTTAACTTTAACTTTAACTTTAACTTTAACTTTAACTTTAACTTTAACTTTACAAAGAACATAAAAACTAACAGAAGCTAATAAAGAGTAAAAAGAGCAAAGAGAGAAAGAAAGAAGAAGCAAAAGTGCAGGAAAAAATAATAAAAAGAAATAGAAAGAAGAAGCTTCCGATTTCCTTTGCAACAAATATAAGCACAATTACAAAATTAACTTTTACTCTATGATTACAAAAAAAGGCTAACTTTTTTCTATTATCCAGTTTTTTTCTTTTTTCTTTTTTTAATATATTTTATTGAGTTTTAAATATACATAGATAAAAGTTTGAAAAGGAAAAAGAAATAGAAACACAAATCAAAGAAAGAATAGAAAAAGTGTTGTAAAGCAAAGAAAAAAAAGAGAAAGATGAAACATAGAAATTAGTCAACTTCCGATTTATCTCTGGTCATAGTAATTTAAAACATAATCTCTTACATGCTAGGTCTATATATAACATTGTAAAACATTTCCTGTCTAATATATCAATTTATATATATTTTAATCTTCAAAACCCCATATAAGCTTTGCCCCTCCTGCATTTTGCAAGTAGTCCATTAATGGTTTCCACTCTTTAAGAAAGTAATAATTTGAATTTTCTTTTAATAAACATGTCAATTTATCATTTTCTGCCATATCCATTACTTTTAACATCCAGTCCTGTATCGTAGGTATAGTCTGATTTTTCCAATTTTGTGCATATACACTTTCACTTCCGGGTGTTGGGCTGAGCGGAGCGACGAACCGAGGCTCCTAGCCTCGATTCCGCGGCTTGCCATTTGCGGCGATTAAAAGAAAGAAAAATCGTCGAAAAATCACCCTAGAAGAGAGGGTGATCAGAAGATCTCTCACAAGGGTCGCCGGATCGCCGCTCTCTACCGACCCCCGTATTTCCACCACGGGGGAAGGGAGATTGAAGCGGTGAAGGGCGACTGGAATTGCCATGAAGCTCTGCAGAAGCCGCAAATCTTAACAAGATAAGTAGCTCCTCACCCAACCTTTTAGAAGCACTTTTTAGTTTTTTAAATATTATTTGCCTTATTAAACTCTAAGATTTGTCTCTGGACTGGATATATAATTGCTGGGAGTTTATTATTCTTTCCTGTCAAGAACTGTCAAAAGGTGGGAAGGAAAAGGTGATTGACTTTGCTATAAATGAAAGTGACTTTCCTTTTACTTTTACCTTGGTTTAAACTTTCTAATTAATGGCAACTGAATACATTTTTATTTTGGAATTATTTACTTGGGTTTTGACTTTATATGGAACAATTAATACTCTGCCTTTTATGTTTTTTTTTTTTTTGGTAATTACTGCTGGAGAAAAAATTTTTCCTTTTCTTCTTTTACAAACCTTTCTTTAAATTTTTATGTTCTGTTTGGACATTTTATATAGAAATTTGATTCCTTTATATGTACTTTGGGTGAAGAAGTGACTTGGAATATTGCAGCCTTTTTTTTTATTATCCAGTTTTTTTTCTAATCAGCAAAACCAAAAATCATAAGTGTATATTTTTTTTGGTTTCACGCAAAAAGTCTATAAGGGATTTCCAGTCAGCCATAAATGTAAATATTGTTTTTTTCTATGATCAAAGAAGTTAATTTAGCCATGTCCACAAGTTCTATCATCTTCACCAACCTTTCCTCCGTTGTGGGTAGTGTCGAGCCTTTCCACTTTTGAGCATATAATAGTCTTGCTGCAAGAAAATGCAGAGTGATTTTGATGGAAATTTTAAAAAAAATGAATGAAGAGGGCTAAACAAGCAGCCTCCATCAGAGTTAATGGAAGAAAAAAACCATAAATAATTTGAGATGAAACTGAAGTGAGGGAAAGTTGGAAAGAGTGTTTTAGAGATTTATATGTGAATGATGGTTCTATATCAAAAAGTGAGATCAAATCTAATGCTATAAATGGATAAAATGGAAGTCCTCAATGCTTTGTGAATATATGGCTGCAGGAACAGACAGTGCAATGGGATACAAGTTCAGGTGTGAAGTGGTTCATTTATGGAGTTGTGCAGTTTGTTCAACATATCTGTAAAGGCTGTATCTGCGCCTTAAAATTAGAAGAATGTTGTTACTGTTCCCTTATACAAAGGGAAAGGTAGAAGATTGAATGCAAAAACCATAGGGGAATAGTTTGCTAATTTGCAGGGAAGTATTCAGCTCAACACTTTGCTCAACAGGTTATTAAAAAGTATATGAATACTTTACACAGCTTCGGCTTGGGTGCCAGTTGCGCCCCTTCCTGGATCGAGAGGCCCTCCGAATAGTCACTCATGCCCTTGTCATCTCTCATATAGATTATTGCAATGCGCTCTACATGGGGCTACCCTTGAAGAGTATCCGGAAGCTTCAGCTGGTCCAAAATGCAGCTGCTCGAGTGGTTATGGGTGCGAGAAGATCAGCACATCTAACACCACTGCTCCGCGAGCTGCATTGGGTACCAGTTTGCTTCTGGGTCCAATTCAAGGTATTGGTTATCACCTTTAAAGCCCTACATGGCATGGGGCCAGGCTATCTGAGGGACCGTCTCATCTCGATTGCATCTACCCGCCCCACCCGGTCATGCAGGAAGGGCATGCTGCGGACCCCGTCAACAAAGGAATTCCATCTAGCAGGGTCCAGGAGGTGTGCCTTCTCTGCGATAGCACCCACCCTGTGGAACATCCTGCCCCCAGAGGTGAGGCAGGCGCCCTCCCTCCTGGCCTTTAGGAAGTCCCTAAAAACCTGGTTCTGCCGCCTGGCGTGGGACAAAGGTAGAGATAGTTCCTCCTGGGGGTGGTTAGTTTAATAATAACCTCCTTTTAAGATCCTACCATCCTCTGGATTTTTATATACTTATTTATTGTACTGTTTATTGTATTTTAATGATTATCGATTTTTAATTTTAATTTTAACATTTATTGTAAACCGCCCAGAGTCTACCGTGGTAGAGATGGGCGGTGATAAATTTGATTAATAAATAAATAAATATGAATGTGACAAAGAAAGTTGATTGGATGTTTGCTGATTTAGAGAATGTACATGATAAAGTGAACAATCTTGAATTATGGAATGATGCAATTTATGAAGGAAGTAAAGCATGCATGAAAACAGAATATTCAGCAAATGGTATAGCAATAAGCAGAGAATTAAGGCAGAATGTGTGATATCCAGATAAATGTATAAGGAATACTTGTGGTGATGGTAGAGATGTATTGATTGGAGATGTGAACATACATGTGCATCTGTATAATTTGCAGCAAATGTTAGGCTATATGATGCAACAAGGTTCTGAAAATTAAGGTATCAAAGGCCAAGGTAATTGTGTTTGGCAGGGAATGAATGATTGTGAGTTATATGTAAAAAGCAAGAAAAAAAGAAAAGAAAAGAAAAGAAAAGAAAAGAAAAGAAAAGAAAAGAAAAGAAAAGAAAAGAAAAGAAAAGAAAAGAAAGGAAAGGAAAGGAAAAGAAAAGAAAAGAAAAGAAAAGAAAAGAAAAGAAAAGAAAAGAAAAGAAAAGAAGATCAAGTAGATGAATTTGCATACCTTAGTAAATATGGATGGATAAGTTTTAAGACATGCTAGTTTTGGTAGGAAGTAGTAGTTGATTTGTTGCACAGCAGAGGCAGCAATTTTTCAACAGAAGCAAAAATTTCTGTTTTTAACAGCATGGTTCTGCTTACTTTGTTATATAGAACTGAGTGCTTCCTGGGTCAGGAGAAACATAGAAGAAAGGTATATGTAGTGGGAATGGAATAATTAAGAATAGTGCGTAATAAAAGAAGAAGTGATAGGGTCAGTGATGAATGGGTGCTAAATGAAGGTGGATTAAATACAGAAGTGAGTGAGCAGTGCAAGAGAAGTGTATTAAGTGTCAGGATGGTATATGGCTCCCCCCTTGTAGTTTTGTAGTTTAGCCCCTTGTAGTTTTGTAGGTTTTACCATTTGTAATAAACTTCCCCTTTTGTAAACATAGTTCCTAGCATGCCATGGTAATCAGTTTCTTTCACACTAGTCTGTTTAGAGAAGCCTCATTAGAAAGAGCTCCATTGTAAAAGAGAGATAAAAGTGAAAGAATGTGTGAATGTTTTCTTTTGAAATGTAAGGTGATAATGAAGGCAGACCCAGGGAACATGGCATAGCCCCAGGGTCACTAAAGAAAGGAAAACAAAAGAGGATTGGGAGGATCATCAAAGAGTGATTCATTTTGTTGCTGCTTTATGTTACTGTCTTGTGCTTTATGATACTGTCTTATCAAAGAATTGCCAATTGTTTTCTTTTCGCACCTACATCTGGAAATGCCCGGAAGAGGAAGTGATAATAAAATTGCCTGTAAATTATATGATTGGACACTATGCAACTGACATGTAAACCTTTTTATCTTTGATCTATAAACCTACTGTATGTAATGCTTTGTTAAACCCCACAAGGGGGTTGGTCTACCTCTGCTTAGCCCAGGTTGCGTACGGGGAGGTAACCCACCCAGCTTCCCTGCTTGGCCAAATAAAAGCTGCTTTCTTTTTGAAACCTCCGTCTGAAATCTCTGTTTGGTAGTTTGGGATCTCAGATTCTTCCAGGAATCCAGGGGTTGGCCATACAATGGGATCCTGCCATTCTGCTTTAGATAGATGGGATTGTAGATAGATGGGATTTGTTGTAACTAGTCAGTAATGTCCTACCATTCTGCTTTAGATAGATGGGGTTTGTAATAACTAGTTAGTGCGAAGCCTGTAGTAATTAGATAGACTGTGTGCCAGACAATACAGTGACCATTAGAGATAGGGATGTCATGCAGGCGTTAGGGAGAGAGGCACCAGGCTCCAAGGCCGTCCATCTGGATACATCAAAGACTGGCCTTGTAAAGTTATGGGAAGTGAGTCAGGAGGGGAGGGGTGGACGAGGGGTGCTTGAGAGTCTGGCAGGTTTTAAAATATGTTTGCATGGGAAAATCTTAGTTTGCTGTTTGCATTGGTTCTATTCACTTGTATCAATAAAAAAACTTTTCATATCCCATCATGGCTTGTGCTAAAAGTTTCTAAATTGATATCAAAGGAGTGAGTCATCACATTAAGGTGGTTTAGTTATATAGAAAGAATAAATAAGGACTGCATCATAAAACAAATCTATAAATGAAGAGTAACTAAGGAAGAAAAGGAAGATGAAGAAAGGCCTGAGAACTGGATAGGATTAGTGAGATCTTAAAAAAAAGAAAGAAAAGAGAAGTTGGCAATGGATGTGGTGGAAGCTTGAATGGTTTATAAGGATGCAAAAGTATGGAGAGGAATAGTGAATTGTGTTGATGTAAACTAGGTTTTTTAAATTAATTTTTATCACTTTTTAAAATAATAAAATAATAACAGAAAAAGAAAAAGAAACAATATACAAAGATACATAACATATATATATAACAGGTGCTTTAAAAAGTGAGAAAAATATAACGGAAAAAGTAAAATAAAAATATGAAATATATCATTACAACAGTAAACACTTACAATTCTATATATATTTATCTAATGCAAATATGATGCAAATATATATCTATATTTATTTCTAATACAATTATATAATCATCATGCTTTTCCCTAAAGTACTGTATTTTGTATAAATGAGTCCCATATTTTCCACACAAAGTCTACGTCTATAGGCAATCCTTTCATAGGTGGCAAGTGTAACTGGGTAACTGA
Source organism: Charina bottae (assembly GCA_023362775.1). Taxonomy (NCBI): domain Eukaryota; kingdom Metazoa; phylum Chordata; class Lepidosauria; order Squamata; family Charinaidae; genus Charina; species Charina bottae. The sequence continues at coordinate 43,306,127 of JALMGJ010000003.1, forward strand.
GTAAATGGGACCATATGTTTATCTTTCCAATGTTGCAATATCAGTCTTTTAGCCATAGGTGTTGATGTAAACTAGGTTAATTATATTCCCTCCTTTCTTATTTCATACCTTTAGTATCTTTGGCTTAATATTTCTTACTTATTTTTGCAGTAAGTGTAATGTTGGTTATTCTGGAAAGAAATATCATGAATGTTATGTTTGTATGTGTCCTTTCTAATCACCAAAGCAGCTCTGTAAATCTGTGTGATCTGATCTTTAGCAAATTAGGCCCTAATAAAGGGCCTGATCTTTAGTAAATTAGGCCCTAATAAAGGTTTTGATTTGATAGATCTCACAATTTAATAGGAAAATCACACAGAGAGAGAGAAAAAAGTAATTCCTGCTGATTTCAATAAAGCTTATACCCAACTAAATAAATAAAGTTAATTAATAAAATAAAAACAATTCATATTTCATACAAGCTGACAAAATAACATTGCACCATCTGTGAGTCAAGTAGACATTTTCTGGCACAGCCTAATTTAATGAAGTACCATATTTATAAAACAGGCTCTTTGTTATCTGACTCTATGGTGTGTAAATCTGAGATAGTTAGCTCCCATAAGCTTTTAAAGAATACAGTGGCAAAAGAATGCTTCACTTAAATCTACCCCCTGACCAGAAGTTTATTTTAGCTTGTAAATGATCAACATGCTTGACAGGATGGGTTAATTGAAATAAATAAAGCCAAAAGATACTTGCTTTTAGGATAGATAATGGAAAAAAATGTTCCTTATTTTGATTTCTAGTATCCACTTAAACAATGAACTTTTTAGTTCAAAGAGATTCATAGTATGTCTCATGAGTATCATTCCTAGCAGCACAGCAGACAGTAGCTCCTATATTGTCTAAATTCTTTTACCCAAGCCATGCTGTCTTGTTGCGGTGTTACATTTTATGCTATATTAAATATAGCAAAATATTTTAAATAGCATGTTACTATCCTATTCTGAATTATCTCTTTTGTCCATGTTTTTCTTGATCTAAAATTGTTTTTTTAAATAAAGCTTTATTAAGTTTTTCAACAAATACATAAAACTACAAGAAATGAAATAAAGTATACTACAAGAAAAAAAGAACTAAAAAGCATAAAAATACAAAAAAGACTACTACATACTACATAATACATACATACTAACTTCCGACTTTCTACAACAAAGACATGAATAAGTCAATATCAGTCTCTTACTCTAGTTCAGACTGGAATAAACATTACTTCTATAAAACATTTCCATTCTCAATATAACATTTCCTCTAAAACACTATCTTTCCCTTGAAATGGATATATATACAGTATATAAAAACATTTTTATAGCATTAAAAAAATTTCCCCCTTAATAGACAGATAAACAAATATTATCCTTCCTCATTACAATTTTACTCCTAACCAAAACATTTATATAGTTAAACATATTATACTTCTTCATTACAATTTTACTCCTAACCAAAGCATTTATATAGTTAAACATTATATCTCCACCATTACATATTTAAACAATAACCTTATTAATATCCTTTTACCCAAGGTAAATTCATTATCCCCAAAGCAAAAACATCTGTCTAAACCTTTAAAAGACCATCCTAATAAACACAATTAAATGGTTAACCCACTTCAAATAAAATTTTGATGGACTACAGTAACACAGCTGGTTCTCAGGAAGGAGGGAAAACAAATTTAAAAAGATCATCGCTCAGAAAATCTCTCCAGCAATTTTTTTAATAAAATGTGGTACAGTTCATATTCTCCTAAAGCATTAGCATTTGTGCAATTTTCATCCCATTCTGCTTAAAATCAAAAAGTTTGCATCCCTTCATGCTACATACAACTATGCTAAATTATGAAGCAGCTGAATTCTGGTTTTCTTAATCTTGCTCTGGATTTAGGCACTGAGTTACTTTGGAATGCTGAAGATGCTCCCGTGGCTCCTGTTTATAACTCCCTAAAGCTGTTGTCTCTTTTCCTGGGATACTGAGTGAATTTGGGGAAAAACCGATTTGATTTAAGGAGTAGCAGCAGGACTTACATGTGTAATGTTCTGTGATTCATAGCACCTTCTTGCCTTACAATCTGAGAAACTCCACAGCCCTCTTGGGTGTCTCTGAATGGACCAGATGGACTATTTTTGTTGCCTTGAACCAACTCTCTGAAAAGAACTGGGTGGATTTTACTCATCCTTGGAAAAGAACAATCCCATGGAGATTGGCTGGAGAAAATGTTATAATAAAGTAACAGCCACTTCTTAAACTCTCCTGGCTTATTATTTAGTTTCAGCAGAAGAGTTAAACATGTGCTTATACTGTAAACTCTTCAGTTGGAACCAGATACACTTAAAATTCTTTATTTTTGTTGACTCAGGAACAATGTTACTGAGCAGGAACTGGCCTGTAATATAGAAAATATAATGACAAATTCATGTATACAGATTGCTATTGTAAAGTTTATATAATACTTAAGATCTATTACGTACAGTTTTGGAGACTCAGTTTGCTATACTATTATGTAGCAACACATAAATCAGATTTAGCCTCCATTAAATTAATTTTATTTTGCCTATATTTATACTTGCAAAGATATAATCAGAACAGAACTAATTTGAGTGGTTTTTTTTTTCCTTTAAAACAATCACATTTAATTTGGTTTATTCATCTCATAAATATAAAACTCAGATTATATATACGAGAAATCATGACAAAGATTACCTTCAAATGACAATCTTAGTTTAATAATTGGAGGAACAAAACCAATAAAAAGAACATGTTACTGCTTCAAACATCCCATAAATTTAATATATTGAAAATTAAAGTTGGAGCTTAATGAAGAAAGCAATTTTGTTTCAAACAACCAGCTTGAGCAAAAGGGAAGCCTTGGGAATTTGAGCATTCCATCATGCAGCGGCAACAGCTCTAAGAAACCAAAATGCATCTTCCTTGCCAGATTTGAACCAGAATAGCTTTAATGTTGGATTGTATTGATCCATATTCAATCTGCCCTGGGGAATGGAAGCAGGATTTTTCTGCTGTGGACATGCAGGGCTCCCCTGCCTAGAAAAGCTCTGCATTTTTCTTAATGAGAAAGACCAACCTGCACAAACATTACTTTACATATATATTTCTCTCTTGAAATGAATGGAAAACTGATTGCACAAATAGCCAGAAATGCCCCTATTCATATATCCTGCTAATATATTGTTGAGAAGAAAATGCTGGAATGTGCTACATAATGTAAACTTGTCTTTTCCATCCTTCAGGTACCTTTAAGTGTGAATCAGGTCCTCTGAGAGTGCATTTGATTGTGAGGTATTCTAGCTTCTCTGATTTCTACCATTAAAATGGATGAAAACTCATATGAAAGCATAATAGTTAGAGTTGGGTAAGAAATTCACTGAGTGACTCTCATTCAGTCATTATCTTTTAGTCTAACTTCTTTGAAATGAAGATAAAATGGAAATGGAAGGAATATTATGCAGCCTTGAGCTTCAGGTGGATAGTTACAGTATGTGAGAAATAAATAAGAACTTGACCTTGAGTTGAATTACTATCACACTTTGTTCAGCACTGGCTTCCTCAAAACATGTTTGGAGTACACAATCTTTGTTGTTGATTATTGTTAACACAAATCCTTGTAGCAGTTTAGAAAGAGGGAGCAGTATCCATATAATGAGAACTATAACTACATTTTGGAGGAATGATGAATCACGGTAGAGGTTTTATCTTGTTTTTAAGACAGAAAGCAAGCAACATTTTTTATAAATACAAGGTGAAATATTTCCTTCTCCATCTTCCCTTTAACAGAAAATTGAAAACATATCACTGATAAAAATGTGACAGATGGAAAATCTAGGTTTAAGTTCCACACTGATCACTTTTCATCTGTGGAGTGACGCCTTTTGAAAGCAAATCCAACTAGGCTTATTCATGCCATTCTCACAATGCACACATAGACACTCACACATTCATATATATGAGAGCTAGTGTGGTGTAGCGATTAAGGTGCTGGACTAGGAGCACAAACCCAGGTTCCTTAAATACAGAAGCCAGGTGGGTGACTTTGGGCCAGTCACTAGACTGGAAAGTCAAAAAACCTCTATTTACCAATCCAATGTGGTAGACTACAGTCCATAACCTTCAATGAAGCGGCCTTCATCTTGCAGTGTATTGATTCAGGCTGATAATAATATTGCAGATCCCTAAATATTTCAGTCTTCTGACTGAAGACTGTAACAATCCTTACTGGACTTCAAATTGCCTTGCAGATGAGCTTCACTTACTGTTCTCAGGCGACTCAATGATGAAATTAATGCAGACTCTACTGTTCTCCTTGGACTTTCAATCTACTTTCCATACTCTGAATTAGGAAACAGCCAGGGCCATTTATATATGTCAAGAGGTATATTAATCAGAAGCTCAGCAGTCGTCTCTCTGCAGAAAAGGCCAATCTGAAATCGAAAATGGTACACAAGTTATTTGTATTCTGATAGTTGGAACTTTGGATATGTTTGAAGGACTAAGGTATTTTTTTCCCCTGGAAAAGACAGTTTCACTGATTCTGTGCTTAAGGTAAAATGTAGGGTATGTTTCCCAGGAACATGTCTTACCAAGTTCAGTTAGACATACTTCCCAAGTATTTATATCAGGCTGAAAGATGGTCATGTTCAATATATGAAAACTGTTGACTAGTTCTGTCCATATAATTTTCTATAATGTCTTTTGGGTTTGTATGCATTCACCTTTACCTTTATAATCTAATTGTTCTTTGATTTTTCACAGATATTTGCTCATGGCACAAAACAGTTATTAATAGTGTACATTTTTTTCTTGTCTGGATAGGTAGCAAACTTTTTCCACCTTTCCTCACTTTTCCTGTTCCTAATTGGGTGCATCCCATTTCAACTTTTATAACTTTAAGCATGGATGCAACTTCCACTACGTTCTGCACAAATCCTTTCTTGTATTCCCTTGGCTTTGATTTTTTTTTCTTTGTTCTTTTACTTTCCATATTCTATCTTCGTAAGTATAATCAATTTGTTAGAAATATAATCATTAAAAATACTGCCAAAAACTGAATTTCTCTACAACAGCCTGCCCCAAGTGGTACACTCGGTGTCTTAGGATTTTTCAGCATTCCCAGTTAGCATGGCCAGTGCTTTATGTCATAATCTCAATTGAACAACATCTGAAGGCATTACGCTGAGCATGCTATAGAAGACAACACTTTTATGACCACCACGAGAATTCCAGTTTAACACATCATTTCATTTTAGACATCACATAAAGCTAACTATATGCTGGTAGCACTATCAAAGAAAGTGATCAGGCAGGTAAGACAAGAGGCTAGCTACCAATAAAAGAAGTGAGTGAATTTTGCTGCTGGGTCAGTTACTAACCTCTCCTTCTTAACTGCAAACGACACTTTTGCTCTTGTTTTATCTCCTTTAACAAGAACATCTTAGCTGTCCTACTGCTGGGTTAATGTAAGTTCTAGCCCAATCATACTAAGCTGTAACAATACTTGGTTCGGGAACCACTTTATGGACAAAACAAAAGTTTGATATATGGCTTCAATATTGGATTCCAGCTTTTTATTTATTTAAATATACTACCCATAGGGGTGAGAAGGGAATTTTATATATAATTATATATAATTATATATATATATTTATATATAATTTATTATATAATTTTATATACATATATATATACACACACACACACACAAACACACACACAAACATACACATACACATACACATACACATACACACTTCAATGTAATGAAAAATATAATAGCCGTAAAAAATGACTATTTCATAACTAAAAAGCAAGTGATCTTGATTGAAGGCACCCAAATAAAAAAACTTTATTGCACAGAGGTTGTTTGGTCATTTGGGTTGCTGTTTATGTTTGACAGAATAAGTGGATCAATTGTATCTTCCTATGTTGACTATGTTAGAACCATCAGCAAAGAAAATTATAGCATCCCTCGGGGGGAAAAATCAAGTCTGTTGTATAAATAAATATTTTAACTTAGGAAACTGTGGTCAGCAGAGACATGCTTTTCCTACTGTAATAATACAAGTCAGCATATCTTACTTTAGAAATGTCTTTTCCCCCTTCATGGTTATACATTCATATACAAAAACAAATACAGCAAGCTGGTGTGTTTTTTTGTCTTTCCTGCACTCCTTAACTGCACTTACAATAGGAAGCACATGCTATTTTCCAAAATGCTAAGTAATTTTCTTTGTTATATGTACAATTTAGAGATCATTCATAGTGACATAATCTGATACAAATATAGAAGCAACCAGTGATTGTGAAGAGAGATATGGACTAGTTCCACTTTGCATATCTTAGACACAGTTGGTGGTCCTCGACTCAGGTGAAGAGTTGTACACATTGATCTGGGATTTTGATAAAGCAGGATTGCCCAGAGAATTAAAGTCACATCCAATCAAATGTGAGCATAGCTCCGTTCAGACTTCCCAGATGACCATGTGGCTCTCAAGCCCTTATGAGTTCAGGATAATGTCTGAAGGAGCTTAAATACCAGACAAACCTTCTACCTACTTCCAAAAACTCTCCAGCTCTGAAACTGTAACTATCTATCAGAAAAGATGTTGAGAGTTGGGAACATTTTCCCTAAATTATGAGCCAGGATGTTTATGATACTAAAATTTCTCCCTCAATTGTTTGGAAAGGATAATCCATCTATTTATCTTTGCACAGTCCTTAGCAAGGAACTGATTTTTAAAGTCATCTGGCTGTTAAAAGCAGAACAAAATAGGCACAAATAGCCTCTTTTGAATAAAACACCCATTCTGTTGGTGCACAAAGTCCTTTTTTATAAATTGTATTTTCATTTAAATTAGCAAGTAGAATTTTACATAGTCCTTTCTCCTCACAGATCTTGATGGGGTTTTTTTTTTTAACTACTTGAATTAGATAGAGGTGAAGAGAAAGGTACTTTTGCTAAAAGAAAAAGAAGGGTTAATACACTGGAAAAATGCTGGTGTAATGCAGATTGGAAAATGTGTGTTTCCCAAGTGAGCTCTTCGATAAGCTGGCTGCATGCACAGTGAGCGGTGGCAAAAGGCTTTTATGACTCTATCTCTAACTCAGCAATCTCAACGTGCACTTAAATATTAGTTTACAAGCTGCAGGTATTAAGTAAATGCCAGAGGGAAAACAAACAGAGGCAGCATTAAACATGTGGAGCACAAGGCTTGAGATGAAACATCTTCTGACAAACCAGGAGACAAATACTCCTTTTAAAATCTTTTAAGTTTCACTAAGATTAGAAGAGACTGGAGGAATGTCCACATTCCACATCAATATGATTAATTAGTATCTGCTAAAATTGACATTTTATCCCATAATTCCAAAATAGAATAATACTCATGTAAGATGTGACAACACTCTTGATGTAAACTTTTATCTTCTGTCAGGGAAGAGAATAAACAACTGATGGTGATATTTGTTGTTTTCTTGAACTAGGATTTTTCTGTATAGCAAAGATTTGTTTCTAAATTTGTAAGGAAAAACTAAATTGTTTTTAGAAACATTGAATGAGAAATTTTAAACAATGACCATGACAGAGCAATAACATTTTAAAGGGAAAGGTGCTTTTAAAAGACAACTTTTTAAAACAAAAACTTATTTACAGAAAATTCCTAGGTGAGAGGGAAATTACAGCACTGAAAGACTAGCAAAAATGTAAACAAATGTTTAAGTATCCTTAAGTGATCCTGGAGGGAACCTATATTATAACCGCCCAGAGTCCCTCTTTTGGGGGTAGATGGGCGGTGGCAAAATTAAATAAATAAATAAATATCGATCACCATTCATAAACACACAAATCCATTAGCAGTGGGTAACTTTTGCATAAGCTATCACAAATATCAACCAAGATAGCAAAAATTGTATTCTTTCAGGATATAATACTAGAAGTTTATTCAATGTTTTCCAAAAAAGGTACTTTTGAAACAGAAATTGGGGCCCTAACTAGGTATGGCAATAAACATCTGTCCTCCACAGCACTGGCTACTGCATGCTTTTCTGATAGCATGGCATACTTCACACATTTCTTGTTGCCCCTTGTCTGCTAATGACAAGCAATGATATTAGTAGAAAGGGAAAATATGACGGCTATGACATGCTATAGCTTAACATTGCCAAATGTTGCTGGATTGCCAGATAAAATTCACAATGGGAAAGCAAAATCTATGATGTTCAGATTAACATTAAAGATGTAAAACAATTTCCACTAAATTTTAAATGACTTCTACATAGAAATGTTTAGAACTCTTTTGTAATAATCAGAAATAATTTGGGCCTCAGTTTTTACTGAAGCTGCATGGGGAAAAATGAAAAAGGCAGTATTTATTCCAATATGCACCAATAGTGAATAAAAGCTTTCAATTGGAGATGTTCTTAAACTTGGGTCCTACATACAATATACAGTTGCAATCGAAATTATTCAACCCCCATTGCAAATCAGGTTTATTGTCAAAATTTACAGACTTCCAGTTGTTTGCTATGAACAAATCAAACAAAAGCAATTGAAATAGCTCAACACAACGAATGCTTCAAGTGGTTTCCCCAAATTCAACTGAAAATGCAACTGATAATTACTTCTTCAGTCTCAAAATTATTCAACCCCCTGAATAGAATCCGTCACAACAGCACACAGGTGTTGTCTCAAGCACACCTGATGCAACTAATCAAGGGCTTCATTAATTGCACCAGGTGTGCTAGAGCTGGAACACATGAAATACCTGAACTGGCTAGGGGTTTGTTGAGTGTTACATTTGACAGCATGTTAGAAATATGGTTAAGTCAAAAGAATGGTCCAAAAAGGTAAGAGAAGAGATCATCGCCCTTCACAAACAAGGAACAGGATACAAAAAGATAGTGAAGGCACTGAATGTTCCTAGAGACACTGTTGGAAGCATAGTTCGCAAGTTCAAAGTTAAAGGAACAGTGGTTACACTACCTGGACGGGGCAGAAAAAGGAAGCTGTCAATGGCTGCAACCAGATTTCTGAGAAGGCAGGTTGAGAGAAACCGTTGAGTGACTGCAAAAGACCTGCAACAAGACTTGGTGGCAACAGGCACTGAGGTTTCAGTGAGCACAGTTAGGCACATACTAAACACAGAAGGTGTCCATGCCAGACCTCTAAGACATACACCACTACTGACCCAATGTTCTGTTCAGAGTATGACTACCAGAACTTTATAAAAATAGTTTTATTATCAAAACTATTTACAATTATAAGTCCATAATACAACTGAATAAATCTGGATCAACTGGATGCTCTTGGAGGTAGGCAGCTATGCAGTAGCACGAGCTAGTGTTCAGCAACAAGTAAAACAATAGTCCTGGAACAAGATGCTAGGTAGGTAAGTTCAAACTAGGAATTCCAGAATCAGTTCTTCTGAATTACTGTAAGCTTGGCTGACAAGGCTGGACTGAAGTCTCTGGAACTAGGATTGCAGGATAGATGGGATGAGGTTGTTCTAAATTCTCAGGATAACTGGATGGGATTCTCTGGACAAGCTGGACACTCTAAAAGATTGGACTAGAACTGCAAGGCAGGCTGGACTGGTTCCTCTGGGACACTGGACTGGAACTGCAAGGCAGACTGGACTGGTTCATCTAGGACACTGGACTGGAACTGCAAGGCAGGCTGGACAGGTTCCTCTGGGATACTAGACTGGAACTGCAAGGCAGACTGGACTGGAACCTCTGGGATACTAGACTGGAACTGCAAGGCAGACTGGACTGGAACCGCAAGGAACAGAATGGGAGATGCAAGACAGACTAGGCTACTATCACTAGGCAATGCTGCCTGTAACTCAGGCAGGACAGGGAATGATAAACTAGAAAGCCCTCCAATGACAGAACGTGGCGAGCTGAAATCGACGCAACGAGACACACAGGGGTGAGCAGAGTACTTAGCTGGAGCATCAAGGCATTGCCATGCCAGGACTGACGAACACTGTGAAGCTGTAGACGCAAGCTGGAGAATGCCCAAAGTGACCAAAACTTCCTTAGCTGGGGTTTGCTGAAGAACTACGAGACAAGGTTCTGTTCTTCTTGATGCTGCAGCGAACTGAGCTTCTGTTGCAGCTGGGGTCAATTCAGAAATGAAGCAAGGCTCTTGCTCTGGTTCCGTGGCTACAGGACAGGCTTCCAAGGTAGGTTCTGGCTGGAGTTCTCCTGAAGAAGCTGTTAGCTCCTCAAGAAGCCATCCCTGGACCCTACCATCCTGGACAATTTTCATCCTGTCTCCCACCTCCCCTTTTTGGGAAAGGTGGTTGAGAAAGTGGTGGCATTGCAACTCCAAAGGACTCTGGAGGAAGCGGATTATCTAGACCCCTTTCAGTCAGGTTTCAGACTGGGAAATGGGATGGAGACTGCATTGGTCGCACTTATGGATGATCTCTGGTGGGAGCAGGATGGGGGCAGTGCATCCATCCAGGCTCTCTTGGACCTCTCAGTGGCTTTCGATACCATCGACCATAGTATCCTTTTGGGGCGGCTCAGGGAGTTGGGGGTGGGCGGCGTAGTTCTGCGCTGGTTCACCTCCTTCCTCCGGGGCCATTCCCAGTCAGTAGTGATAGGAGAGGAGAGATCCGACCCACAACCCCTCTTATGTGGGGCGCCGCAGGGTTCGGTTCTCTCTCCTCTCCTATTTAACATCTACATAAAACCGCTGGGTGAGATCATCTGTCACCATGGGATGAGGTATCATCAATATGCAGATGATACTCAATTGTACATCTCCATCCCAGGTGAAGTAAGTGATGCAGTCGCCACCCTGTCTCAGTGCCTGGGGGCTGTGGGGGCATGGGGAACAACAAGCTTCAGCTGAACCCTGGCAAGACCGAGTGGCTGTGGACTGATGGCCCCTCGGTATCTGGGAAATTGTCATTTTTGGTTCTGGATGGGGTGTCACTGTCCCACTCGGAACCGGTGCGGAACTTGGGGGTCCTCCTGGACTCATGACTCCTGCTCAAAGAGCAGGTGGCAGTCGTGGCCAGGAGGGCCTTTGCGCAGCTTTGGCTTGTGCACCAGTTACATCCATTCCTGGACCAAGATGCCCTCCGAATGGTCACTCATGCCCTTGTCATCTCCCATATAGACTACTGCAATGTGCTCTACATGGGGCTACCCTTGAGGAATATCCGGAAGCTCCAGCTGGTACAGAATGCAGCTACGCGGGCAATTTTAGGTGCACCAAGATCAGCACACATAACACCTTTGCTCCATGAGCTGCATTGGGTGCCGGTTTGCTTCCGGGTACAATTCAAGTTGTTGGTTATAACCTTTAAAGCCCTACATGGAATGGGGCCAGGATATCTGATGGACCATCTTATCCCCATAACATCGACCCGCCCCACCCAATCATGCAGAGAGGGCATGCTTCGGACCCCATCAGTAAAGGAATTCCATCTGGTGGTTTCCAGGAGATGGGCCTTCTCTGCTGTAGCACCCGCCCTTTGGAATATCTTGCCCCCGGAGTTGAGGCGGGTTTCCTCGCTTCTGGCCTTCCAGAAAAATCTGAAAAACTGGTTCTGCCGCCTACCTTGGGAAGAGAAAGGTAACAGCTCCTCCTGGGGATGGCTAGTACCATAATGGCCTCCCTATTTTTAAGATCAATTCGCCTAGATTGGATTTTATACTTATTTATTATATTTTCTGTCGTAATTTTATATGGTATTTTAATTGTATTTTTTATTGTAAGCCGCCCAGAGTCCCCCGATTGGGGGAGATGGGTGGTCATATAAATTTAAATAAATAAAATAAAATAGCTCAGTAGAATGTTTCTCACCGGCGATTGGGTGCTTGCTCTTTTGTCCTTATATCCTGTTTTCGGTGCACCTTCTCTCCTCTGGAGCCAATTAGGACTCCCTCTGTTTGGCGTGGTTATCCGCTCGTATCTCTCTGGTGCTGATTGGTGCTGAACTAGGAAGTAAGTCAGGAGCACCAATCAGCTTCTCAGGATTCTCCCGCACTGCTGGGTCATCCCCGGGTCTGGACTCCTGCATCTGTTCATCACGAGATGGATCACGAGCGTTGCACTTTTGAACCTGCACCTGCTCATTATGAGTTCTTGTCAGTTGCTGCACAGGGTAAGTTTTGTTTCTCTGGTTAGTTTAGTTTTCCTCTAACTCAGAGTCAGAGTCAAACTGGACTCTGACACCCAAAAGCACAAGAAAAGTTGGTTCCAATATGCTCACAATCATATAAATAAGCCACAGAAGTATTGGGAGTTTATTCTGTGAAGCGATGAAACAAAACTGGAACTTTTCGGCCTGATGAATCAGCGGTATGTCTGGAGGAAGAAGAATGAAGCATACACTGAAAAGAACACTCTGCCTACAGTTAAGCATGGTGGTGGCTCAGTGATGCTCTGGAGCTGCTTTGTATCCTCTGGCACTGGATACCTGCAGCGTGTGGAAGGCAAGATGGATTCATTGAAGTATCAGGAAATCCTAGGAGAAAACATCATGCCGTCTGTAAGGAAACTGAAGCTTGGGCATCATTGGACCTTCCAACAGGACAATGATCCCAAGCATACCTCAAATTCCACTAAGGCTTGGATGCAGAAGAAGTCCTATTCTACAGTGGCCATCACAGTCACCTGACTTGAACCCCATAGAAAATCTCTGGTGGGATTTGAAGAAGGCGGTTGCAGCACACAAACCCACGAATTTTACTGAACTGGAAGCCAATGCTCATGAGGAATGGTCTAGGATTCCTCAGGAACGCTGCCAGAAGCTGGTGTCTGGCTATGCATCTCGTTTGCAGCAGGTCATAACAGTAAAAGGGTGCTCTATTAAGTATTGAAGATGCTTGCCATGAAGGGGTTGAATAATTTTGAGACTGGAGGCGTCATTATAATTGAATTTGGGGAAACCACTTGAAGCATTCATTGTGTTGAGCTATTTCAATTGCTTTTGTTTGATTTGTTCATTGCAAACAGCTGAAAGTCTGCAAATTTTGACAATAAACCTGATTTGCCATGGGGGTTGAATAATTTCAATTGCAACTGTATTTGTATATTTGTATATTTGTATATTTGTATATTTGTATATTTGTATATTTGTATATTTGTATATTTGTATATTTGATTATTATTTCTTTCCCGGGTCCATGCTATGTGGTGTATCGGGCAGTAAGGATTTTCCAGCTCTTTCAGTCTTGGGTGATTGTTTCGCTATCTTTCCATGTGATATGCAATGCCTCCAGGTCTTCTATCAATGTTCTTCGCCATGTTATTCGAGGGCATCCTCGTTGTCTTTCAGCGTTAGGAGGAATCCAATTCATTGCCACTTTAGGGATCCGATTGTTCTCCATGCAGAAGATGTGACCAGCCAGTTGAAGTCTTTTACGTGCGACGATGTTATGAAGTTTACACGAAGCTACTCCTTTGGAGCACCTCTTATATATGTGTGTGCACATGCACACACACAGACACACAGGCAGACACCTCCAAAAGCAATCAAACACACAGCAGATAGTTGTGAAATGGACAAATTAGACGCCAGTCAATTTCTTAAAGCTGTTTACTGAAATCCACATGCTTTCTACACAGATGGTTTTTATCTAGGTCTACAAATTCTTATAAAGCAATAAAAGACAAAAAAATAATAATCCATTTTGATGGTATGATGTATCTGGCAAACACAAACTGTACCGAGCCCCCAATTAAAAGTGACAAGCCTTTGAAACCCTTAATCCCATAGATACGACAGTCCCAAAGAGTATAGCATAAATGATACATTGCCATCATATGTTGCTGTTTAAGGTTAGTCTAGGTTTGTTTTTGTTCTTTAAAGATTAGAAAGCTAAGAAATTCAGTTAGCTGACTTGCATGGAAAGAGTGGGAATTAAAACTAAAATGGTTTGGGGACTTAAATATGTATTACTGAACTCTTCTGCCCTTTCTATTTTCTTACTCGGTATGATCTACATTAGGTAGGCATCAAACGACCTAAATGAACCTGCAAATTATTTTTTCCTTGAATTGGTCTATTAAAGGGGGAATGAGCACAAGAGATTAGTTTTTGATCTAGGTCTGGACAATAGTTACTGTCTTTTAAATTATCCTTCATTTAGACTCAAGTGTTTAATTTCAACTTTCTGATAGTAGTAGCTCTGCATTCTCTGCAGGTATTCGAGATGTTCAGCCTGATTAATTGGACAGGCTGGATTTCTTACAGTTTGAGCCCACTTGAAAGGGGAAGTGAGAAATGAATTGTGCCAAAAGCCTTTGGTCTATTTTTATTAATCGAATAGATTAGACGGATCATGAAAACAATCTTCTAATTTATAGGAGTCAATCTCATATCTTGTTAAACAAGAGTTATTATTATTATTGAACTTAAACTGCTGAAGTGTGATATACCAAAGGCCACATTTGGCACAGCAGAATGCCACTTTGAACGCTTGCATCTTAACCACATGCTAATAGGTTCTCAGCAGGCTGATAAGTTATTGATTATCTCAGCTTGTGTAATTCGTATCAAGACAAGTCGGCATAGTTAACTGGAATAGAAGGGCTTCCTTCTTGCTACCTGAATCAGGAGCACATGCTTATCGCTCAGTTTATTATGGGCCAGGTTACACACAAAGAACTTTGTCTCTTGGTGGATGGATCCATTTTTGTGAAGAGAAAACTCAACACCATTATACCCTGCCCTAGAAAAAAAAGAATCCAACTCCTATTGTACCTACCAGGATTAATCTAAACAGTCATTGGAGTGCCAAATGAAAAAGCCTTTCAAAACACTTCTTTTTATTCCCTTACTAATGTGTGTGTTGAATTATCCTCTATTTTATATGTTGTTCATCTTTAGCTAGACAGGAGTGGAATGGAAGAGGAGACAAAGAATATATGTGATCACTGGGGCCAAGTGAAAACTTATTCATATTACAGCTGTCTGATATATTATTTTAAATTACTTTTGACAGTGAATGCTTTTTTTACTGTGAGCTGAACTTATGTATACATATAAAGAAAATTTTAAAAATTTTTCCCTTGTCTGACTTCCTCTTCAAAGAATTCTTTGGAAAAAAAATAGACCCATAAAATTAGCATTCTTTATACAGAATTCAGAGATCAAGTAATAAGAAGGATAATGAATTACATGGATGTAATTCTCCATGCATGTAATCCTCCATGCATTACATGGAATTACACTATGTCCATGTAGAGAAAAGCAATACAGTGTTTAGTCCTCTTTTGTTGTTCAGTCACTTAGTCATGGTGCTTGACATGGTCCAAGAGTTCTGAAATGATGGGATGAGGGTATTTTTACCTAATGACTATTTACTAGTAATCATATACTATACCTCCAGCAAAGGAGATCGTTACCTTGTCGTGGTGCTGGAGCTTGAGCACCTCAATGAAACCATGAGCTAAACCATGAAGGGACACCCAAGACGGGAAGGTCGTGGCAGAGAGGTCAGACTAAATACGATCCCTGGGGAAGGTAATGGCAACCCACCCCAGTATTCTTGCCGTGAAAACTAAATGGATCAGTACAACCAGAGATATGTCGGTATACCATCGGAAGATGGGACTCCCAGGTCGGAAGATGGTCAAAATGCTACTGGGGAGGAACAGAGGATACGTTTAACTAGCCCCAGACGTGATGACGCATCTAGCTCAAAGCCGAAAGGATGGCTAGCGGCCAACGGTGCTGGTAGTGAACGACGACTCCGATGTTCTAAATATCAACACACCATACGAACCTGGAATGTAAGATCTATGAGCCAGGGCAAATTGGATGTGGTTATTGGTGAGATGTCAAGATTAAATATAGACATTTTAGGTGTCAGTGAACTGAAATGGACTGGGATGGGCCACTTCACATCAGATGACCACCAGATCTACTACTGTGGACAAGAGGACCACAGAAGAAATGGAGTAGCCTTCATAATTAATAATAAAGTGGCTAAAGCAGTGCTTGGATACAATCCAAAAAATGATAGAATGATCTCAATTTGAATTCAGGGTAAGCCATTTAACATCACAGTGATCCAAATATACGCCCCAACCACAGATGCTGAAGAAGCAGAAGTAGATCAGTTCTATGAGGATCTGCAGCACCTACTGGATAATACGCCAAAAAGAGATGTTATTTTCATTACAGGAGACTGGAATGCTAAGGTGGGTAGTCAGACGACACCTGGAATTACAGGCAAGCATGGTCTGGGAGAACAAAATGAAGCAGGACATAGGCTGATAGAATTTTGCCAAGACAACTCACTGTGCATAACAAACACTCTCTTCCAACAACCTAAAAGACGACTTTATACATGGACTTCACCAGATGGTCGACACCGAAATCAGATTGACTACATCCTTTGCAGCCAAAGGTGGCGGACATCTATACAGTCGGTAAAAACAAGACCTGGAGCTGACTGTAGTTCAGATCACAAACTTCTTATTGCAAAATTTAGAATCAGACTAAAGAGAATAGGGAAGACCCACAGATCAGTTAGATATGAGCTCACTAATATTCCTAAGGAATATGCAGTGGAGGTGAAGAATAGATTTAAGGGACTAGATTTAGTAGATAGGGTCCCGGAAGAACTATGGACAGAAGTTTGCAATATTGTTCAGGAGGCGGCAACAAAAAACATCCCAAAGAAAAAGAAAACCAAGAAGGCAAGATGGCTGTCTCCTGAGACACTGGAAGTAGCCCAAGAAAGAAGGAAAGCAAAAGGCAACAGTGATAGGGGGAGATATGCCCAATTAAATGCAAAATTCCAGAGGTTAGCCAGAAGAGATAAGGAATTATTTTTAAACAAGCAATGTGCGGAAGTGGAAGAAGACAACAGAATAGGAAGGACAAGAGACCTCTTCCAGAAAATTAGAAACATCAGAGGTAAATTTAAGGCAAAAATGGGTATGATCAAAAACAAAGATGGTAAGGACCTAACAGAAGCAGAAGAGATCAAGAAAAGATGGCAAGAATATACGGAAGATCTGTATAGGAAGGATAATAATATTGGAGATAGCTTTGATGGTGTGGTCAGTGAGTTAGAGCCAGACATCCTGAAGAGTGAGGTTGAATGGGCCTTAAGAAGCATTGCTAATAACAAGGCAGCAGGAGACGACGGTATCCCAGCTGAACTGTTTAAAATCTTGCAAGATGATGCTGTCAAGGTGATGCATGGCATATGCCAGCAAATTTGGAAACACAAGAATGGCCATCAGATTGGAAAAAATCAACTTATATCCCCATACCAAAAAAGGGAAGCACTAAAGAATGTTCAAACTATCGAACAGTGGCACTTATTTCATATGCCAGTAAGGTAATTCTCAAGATCTTGCAAGGTAGACTCCAGAAAATCATGGAGCGAGAATTGCCAGATGTACAAGCTGGGTTTAGAAAAGGCAGAGGAACTAGAGACCAAATTGCCAATATCCGCTGGATAATGGAGAAAGCCAGGGAGTTTCAGAAAAACATCTATTTCTGTTTTATTGACTATTCTAAAGCCTTTGACTGTGTGGATCATAACAAATTGTGGCAAGTTCTTGGTGGTATGGAGATACCAAGTCATCTTGTCTGCCTCCTGAGGAATCTGTATAACGACCAAGTAGCAACGGTAAGAACAGAGCACGGAACAACGGACTGGTTTAAGATTGGGAAAGGAGTACGGCAGGGCTGTATACTCTCACCCTACCTATTCAACCTGTATGCAGAACACATCATGCGACGTGCTGGGCTTGAGGAATCCAAGGCTGGAGTTAAAATCGCTGGAAGAAACATTAACAATCTTAGATATGCAGATGATACCACTTTGATGGCTGAAAGCGAGGAGGAGTTGAGGAGCCTTATGACGAAGGTGAAAGAAGAAAGTGCAAAAGCTGGGTTGCAGTTAAACCTCAAAAAAACCAAGATTATGGCAACCAGCTTGATTGATAACTGGCAAATAGAGGGAGAAAAAGTGGAGGCAGTGACAGACTTTGTATTTCTAGGCACAAAGATTACTGCAGATGCTGACTGCAGCCAGGAAATCAGAAGACGTCTACTTCTTGGGAGGAGAGCAATGGCAAATCTTGATAAAACAGTTAAGAGCAGAGACATCACACTGACAACAAAGGTCTGCATAGTTAAAGCAATGGTATTCCCTGTAGTAACCTATGGCTGTGAGAGCTGGACCATAAGGAAGGCTGAGCGAAGGAAGATAGATGCTTTTGAACTGTGGTGTTGGAGGAAAATTCTGAGAGTTCCTTGGACTGCAAGAAGATCAAACCAGTCCATACTCCAGGAAATAAATCCAGACTGCTCACTTGAGGGAATGATATTAAAGGCAAAACTGAAGTACTTTGGCCACATAATGAGAAGGCAGGATACCCTGGAGAAGAAGCTGATGCTAGGGAATGTGGAAGGCAAAAGGAAGAGGGGCCGACCAAGGGCAAGATGGATGGATGATATTCTGGAGGTGACAGACTCAACCATGGGGGAGCTGGGGATGGTGACGGCCGACAGGAAGCTCTGGCGTGGGCTGGTCCATGAAGTCACGAAGAGTCGGAAGCAACTGAACGAATAAACAACAACAATATACTATACATGGAGAGTCATCCTTCCTCGTAACCAAAAAAGGTAGAAGCATCGGCAGAGGAGGAGGGATGTCTATGTTGTTGTTGTTGTTCAGTCATTTAGTCGTGTCCGACTCTTCGTGACCTCATGGACCATAGCACGCCAGGCCTTCCTGTCCTCCACTGTCTCCCAGAGTTTACTCAAATTCATGTTCGTTACATCGGTGATGCTATCTAACCATCTCTGCCGTCCCCTTCTCCTTTTGCCTTCAGTCTTTCCCAGCATCAGGGTCTTTTCCAGTGAGTCCTCTCTTTGCATAAGGTGGCCAAAGTATTTGAGCTTCAGCTTCAGTATCTGTCCTTCCAATGAGCAGTCAGGGTTGATTTCCTTTAGGATTGACTGATTTGACCTCCTTGCAGTCCAAGGGACTCTTAAGAGTCTTCTCTAGCACCACAGTTCGAAAGCATCAATTCTTCGGCGCTCAGCCTCCCTTATGGTCCAACTCTCACAGCCACACGTTACTACTGGGAAAACCATAGCTTTAATTGTATAGACCTTTGTCGGCAAGGTGATGTCTCTGCTTTTTAATATGCTGTCTAGGTTTGCCATAGCTTTCCTCCCAAGGAAAGAGGATTAATATTAGACAAAACAGTGGTTTTCTGTCATTAACAGCAGGGCAAAAAGGCAGGCATTTTGGCACATTGTTTTGTTTGTTTTCTGACATGGACCACATGTTGAAGTAGTTGACATGCTTTGGATAAACAGAAAATTGAAACATCAAAAGGCTAGAAGAATATATTTCTCAATAGCTTCATTCCAATATAGGGGGTGAGTTGTACCAGGCTAATTTCAATGCACAGAAATTCTCCTTGAAATATCGGAGATGCTTATATGAAATGTTTATAAGCACTGATTTCATCAATTGTGGTTTTGCTCAGTAGCTCTGCCCATTTTTATATAAACTAGTAAATTGCCAAGAAAAAAAAGTTTGTATTGAAATAAATACATGTTCTGTTGATTTATGCAGTTTTCCAAGAAATTTTCTATAACAAGCAGTTTTGAGTTCATGTTTCCCTAGCGTATAAATTGTTGTGCAGTGATTTCCTTTAGGTACATACTTTGTGCACACTTTTTTGAATTACAGACTGCATCATGAAGTCTGGAAAAAATATGGATTTGTGGAGATGTGAATTGAGTAAATACACATTGAAATGCAAACATTCTCCTTTGTCTCTAGATATCATGCAGCTTTTGGGCCCAATTTACAGAGGGATACTTTTATGTATTCGGTAAGAAATGCAAAAGAACAAAATGGCACCCTCGTTTTCTCCTATTGAAAAATAAACCCACAATACCCTACCGGGTTTATGTGTGACATTGGCACAAGGCCAGCAGATGCTACTTTTTTGCGAGAGAAAAGCTACAGACCATATAAATGTACCCTTCCCTTTGCACATAGGCAAAGTCATTGCATAATTTGTAATAATTTTAGGTATTGTTAAATCAACCACTAAATTCCAGAGAAACGTATATGGAAATTTCTCCAGGGGCCCACACATCATCACAATAGATGATAAAGCAAATGGACATCAAAGCTGAAAAATTCCAGTCAAAATCTCCACTACTTTTCCAGACCTGAATCTATTCCTAATCTCTTTCTGGGTATGCCAAACACATATAAACCTCTATGCATGTGAGATAATCATCAGGAATTATAAATAGTGGTATCCCTCTATTTAGATCCCTTCACTTTTCATGCAAATACAATTGCCCAAATGAAACATACTCTATGTGTGCTCTCCCAAAGTATAGGTATATTCTATTCCTGCAAACATAATCATGATTATTTTTAAAACACACAGACCCCTGCAAACACATGACTTGGTTCCAAAGTTGTCTTCCACAAGTATGAAGGATTTAAGCTTTTGCATGTCAATCCTGCCAAATTCTTCCAGTGTCCTTCCAGATGTAACCCTAATTCCCTTCTTATGCCATTCCAGGGTCCCTTATAGTTCATGCTTTTGGGATGTGCAGAAGGACATGGGAGAAGAAGCTGAGAAGGCCACATAGCACAAAAGGATTTCTTCTCTCAATGCCACCACATGTATGTTCAAAATACAACAAAAAACATCCAACCCATGCAAAATTCAAATGGAAATTTTATTTAGCTAATTAAAATCCTTTTACTATGGACGAACTATGTGAATGAAGAGGAGTACATGGTCTCAGCACAAGTGTAAGATTTTGGCCTTGAAAGATTACTGTAGTCCATAAAGATGATATTATATACTAAATAGAGTATATAATATAGTTTGGTGTAGTGATGTAGGCATCAGGCTAGAAACTGGGAGACTGTGAGTTCTAGTCCCACCATAGGCATGAAGCCAGCTGGGTGACCTTGGGCCAACCATTCTCTCTCAGCCCTAGGAAGAAGACAATGGCAAACCACTTCTGAAAAACCTTGCCAAGAAAACTGTGGGGACTAGTCCAGGCAGTTGCCAGGAGTCAAAAACTGACTCAAAGGCATACACACATACAAAAACCCTAAATACAACCCTGGTTTGCTACAAAGATTTATAGTCCTATAGAAGCCACGGCTGTGGCAAATAAATCTTGATATTTCATTCCATACTTTTTTATCTTGTTGCTTTGGTTATAGCCATGTTTTAATCATTGTACAGAAAATACATTATTGTATCTTTAAAATTCATAATAGTCATCAAACTCAGATTCTCCAAGTGCCACAAAATATTGTATGCCAACAGTCCATTAGCTTTCTGTCAAGCTCCTTACAGCAGCTCACAACCAAATAAGCAAGTTTCTTACAGGGTAGGTGGCTTTCTCGCAAGGAAAAATGATTAAGCTACAGAATCTTGAAAAGGCAATATATGTGCCCTGACCTTAATTTTTAAATGAAGGGCCTTTATATTGCCTTAGATCTTTCTAAGACTTGATTTAATGGGAAGATGTTAATCACTCATTTGATGCCCTAAAATATGCCACCTATTTTATTCCACAATATTTTGGAAACATCCACTTTTGTTTCCAGATTGAGAGAATTTCATCACATTCTTCGGCATTGCAGGTTATTATTTTAGTTCCTATGAAATGGGAAGCAAAATTATTTATATCTGGCTAATATCACATTTGCTAAGTGACCTACATACATTGGGTCAAACCCAGAATCTTCATTAGAAACTGAAAGAATCGTAGAAATCTGTGGTGTAATTGTCAGAGGTGGAGAAATTCTGTATTATATGACACTTTGAGTCCTCATATGGCACTCATATGACTCATGGCACTTGTGGAGATTTTGTGGGATCTTATCCCATATTCGGCTGAAAAAATCTTATCCTGCAAAAGAAGCATTGGCTTTTCTATCTCATTTTCAGGGTACATTCGAATGTATTTTTGTTATATCTTTGAGGTTATTTTATTGTTCTAAGTCAGTGGAGGGTTCTGGTGCTTTTACACATCACCATATAACTCAGATCCTCCCTGGCTGTACTTGTTTCCTATTCTGAAGTAGCCTCGTGGGAAAATTTCCCTTATAAATGATTTCCTTGGAATTTAATTGAAGTGGGGGTTCTTATGGAAGTTCCAGGCCATTAGAGAATGGGATTACACAATGAAAGAAAGGACACTCATCCAGACACATTTTTTTAGTCACCGCATATCTAAGATAAATACAAGATACCAGCACATATTTCTAAGAATGTCAGTGATTTTTTTTCTGTAGTTGAAAAAATAAAGGCAAAGGAAATATCTTTTCAATCATATTGAAGAACAATAGGAAAACAAAGCAAAAGCAAAAGCAGGAGTGGATGTGGCCCCTCTGACCTGTGAGAGAGGTTGAGGGGGGGTATAAAGAGTGTGGAGTGAATGGTTCGGGGGGTGGTTGGGTTCTCACAGCGCCGAAAGCTAATAGCTGGTGCGCTGGTGGGCCTCCTGCCTCCTGAGAGTGACTGGGTACGGGAGGATGTGTGCATGGGTGAGGGGACCCTTGTTTCAATCTGGGGTTTTCGGAGGTCCGGTGGTGGAGGCAACTGGGCCTGAAAACTCTGGGGGCTATGGGGCGGGTTGTTCTATTGAGGTGGTGACGGGTCGGGGATGTTATGGCGGGAGCAGGAGGGCAGGCCATCGTTGGGGAAGACGCCCCCGGTGTTTGTTACCGGTGGCGTGTTCCGGCCCTCCAGGCTCAAACCTAGGCCCTGGTCAACAGATCCTCGAGGGCCCTGGATTCTGGCTGTTGTTGCTTAACGCCAGGTCGGTTAATAACAAGGGCCCCCTCATATGTGATTTGATCACGGAGGAGGGGGCCGACCTGGCGTGTATTACTGAAACCTGGCTGGGCGTAGGAGGAGGGGTTGCCCTCTCAGAGATCTGCCCAGCCGGGTTTCAAGTATGGCACCAGCTGAGACATCGGGGTAGGGGAGGAGGGGTGGCAGTTGTTATCAGAGAGTCGATGGTAGCCTTCAGGGGCGCTGTTCCACAAGTGGCCGGATGTGAGACCCTGTTTTTCAAGTTGGGTTCCCGAGAGCAGTTGGGAGTGTTGCTGCTGTACCAGCCTCCCTGCTGCGTAGCAACCTCCCTGCCTGAGCTGCTGGAGGCCATCTCGGGGTTGGCGGTGGAGTTCCCCAGGCTTATGGTTCTGGGGGACTTCAATCTGCCATCTCTGGGATGGGCCTCGGAGGCGGCTTGGGAGTTCATGGCTACCATGGCAGCCATGGGCCTGACTCAGATTATTCGGGACCCGACTCGAGACAGTGGCCTCACTCCGGACTTGGTGTTCTTGTCGGAGCAATGGCAAGGTGATCTGAGGGAGAGTTACATCTTTCCCCATTGTCATGGTCAGATCATGCCCTGGTGGCCCTGAGATTCTCATATGCTGCCCCACTCTGCAGGGAGGCTGGACCTATTCGATTGGTCCGCCCCTGGCGACTAATGGACCCGATAGGGTTTCAGAGGGAGCTGGGGGTTATACCCGAGGATCTTTTGCACGGTCCAGCGGAGGTCCTGGCCGCAGCCTGGAATAAGGAAGCGGCCGGGGCCTTGGACAGGATCGCACCTGTGCGGCCTCTCTTGCCCCATTCGACCCGTTATTCCCCGTGGTTCACGGAGGGATTGAGGGTTTTGAAAAGGGTTAAGAGACGTCTAGAGCGCCGCTGGAGGAAGACAAAGACCAAATCTGACCGAACACTAGCTAGAGCCGCGGTTAAGGCCTACCTGGTGGCGGTAAGAGTGGCGAAACGTCAATATTTCTCCACTCTTATTGCATCTGCAGAATGCCGCCCGTCGGCCCTGTTTAGGATTACTCGATCTCTCCTGGGTAAGGTGGGCCCAGTGACCCACCTTCAGGGCCGTGCGGAGGAATTTTCGGAGCATCTGGCGGATAAAATCGCTCGAATTCGTTCTAAGCTGGACTCCAAGCGTGGTGCATGGTCTGGGGAGATGCCAAGGGAACGTCTATGCCCGGTTATCTGGGAACAGTTTGATCCTGTTGAGCCCAAGGAAGTGGACAGGATCCTCCAGACTGTAAGGGCCACTACGTGTCATCTTGACCCATGCCCTTCCTGGCTAGTGAAAGCGGCCAGGGAGGTGACATTTGGCTGGGTCCATGCAATGGTTGTTACATCCTTGGGAGGGGGAGTGTTTCCGGCTGCTTTTAAAGAAGCGCTGGTGCACCCCCTCCTCAAGAAGCCATCACTGGACCCTACAGTGTTGGACAATTTTTGTCCCGTCTCCCACCTTCCCTTTTTAGGGAAGGTGGTTGAGAAAGTGGTGGCATTACAGCTCCAGAGGATTCTGGATGATACGGATTATCTAGACCCCTTCCAGTCAGGATTCAGGCCGGGATATGGGGTATAAACTGCATTGGTCGCACTTACAGATGATCTCTGGCGAGAGCGGGATGGAGCCAGTGCATCCATCCTGGCTCTTCTTGACCTCTCAGCGGCTTTCGATACCATCGACCATGGTATCCTTTTGGGGCGGCTCAGAGAGTTGGGGGTGGGCGGCGTAGTTTTGCGCTGGTTCACCTCCTTCCTCCGAGACCGGTCCCAATCGGTGGTGATAGGAGATGAGAGGTCCGACCCTTGGCCCCTACTTTGTGGGGTGCCGCAGGGCTCGGTTCTCTCCCCTCTCCTATTTAATATCTACATGAAACCACTGGGTGAGATCATCCGCCAACACGGGATGAGGTATCATCAGTATGCTGATGATACTCAACTATATATCTCCATCCCGGGTGAGTTAAGTGATGCAGTTTCTGCCCTTTCTCAGTGCCTGAGGGCTGTGGGGGCCTGGATGGGGAACAACAGGCTTCAGCTGAACCCTGGTAAGACGGAGTGGCTATGGATTGATGGCATCTCGGGATCCAAGGAGTTGTCATCTTTAGATCTGGACGGGGTGGCACTACCCCGTTCAGACTCAGTGCGGAACCTGGGGGTCCTTCTGGACTCACGACTCCTGCTTGAAGAGCAGGTGGCAGTCGTGGCCAGAAGGGCTTTTGTGCAACTTCAAGTTGTACGCCAGCTTCGCCCTTTCCTGGACCGAGATGCCCTCCGTACAGTCACTCATGCCCTGGTCATCTCCCATATAGACTATTGCAATGCACTATACATGGGGCTACCCTTGAAGAGTATCCGGAAGCTTCAGCTGGTCCAGAATGCGGCTGCGCTCGCAGTTATGAGTGCCCCAAGATCGGCACATGTGACACCGCTGCTGCGTGAGCTGCACTGGTTACCAGTTTGCTTCCAGGTCCAATTCAAGGTGTTGGTTGTTACCTTTAAAGCCTTACATGGCATGGGACCAGTCTACCTCAGAGACCGCCTCATCCCCAGAGCATCGACCCGCCCCACCCGGTCATGCAGAGGGGGCATGCTACGGATCCCATCAGTAAAAGAATTTCATCTAGCGGGATCCAGGAGGCGTGCCTTCTCTGCCGTAGCACCCGCCCTTTGGAACATCTTGCCCCTTGAGGTGAGGCTAGCCCCCACACTCCTGACCTTCAGGAAGCAACTGAAAACCTGGCTCTGCCACCTCGCTTGGGACGGGATGAGTAATAGTTCTTCCTGGGGATGGCTCGCACCGTAAATAGTTTGGTTCGTAAACATCACTTACAGCCTCTTGGATTTTATATTTTTATATTTTTAATGATTGTATAAAGTATTTTATATGTTTTAATTGCTGACTTGGTTGTAAACCACCCAGAGTCCCCTTGTGGGGGGAGATGGGCGGTGATATAAGTTAGAAATAATAAATAAATAAATAAATAAATAAATAGATAGATAGATAGATAGATAGATAGATAGATAGATAGATAGATAGAAAATTCAGCAGACAAGTTGATTAACATGGCTGCACAAAGAATAGCAAAGCAAAGGGTTTTATTCCCAGCTTGTCTTCAGTACTAAAGTTAGATGCAAATACACCCAGTTGTTTGTCCTGGTTTATAATTCCATCTTCAGGCAAAGTCCTAAACATGAGTGTCTGGATATACTGCAACAACAACAAATCTTTATTACGGTCATAGACCAGCATAAGGAGGTCCCCTCTGGAAATGGGGGGAGATGGGCGGTGATATAAGTTAGAAATATAAATAAATAAATATAAATAAAGTACAGTCAATTAAAACATACAAATGAGTTTAAAATATAAAACTAAAACACAGGTCCAGTGGGGGAGAAAAGGGGGGGTGAAAGAGAAAAGGGGAGGTAAATATAGAGGGGCATAGGATTAGTGTAACTGGAAAAGCATTACTCTAGTAAATTAAAATTGAAGGCTAGTTTGTGGAACTCGTCATCATCCGGCGAATTTTAAGCGCTGCTGCACAGAATCTGGCAACATTGTATGTTGTGGTAGGGTTGATGTCTGACAGCAGCAGGGAGGTATAAAATTGTCCTGAGTGCCCTGGATATTTGTACAACAATGGTGTAATGAGACTAGTTCGAATGTCTCTATAAAACAGGCACTGAAGAAGCACATGCTCTGTTGTTTCTATGTGGCCAGAGTCACAGGGGCACTGTCTCTCCTGATAAGGGATCTTTCGATATCGGCCTTTGAGATATACTGCATAATACAGGGGTACCCAACCTTTTTGGCACCAGGGACCGGTCATTGAAGACAATTTTTCCATGGACCGGTGGGGCGGGGTTTGCAGGCAGGAACCAATCATGTGGACCGGGGGTTGGGGTTTGCAGGCAGGAGCCAATCGTGTGGACCGGGGGCAGGGTTTGCAGGTGGGAGCCAATCACGTGGACCAGGGGTGGGGTTTGCAGGCAGGAGCCAATCGCGCGGATGGGGAGCAGGGTTTGCAGATGGGAGCCAATCACATGGACAGGGGGCGGGGTTTGCAGGCGGGAGCACGTGGAACACCATCGCTCACCTGCTGTGCGGCCCACTTCCTAACAGGCCGCAGCCCACAGGTTGGGGACCCCTGGCATAATCCATATGCAAATTACATGAAGGCCTCAAATGGGATGATGAGGGATAGTTGAAATCATCTTATTATTCTGTATGTTGGTATGAAGATTGACCCTACTGTTAAGTGGAATAAGGCAGCAGTGGTCCAGCAGTGGGTGCAAGAGAGAGGACATGGGGCAAGTGTAAGAGAAATATTGACCAACTACGTCCCTAAGTTAACCTGCCACCTTTAGATGAGATGGAAAGCAGTGGCCCATCAACAGAATTGAATTAGGATTCAGTTGCCGAGCTGGTGAGCTTCTGTACTTCAATTGGGGAAGGAAGGGCTCCATCATATCCATCACTACAGCATTTTAGGTCACTTCTGCATAGTATCGCCTTTATCTTTTTCTTAACCTCTTCTATCTTTTCCCCTGCAGCATAAATAATTCTAGCTTTGAAACAGGAAACAATATATGTTCATCCTTAAGAAATGGTTTACATACGTGCCTGTCAGTCAGTCTTAAAGAGATGAAAAATCTCCATCAAGATATCCTGTGTTTCTCCATGAAAAACATAAACTGTTCCTTTGGAACCCTATGGATAGTATCCTGCCTTTAAGAAGACAGACCTTGTTCTGTCTTGAAAAAAATAAATTCAGTAGGCTGACCTTCACAGTAGGTTGACATGGCCCTCCAATTGCCAGCACTTTATTTTATACCTGTTCTCCATAACTCTAAACCTGATTATTGGGGAGGGAAGGCGGGAGGAGAGTTCACTGGCAAGCCTAACAATAGGACAAAAATAGCAGTATATATAGAAAGGATGCAACAGGAGCCTGTGTTGACACAGTGAGTTAAGTGAATATATGAGTGTAATGCTTGCTAGCCAGGTGAGAGAAGAAGATGTGACCCTGAGGAGTAACGTATGTGTTTTAGAGGAGTTCTGTACTTTGGGTCAACTGCTTTACCAAACCAATGACTGTCCCCAGCTGGATTTTCAGACAGACTAATGACAGAGTAAAATCCCTTCCTTGTATTTTGGACTGTACTAGAGTCCAAAAAGAAAAGAAAAAAGAAATTCCCTACAAATAAGGTGCAATTTAGATTTACTAATGTACTCCAGCATGGTTTCTTTTAAATGGATGATAGCAATCAATAGGGATGATGACTGTATATTAAATAATGCTTCGCAATATGCATTTTGTCCTCCTTTGTTTGGAATAGTGTTCTGAAACTGATTGTCTTTCCTGTCTCAATTGGCAGAAGAAAGAAATGGAGGTCACTTCAAATTGCCAAAATGTAAAAGGGAAGCACTGCTTTAGATCTGCTTGTTGAAAAAGCAATTCCTGAAAGTGTCTGTCTCTTTAAACTCCCAGCAAAGGGCTTCTGAAGCATGAATGTGAGGTACCGGGTGGGTCAAAACATAAACAGGTACCACATGTAAAGGTAAATAACATTGCAGGAAAAAAATCAAATATTGGGCAAGTTTCTAACATATGCCTCAGGCCACATCACTACTTTTATAATACATCTCTGTTACATTATATTTCAATAATTAAAGCAAGCTGGGTTAAATTTGCCCTGTGGGAAAAGAGCATAAAGTTAATCTGCAATATTCTGTAAATCTGTAGACACATTGACACTGCAGTTTTCCAAGGTTGATTTCATACAGTTTGAATTTCTTAGCCTTATACAGAAAAATGTATATTCTGACTGATTCTTCGGCAAGCAAAATTACTTATAATAATCTTTGAAGATGCTGTTGTTGTTCAGTCATTAAGTCGTGTCCGACTCTTTGTGATCCCATGGATCATAGCACGTCAGGCCTTCCTGTCCTCCACTCCAGTTATGGTACTGGCAGATTCAGTAGAGAGATTGTGGCCTTTCATTTGTCTTAATCCACACTGTCACAACCAACACTTTGGAATTGGAATCCATCATAGAAATCATCATATGTGTCATGCTGTAATAAAATATCTGATAGTAAGTGCTAATGAAATACTTCTGACTCAAAAGAATTTTGTGTGTTCCTTGCAAATTCTTGTTCCTCGGATGCTCAAATTGTCATCAATTATTCTTTCTGTTATTGAAATATCTACCTTAACTTCTACTGAAGTTGTTGTATAAGAAAATATCTGTTAAATGCTGCTTATAATTTGTTCGAAGCACCTAGCCAACCTTGGCTAATCTTTAAAAGAAAATCAAGGCTGAACCTGGTTAGTACTGAGATGATCTCCTTCTGGGATTTCTCAAGACTTCCAATCTCAGAATGAGATGGTTCCTGAGATGAAAGGTGAAAAAAAAGGAAGGAAACTGAGTCAGGTTTTTCCCTCGAGGGTCATAACTCTGTCCCCAGTATTAAAGGGGAAAGTCTAACTAACACCAAGACAAGGCACGGAGCCATAAAATTGCATCTAAAAGCAGTTGTGGAAAAATATTGAAACAGCTTATGCACTAAGCAGATTAATTTTTCCTATTACTCCATTTTCATTATCAAGATTCATTCCTTCACCCAGTCTTCTAATTGAACCCCATAAACAAAAAAAGCCCCATACTGCACCTGTCTAGCAATAGGTTAGTTTAGGGGTATGCTGCATGGCTCTGAAAATAGAAAGAGATGGAGGAAGCCATGGAGCTCAGATAACTATACTGTATATAATATAACTATATATAATAATCCCAATTGGATTACTGCAATGAACTCTACCTGGGGCTGCCCTTTAATAATATTCAGAAGCTTCAGCTGGTGCACAATGGAGCGGCGCAGACAGTTATTGGTGCTGCTCACTCAGCACATGTGACACCTCTGCTTCGCGAGCTGCATTGGTGGCGAGTATGTTTCCGCAATTCAAAGTGCTGGTTGTCACCTTTACAGCCTTTTGTGGCTTGGGGCTGAGTTACTTATGTGACTGTCTCTCCCAAGTGGTGTCTACCCATCCCATTAGATCTGGCTGGAGAGGCATGCTCTGGGTCTCATCCGTGAGAGAGTGCCACCTAGCGGGACCCAGGAGGGGGGCCTTTGGAACATCAAACCACTGAGATCAGACTTGTTCTGACCCTGCTGGCTTTCCACAAGGCATTAAAAACTTGCCGTCAAGCTTGGGGCCCTGTGGTTGAGCCCGCTTTTCGGTTATACTGCAGCTGTGAGGGGTTTGATTATTTGTGGCTGTTATTTTATGCTGTCACGTTATTTATGCTTTTAATTATTGGTTGTGTTTTTATTCTGTTTTAACTGTTAGCCTCCCAGAGTCATGTATATGAGATGGGAAGCCATATAAAATAAATAAATAAATAAATAAATAAATAAATAAATAAATAAATATATATATATATATATATATATATATATATATATATATATTTTAAGATCAGGGATTCAGCCAAAGTTGCTGTGGATCTTATCGAAGAGACTGTAGTGGTAATAAAACAAGGTATGCTATCAAGGTATGCTTTTGTTGATTTCTTTGAGAATTACTCACAAACATTAATATCTATAGCCCACACTTCTAAAATGGAAAGCACTTAGACGTATATACCTGTTTGAGACTCTCTGGTTTATATGTGTAAACAAAAAGAAGCATGTCTCTAAAGCAGAGCTTTCCAAACTGTGTGTCACGACACGTTAGTGTGTCAGCTGCAGTGTCTGGGTGTGTCACGGCTGCTGCTGCCTCCAAGCCCTGCCAGGATTCTGTGCAGGTCCTAGTGCCTGCCTTGTGCCTTGCTGCCTCCAAACCTGCTGTGATTCCATGCAGGTCCTAGTGCCTGCCTTGTGCCTTCATGCCTCCAAACCTGCCCTGCCAGGATTCCACGCAGGTCCTAGTGCCTGCCTTGTGCCTTGCTGCCTCCAAACCTGCCCTGCCAGGATTCTGTGCAGGTCCTAGTGCCTGCCTTGTGCCTTGCTGCCTCCAAACCTGCTGTGATTCCATGCAGGTCCTAATGACTGCCTTGTGCCTTCATGCCTCCAAACCTGCCCTGCCAGGATTCCACACAGGTCCTAGTGCCTGCCTTGTGCCTTGCTGCCTCCAAACCTGCCCTGCCAGGATTCTGTGCAGGTCCTAGTGCCTGCCTTGTGCCTTACTGCCTCCAAACCTGCTGTGATTCCGTGCAGGTCCTAATGACTGCCTTGTGCCTTGCTGCCTCCAAACCTGCCCTGCCAGGATTCCACGCAGGTCCTAGTGCCTGCCTTGTGCCCTGCTGTAAGAGTGTGTTGTGAAATGATGCCCTGCTGTAAGAGTGTGTTGCGAAATGATGCCCTGCTGTAAGAGTGTGTCACCAACATGAAAAGTTTGGAAAGCTCTGCTCTAAAGACTAATTCCTTGTGTATTAAATCAAGTATAATTATGCAAACTTTTAAAAAGATATATGACCAAAAAAGTACATACATTTATCTATGCCTTTTCATTCTCTCCTTTAAAGCAAAATGGAATTTCTACTTATGGCCCTAAGAAACAAATAAATCAATAATTCAGTACTCATTCAGCACAATAATACATCTTCTGGAGCTTTAGTATATATTTTTTTATTTATTTTATTTATTATTTCAATTTATTCCCCGCCCATCTCCCTTGCAAGGGACTCTGGGCGGGTTACAACAATTGAAAGTTTAAAAATACAAGAACAGTATCTAAAATATATCGAATAATAATAATAATAAATTACATAAAATCCAAGAAGGGGGGACCGTAGGATGGATCATATTACTACGGGGCCAGCCAACCCCAGGAGGCACTGCCGCCTCTGTCGTCCCAGGACCGGAGGCAGAGACAGGTCTTAAGGGCCTTCCGAAAGGCCAGGAGTGAAGGGGCCAGTCTCACCTCCGGGGGCAAGATATTCCACAAGGCGGGCGCTATCGCAGAGAAGGCACGCCTCCTGGACCCCGCTAGATGGAATTCTCTTGTTGAGGGGGTCCGAAGCATGCCCTCTCTGCATGCACGGGTGGGGCGGGTCGACGTTATTGGGACGAGACGGTCCCTCAGGTACCCTGGTCCTATGCCATGTAGGGCTTTAAAGGTAATCACCAACACCTTGAATTGGACCCGGAAGCAAACTGGTAGCCAATGCAGCTCGCGTAGCAGAGGTGTTACATGTGCCGATCTCATGGCACCCATAACTGCTCGCGCTGCGGCATTTTGCACCAGCTGAAGCTTCCGGATACTCTTCAGGGGTAGCCCCATGTAGAGCGCATTACAGGAATCTATACGGGATATGACAAGGGCGTGAGTGACTGTTTGGAGGGCCTCCTGATCCAGGAAAGGGCGTAACTGGCGCACAACACGAAGTTGTGCAAAGGCCCTCCTGGCCGTGACTGCCACCTGCTCTTCGAGCAGGAGTCGCGAGTCCAGGAGGACCCCCAGATTCCGCACTGGATCCGAGTGAGGTAGTGCCACCCCACCCAGAACCAAAGATGACAACTTCCTGGATCTAGCGGGGCCATCAATCCACAGCCACTCCGTCTTACAAGGGTTCAGTTGAAGCCTGTTGTTCCCCATCCAGACCCCCACAGCCTCCAGACACTGAGATAAGGCATCGACCGCATCACCTACTTCACCCGGGATGGAGATGTATAACTGGGTATCATCAGCATATTGGTGATACCTCATCCCGTGGTGACGGATGATCTCGCCCAGTGGCTTCATGTAGATGTTGAACAGGAGAGGAGAGAGAACCGACCCCTGCGGCACCCCACAAATCAGGGGCCGCGGGTCAGCTCTCTCCTCCCCTATCAACACCGACTGGGAACGGCCCTGGAGGAAGGAGGCGAACCAGCGCAAAACTACGCCGCCCACCCCCAACTCCCTGAGCCGTCCCAAAAGTATACAGTGGTCGACAGTATCAAAAGCCGCTGAGAGATCTAAGAGAGCTAGGATGGACGCACTCCCTCCATCCTGCTCTCGCCAGAGATCATCGATAAGCGCGACCAATGCGGTCTCCGTCCCATATCCCGGCCTGAAACCTGACTGGAAGGGGTCTAGATAATCCGTTTCCTCCAGAATCCTCTGGAGTTGCCACGCCACCACCTTCTCAACCACCTTTCCCAAAAAGGGAAGGTGGGAGACTGGGCGAAAGTTGCCCAGGATGGTAGGGTCCAGGGACGGCTTCTTGAGGAGGGGGTGCACCAGCGCCTCCTTAAAGGCCTCCGGAAACACCCCCTGACTCAAGGACAAATTAATCATTGCCTGGACCCATCCACATGTCACCTGACTGGCCAATTTCACCAGCCAGGAGGGACAAGGGTCAAGCTGGCATGTGGTGGCGTTCACAGTCCGAAGGATCCTGTTTACTTCCTCAGGTGCAACAGGATCAAACTGTTCCCAGATAACATGGTAAGTACGAGCCCCTGGCATCTCCACAGATCCTGTCTCACGCTTGGAGTCCAACTTTGAATGAATCTGAGCGATTTTTCAGGGGCGCGGTGGCTCAGCGGGTTAAACCGCTGAGCCGTTAGTCTGCCGACCATAACGTCGGCAGTTCGAATCCGCGTGGCGGGGTGAGCCCCCGTCACTAGCCCCAGCTCCAGCCCACCCAGCTGATCGAAAGCCCTGCAAGTAGATAAATGGGGACCACTCACGTGGGCCAATTTGCTGGCGTCCTTTTCGGAGGGTCGCCCTCGGACCGAGAAGAAGCTGGTTCCCGTGGATGCCGATGGAGGACGGCAGAGGACGGCGGAGCCCGAAAAACATCAACTTCCTGGACGTCAGCAGCCGGCTCTGAAGCAAAGGTTCCTGGGACATGTAGTCCGACCTGCGATTGAAGATCCGGTTCCCTCACCCCTTCCCTAACCGCGAGGGTAATTAGAATCTGATTGTATAAATAATATATGTATGATGATTGATTGTAAGCCGCCTAGAGCCCTCCGCTTAGGGAGGGGATAGGCGGGGTATAAATAAGATAAAATAAAATAAATAAATAAAATAAATTTTATCCTGCAGATGCTCAGAAAACTCTTCCGATCGGCCCTGTAGGTGGGTCTCCCTCTGCTCCCGACCCAACAATGATCTTGTAATTTTAAAGAGGGCCGTCGGGCGGCATTCTGCCGACGCAATAAGGGCGGAGAAATATTCACGTTTCGCCGCTCTTACCGCCACAAGGTAGGCCGTAACTGCGGCTCTAGATTGTGTTCGGTCAGATTCAGTCTTCGTCTTTCTCCAGCGGCGCTCTAGACGTCTCTTAACCCTCTTCAAGGCCCTTAACTCTTCGGAAAACCACGGAGAGCGGCGGGCCAAGCAGGGCCGGAGAGGTCGCATAGGCGCGATCTTGTCCAGGGCTCCAGCCGCGGCCCTATTCCAGGCCGCGGCCAGGAGCTCAACTGGACCGTGAAGCAAGTCCTCGGGAATAACCCCCAGCTCCTTCTGAAACCTCACTGGGTCCATCAGTCGCCGGGGGCGGACCATTTGAATAGGTCCGGCCTCCCTGCAGAGTGGGGCAGCACAAGAGAGTCTAAGGGTCACCAGGGCGTGGTCTGACCATGACAATGGGGAAAGATGTAACTCTCCCCTCAGATCACATTGCCACTGCTCAGACAAGAAAACTAAGTCCGGGGTGAGACCACTGTCCCGAGTCGGGTCACGAATAATCTGAGACAGGCCCATAGCTGCCATGGTAGCTATGAACTCCCGAGCCGTCTCTGAGTCCCGTCCCAGAGATGGCAGATTGAAGTCCCCCAGAACCATAAGTCTGGGGAACTCCACTGCCAACCCCGAGACAGCCTCGAGCAGCTCATGCAGAGAGGTTGCTACGCAGCAGGGAGGCTGGTACAACAGCAACACTCCCAACTGTTCTCGTGAACCCAACTTGAAAAACAGGGTCTCACACCCGGCCACTTGTGGAGCAGCGCCCCTGAAAGCCACAAGAGACTCTCAGATGACCACTGCCACCCCTCCTCCCCTGCCCCGGTGTCTCGGCTGATGCCAGACCTGAAACCCGGCTGGGCACATTTCCGAGAGGGCCACTCCCCCCTCTGGTGCCAGCCAGGTCTCGGTAATACACACCAGGTCGGCCCCCTCATCCGTGATCAAGTCACTTATAAGGGGGGCTTTGTTGTTCACCAACCTGGCATTCAACAGCAGCAGCCGGAGACCGGAGCCCACGAGGATCTGCTTACCAGGGCCTGGGTGTGAACACGGGGGGCCGGAACGCACCACCGGTAACAAACACCGGGGGCGCCTTCCCCAAAGATGGCTTGCCCTCCGGTTCCCGTCATACCGTCCCCTGCCCGTCACCACCCGAATCAAATGGCCCGCCATATAGCCCCCAGAGATTCCCGGTTCTGACCCAGTAGCCTCCACTCCCAGGCCTCCGGAATTCTTAGGCTTAATTAAGAGTCCCTTATCCCATCCATCCATCATGCACTCCCATACACTCTTGGGCAGTGGTAAGACCCCCCAGTGCACCAGCTCTCGCTCTCGGCACTGGTAGGGTCTAGCACCACCCCACTCACACCCTGCACCTCTCCCCCAACTTCTCTCACTGGTCGGGGAGAGGTACCAACACTCACCACAATCACTCCTGCCCCACCTGTCTCTCACCCAGGGGGTGCTCTTCCACACTCATGCAATCTTAGCCCCCCTCCCTCGTCTCTCACCCAAGGGGGGTCCACATTCACATCAAGGGACTCCTCCAAGTTCTCTGCCGCCTTAGCTCAATGGTGTTAATCCGAGCAATTGTTATTATCCGAGCAATTGTTATTATTCTTATGCCCTGATCAACAGGGCTATCGGTCCGGCCTCCGTCCCATCCGCGTCTTCCACGGCTGCCGGGTTCGCCACCAGTTCCAAACAGCTCCCACATCAGGAGCCTCCGGGCCCTCTCAGAAAGTGGCCCGGGAAAAAGACCAGATAGTCTGTAGCGGGGGGGCTCGCCTCGTCCGTCTCCCACTCCACTCCGTAGCCTCTGGCAGCCCTTGATAGTCCTTGATAGTCTCCGGAAGCTCCGAGGGCTTCGCTGCATCCACTGGACTCCCTTCTGAGCCGCCCCGGGTCTGCTAGGCCCCCACCAACTCCACCGGCCTAGCTCACCTCCGACGGCCCCAGGCTCCAGCGGTCGATTTTGGAGGCTTCCAAAAGCCTCTAGCAGCTCTCAAAAAGACATCAGTCCCCACAAGCCCTGCTGGTCGAACTCGAAGGCTCGCATTCAGAGTCTTCCGGCCTTAATGGACTCCAGTTCTCTTTAGCCCCGCCGGTCTAGGTCACACCCAACAGCCTCTTGCAGGCCTCGGCAGCCACCAGTTGTCTCCGGTAACTCACCGGGTCCCGTTTTCGTCGCGTCGAAGGGTTCCGGAGGCCCGACTCGGGCAGAAGCCTCGGCCAGCACTCCCCTCGGAGAAGCCACTCACGCACCGGCAACCACCAACTCTCCAGAATCCCAAAGGTGACATTTAGGGATTTCGGGATTTTCGGTGGGTTTTCAAGAGTTCTTTTTCGGCCTTCTCCGGAGCTGTTATCGGCCGCGTTAACTTGCGGCTGCCATCTTGGATTCCTGATTCCATTTTAAGTATTGCTTCCTTTTATTTTCCTTAATATTTTAATTAACATTTTAGAATATATGTGATCTGGATTCTTGTACATAGTTCCCTGCACCTTCTCTCTCCAAAAGGATAATGATAACTTGATACCATCACCACCAGCATCAGTTCTAGGCTTATCATTCCAAAGAGTCCCAGGGTGGAGCTTGGGGTTTTTATCCTACTACAGTATGGCTGGTACTTTCCAGAAACAATGAAAGCAGCGTTCTGCACAGTTGTGCAAAGATTAGAAGCACCCATTCTGAAAACACTGAGATATTGTGTCTTGTAGAATATTCAGTGTAGTTGCTTTGAGGCTTTCCTAAATGGTCTGTTCATGTATGTGCATGTATAAACAGCACTTTTACTGGGACAGCTGGCAATCAAAGTGACATGCATGCAAAACAACTTGGGAAGGCTCTTGAAATAGCTTTAAGCTTTCCAGAATGCCCCTTCAAATGCTTTGCACAGCCCAAGTGTTTTATGCAACAACACATATAAGAAGAGTGTGTCACTTTGTAAATGCATTACTAACATAATGCATATGCCTATCATATGCATTAGGACTACAACTCCCAGAGTTCCCAACCTGCATAAAGTAAGGGATCCTGTTATAAGATCAATTGCCTTCTTCTGCACAAGTTAGAACCTTCAACTAGCTTTCAAGGATTGCCCTGCATGTCCTACTTGAATTAGGTTAATCTTTTTCAAAAGTGTAATAGTATGAAGAATGGTGATAGCTCTGAGGCATCTGAACATCTAAAAAAAGATTAAATCAAAATTATGTGCTACATTAGAAGCCCAATGTGGCAAGAGACAATTTATATAAGAAACCCAAATCTGTCAATGCATCACTATAAGAGTGCACACCAGCGATAGATGATTTCAGCAAAAAAAATGTGGTATCTAGTCATTCAGTTTTCATGCATCTGTGCTGTTAAACCACAACAAAAAGAAGATTACCCTAACATTGTCAGTTCTGATAAGTTCTGATTACTTGTTGGGAAGAGTAGGAGGAATTCCATCCCAACAAGACATCAGCAGAGAGTGCTGACAAACTGAACCATCTGTTTGCTCAAAAGACCTTGCCATGCAGCAGCAGGTATGCAGGCTGTGCAGCGCTTATATATAAGGATCTCTGGCTAAGGGATACATAATATTACATTGTTAGAATAGTTGCAAAATTGCTGCAAGCATGGGAGAAAACTCACTATGGCTGCATGAATAAAAGAAAGGCATTTACTGATTTTGAACAAAACAAGTCTAACCTTTCCAATTTGATGGTCAGTTCAATAACAAATACTGTAGAATATTGTACTATCTTGCACTAATATAGCATTGTGTCCTTTTAACTGAATATCTGTTATCTGTTGCTACCGTGATGTGCAACCTTATCAACTAGCTCAGGC
Organism: Charina bottae; assembly: GCA_023362775.1. Lineage (NCBI taxonomy): Eukaryota > Metazoa > Chordata > Lepidosauria > Squamata > Charinaidae > Charina > Charina bottae. The sequence continues at coordinate 43,344,042 of JALMGJ010000003.1, forward strand.
ACATGGTTTAGGAACCTATATCCAGTAAATTTATGAAACAAAGGGTTATATTGTTAGTCCTTTAGGTTAGGCCAGGCCAGGAAATGAACTCCACAAGTTTCACCAGAACTATACTTTATTAATATAGACTATAATAACAGATATTAATAAAGTATAGTTCTTGTAAAAAGGGAGACACTAAAGAATGTTCAAACTATCGAACAGTGGCAATTATTTCACATGCTAGTAAGGTAATGCTCAAGATCCTGCAAGGTAGACTCCAGCAATTCATGGAGCGAGAATTGCCAAATCTACAAGCTGGGTTTAGAAAAGGCAGAGGAACTAGAGACCAAATTGCCAACATCCGCTGGATAATGGAGAAAGCCAGAGAGTTTCAGAAAAACATCTATCTCTGTTTTATTGACTATTCAAAAGCCTTTGACTGTGTGGATGATAACAAATTGTGGCAAGTTCTTGGTGGTATGGAGATACCAAGTCATCTTGTCTGCCTCCTGAGGAATCTGTATAACGACCAAGTAGCAACAGTAAGAACAGACCACGGAACAATGGACTAGTTTAAGATTGGGAAAGGAGTACGGCAGGGCTGTATACTCTCACCCTACCTATTCAACCTGTACGCAGAACACATCATGCAACGTGCTGGGCTTGAGGAATCCAAGGCTGGAGTTAAAATCGCTGAAAAAAACATTAACAATCTCAGATATGCAGATGATACCACTTTGATGGCTGAAAGCGAGGAGGAGCTGAGGAGCCTTATGACGAAGGTGAAAGAAGAAAGTGCAAAAGCTGGGTTGCAGTTAAACCTCAAAAAAACCAAGATTATGGCAACGAGCTTGATTGATGACTGGCAAATAGAGGGAGAAAACGTGGAGGCAGTGACAGACTTTGTATTTCTAGGCGCAAAGATTACTGCAGATGCTGACTGCAGCCAGGAAATCAGAAGACGTCTACTTCTTGGGAGGAGAGCAATGACAAATATTGATAAAATAGTTAAGAGCAGAGACATCACACTGACAACAAAGGTCCGCATAGTTAAAGCAATGGTATTCCCCGTAGTAACCTATGGCTACGAGAGCTGGACCATAAGGAATACTAAGCGAAGGAAGATAGATGCTTTTGAACTGTGGTGTTGGAGGAAAATTCTGGGAGTGCCTTGGACTGCAAGAAGATCAAACCAGTCCATACTCCAGGAAATAAAGCCAGACTGCTCACTTGAGGGAATGATATTAAAGGCAAAACTGAAGTACTTTGGCCACATAATGAGAAGACAGGATACCCTGGAGAAGAAGCTGATGCTAGGGAAAGTGGAAGGCAAAAGGAAGAGGGGCCGACCAAGGCCAAGATGGATGGATGATATTCTGGAGGTGACGGGCTCGACCTTGGGGGAGCTGGGGGTGGCAACGGCTGACAGGAAGCTCTGGTGTGGGCTGGTCCATGAAGTCATGAAGGGTCGGAATTGACTGAACGAATAAACAACAAAATAGTAACAGAATGTTGAAAGCCTGACTGTATTTTCCCTTCCTTCCCTTTTATGCCCCAGTGAATTAGGATGGGGCCCGTCTAAACTTTTTATAATGCTTGCTCTGTTTCCCAGGCTTAAAGCACATTTTTGTTTTTATTTATTTATTTATTTAACAAATTTCATCACCGCCCATCTCCCCCAGAGGAAGGACTCTGGGCAGTTTACAACAAAAAACTATAGCTGTTTATAGCCGTTTCTGCATAGTTTCTCCAAGGTCATCTCCATGGATCTCTGCAAATGGAAAATTATGTTTGCTTGTGTATGGTAGGGTGTTTTTTTTTCCTATAAAATTTACTCACAGCATACAGATTAGAAAAAGCTGTTCGGAAAAAGCCACAAATGTTAGGAAAAACTGAGAATGAAAATAAATTTTAATTTTTTTAAAAAAAGATCTTCAAAAAACGCATTAAATGCAAAATAACTGGAATATTGTACAACGAACACAACAAAACAGACCATTCACTTTTCTCTAGGCCAAGGGTCGGAAATGGCGGCTCGCGAGCCAAATGCGGCTCTTTGGCCCCTTGAGTGTGGCTCTTCCGCAGGCAGGCGTGGCGGGCGTGGCGCGGCAGCGAGTGTGGTGGGGCAGGCGCAGCAGCGGGCATGGTGTGCGTTGCTGTGGGCATACCCCTGGCAACCTGGCAGCCGTCTCCGGCAGCCATCTTGACGACGGGCAGGGCTTTCCAAACTGTGTGTCGCGTGACAAGCTGGAAGCGCTGAAGGGAGTGGAAATTCTCCGCGCCAATCAGTTGTGCGTCGGGAAGCCCGGCAGCCTGCCCGCGCGATTTTTGCCTCCCTGCCGGAACCGAGGGCATTTTCGGGGTCCCCGGAGCCTGCCCTTTCAAAGGGGCACTGCTGTCCTTCCACGCGATTGGCTCCCGCCCGCAAACCCCGCCCCCTGGCTCTCGAGCACTTCAAAATGTGCACGAGCATGTCAAAATGGCTCCCGGCAAAAAAAGTTTGCCGACCCCTGCTCTAGGCCATACACAGTAATCCAATTTAGCTTCTACCATTGGCATAAAGACTGCTGCAGTTATTCATTGCCCATAAGAGTATTTGCAGGAGCACTACGGCCCTTCTAGTAGATGGCCAAATTGTTATTTATTTATTTAGTAAATGTATATAGCCGCCCATCTCATGTACATGACTCTGGGCAGTGTAAAAAGTAAAAAAAAACAGTACAATAAATAATCAAAATAGCAACAGACAGCATTAAAAGCTGTTCAACCATTAATGCAAACTGGTAATACCTCTTTCACCCAAATCAAAAGCATCCATTGTACAACAGAAGGATGGATGGGATCTAGAGGATGGAGAATAGAAATTAGAGGAAAAGGTTCATAATTCCTAATGGTTTCAGAGTTCAGGAGCCAGTAATCTAGGAGTACATATAGGGAACTGTCTTTCTCCTTGACAGAAAAGATAGAAGCATTGGCAAGAGATAATGAAGGATAGATAATGTTATCATCAATAAAGTCCTTCTGGCTGGCCAGCTCTATATGGCTCCTGAACTCTGTAACCATTAGGAATCATGAACATTTGCCTCTCATTTCAGAATTCTAGCCATCCTGTTTTCATCTTACCAAAAATGAGATTCCATTTTAGTTGGATCCCAATGCTCAACAAGCTTTTCTTCAACACAAATAGGCATTCAGTTTTCAGCCCATCCTCCATCCTACCTAGGATCAATAAAGAAAGATGAAGGAACATCTCTATCAATTATTAACTGGAAAGGCTAAAGGGACAGCACAAGGGCACCATGCTGCTTTCATTTATGGAGTTCCCATCAGTAGCCCTGGAGCTCCAGAAAAAAAACATTACAAAAATATATTTAGATCAGTTAAAGCCAGTGGAATTTTGAAGTTAATCAACTAAGCTTGTTAAGACAAAAGGAAGCTCTCTGACACTGTGGGGACACAGAAGTTCATCACTGACTTCAAACTGGCACAGCACATGCATGTGGAAAAAGCAATGGTTCCTTCCGTCCAAGCCAAAAACTGATCAGATCTTCACTGCATTACTATCCTGGAGCTCCAGTCCAGTTTTGTACCAATGCATGTACACCCTTTGCAAATAAGTGAATTGTGTCTATACACTTTAAGGCATAGCTTTCCAAACTCTGTGTCGCAACACAATACTGTGTCACCTGCGGGGCCCAGGTTTGTCGTGTCAAAACTCAGAAGCGCTGATGGCGTTTTCACACGGCACACCAGGACACTGCTGCCAACACTGCTGCAGCACGCGAAAATCCGAAAGTGCCGCGGCAGTTGCAGCGCACAAAAACCCAGAAGCGCCGCCGCCACCACCGCGGCGCGCTTCCAGGTTTTTGTGCACCGCCGCAGTGGCAGCGCTTCTGGGTTTTCTTGCACGCCGCCGTTGGTGTGTCGCCATGGGAAAAGTTTGGAAAGCCCTGCTTTAGGGGATGGAATTACAATTTATTTTCTTATGCTGCTTCTGTAGACAAGACTGAAAAACAATGTCGTGACACCCATTTGCACATGTGAGTTCCCCATCCAAACTGACACTTTTATTCAACAACCTCCTTCTATACATTTAAGGCCCATAGGTGGATTAGAATTCTTGAGTACACTCTCAAATGTTTGTATTGCAGAAGCTGTTTTGTTCTGGACTACATTGGGGCAGTCAGTGTAGTACATTGATTTATATCTTTCTCTTCTATTATTATAACAACATCAATAAAGTAATAAAATGGATAGTTCTTCCTTGATGTTGTGTTACTTATACAGTGAACCTCTACAATTTTGAAACTTAGAAGAGCAATACAAAATACATAGTATTCACAAAAATGGGAAATAATATTGATTAACATGTACTTCTTAATTTTGTTGACGTCACTTCAATGTTCACCAAGGAAAACAAAATACTTAAAAGTGCACATTGCTTAATCAGGAGTGAAAGATATATTTTACAGTTTAACGCTATGTTTCAAAGTCTTATTGCATGAATTCTGTCATAATAATTAGTCATTTTCATTCCCTAGCACTTCTGTCAGGATTTTTATAATGGTGCTTGGTGCTATGTTGGCCTTAGAAAATAGTGGAAGCAAATTGAAATTGAAAGCTTCTTTTTTAATAATAAATCCTCAACTCTTCCTCCAAATAAGTTCCATTAACTTAAGTTTGTTGGCCCTGAGTAAATTGCTGTGAGTACTAAAATAGGGAAAGTAAAGCTCACAGACTTCTCAGCTGGTATATTTAACTGTTATTGGCATACACAATACAATATTTAAAAGCTAGACTTCCAACACAATCTTATAGTATGGAGCATTGGTTAATTATAACATTTTGTCTACTCTCACTTTCTAGTTTTCCAGGTGGATAGACAGGATACTAGATCCATACCATTTATTAATTATATTTTTCATCAATCCAATATCAAGAGTTCTCCAGACAGTTTAAAAAGACACAACAGAAAGTAAATATAATAACAATAATCAGCTTAGATAAAAAAAATCAATTCAAAAATATCTATAAACCATTACCCCAGTATACCACAAGAGTGTAACAATTGTCAGAATGAAAACATAAAGTCTAAATACCTCTATTTTAGAAGAGGGATATTATCACCAAAATAACAGCATTGGCAGCTGTAAGCAGAAAGTCACAACTGAGAAGATACCTCTTTTGTATCCAGCTGTTGAACTGATTTTGGATCAGTGTCTCCTTCTGCAGCTTAAGATAATTAAGATAATGATATTAACCATCTACCCTCCAGCATTTGGTTTCTAGATATGTGCTTTCTTTCTTTGCAGCACACTCCATACAGACACATTATGTGAAGACCTAAATGTCTGGAAAAGGCTGCAATGCTGGGAAAGGTGGAGGGAAACAATAGAAGATGACGAACAGCAAGGTGGGTGGAATCAGTTATGGTGATCATGGGCACAACCAGAAGGAAAAAAGAAGACCTGAAGGACCAAGTTAATGAGAGATTATCATGGAGAAAATCCATCAATGTGGTCTCTAAGAGTTGACATCAATTTGATGGTACATATTCAATGTACTCCCAATTATACAAAGCTACTGAAATATAATGAAACCCAACAGTCTCAGATCCTATCCTATCCCATCAAATACTCAGATCTCTTCTCTTCCTTGTATTCATTCTACTGCTACTCTGGTAGGGAAATAAATTCTCTTTCTCTTTCCTTCTTTGGTATTGTTCTACTAGCAAGACAGGGCATTAGAAATTGAGATAAAGGGACACTAAAAGCTACATTTTCCAAGCATTTCTGTCGCCTGAGCCTTTGCTGAAGCTCAGTTTTTTCCAGCCTGGTGCCCTTTCAGCTGTGTTGTGCTTACAACGCCAAAAAAGTTAGCATGGGAATTACCATCTTGTCATATTTGGAAGATGCAAAGTTGAAGAAGGTTGACTGCTAAGAGATAAAAGGTGAGGGGAAATGCTCCCTCCTTCACTGTTAGCAGAGTAACAACCATGACTGTAGAGCTGGGGCTGGCAGAAGGAAAGGTGATGCCTTGGAATGTCGGAGTATGAATCAGAGAAAAACTTATATTTGGTGAAAAACATGGGCTAATGAACTTTGAGCAGTTTCAGGTGATACCACTATATGGGCAAAATAAGATAGGGAAAGCATCCAGACAACGCTTCTGGGATCCTTTTGAAGCAGTTAATAATAGCTCTGTTCATGGGCATATGACTAGGAAGAAGAGGAGGAGTTGACAACATTCTGAGCTACCGTCCATCTTCCTGCCCTACAGGGATGCATCAGGGAATTTTTTCAGGATTGTTTTTTCTCCACAGCTCCCAGCCAAATCCGGCCCATTTTCAATTCCATCTTTCTTTTGCTGGTTTCTACCCCCAAATTTGGTCCCAGTCTTTCAGGTTTTTGGAAAATTATCTTGGTGATAGGCAGAGTTTTGATACCCTGTATATAATTTCTTTCCAATATCACAATAAGTTGGAAAGAATTCAAAGGTGTATAACTATTTTAATACCTTCATGGTGAATATAATTGTATTTTTGTAATCTGAACGTTGCCATTCCTCACACAAAATTCAGCATTGATTATTTTCAAAAACTGGCAATAATAATAATAATAATAATAATAATAATAATATCCAGTGTTTCTGATGCAGCCTTTTCTAATCTGGTAATACATACATTGGGGGTGTGGTAGCTCAGCGGGTAAGACGCCAGGCTTGTCAATCAGAAGATCACAAGTTTGGAGGTTCGAATCCCTAGTCCCGCGTGACAGAGTGAGCTCCCACACTAGCCCCAGCTCTTGCCAACCTAGCAATTTGAAAGCATGTAAATGCAAGTAGATTAATAGGTACCACTTCGGTGGGTAGGTAACAGCATTCCGCGTGCTTCATGCCGGCCACATGACCGTGGAAGCGTCTTCAGACAACACTGGCTCTTTGGCTAACAAATGGAGATGAGCACCGGCCCCTAGAGTCAGACATGACTGCACAAATGTGCAGGGGGAACTTTTACTTTTAATAAATACATACATCAGGAATCCCTATTTCATCAATTCCAGTTTGAAATTAGACAAGATAATTGAAATGTGCTCATTCTGATGTGTTATTCTGGATGAAACATTATGAATTCAGTGACCCACTGAAGTCAGTGGGACTTACTTTGAAATAAAAATGCATAGGGTTTGTGGATTAACTGAATAATATCAAGTTTGGGTAGGGGGAGAGAGAAATAGGCTGCAGTTACTTGGAATGATGGACTTTGTCCATTTCTAAATTTTAGTGGTAGTACTAAATTCTAATATAGCTTCCATCACTGAAAACTAGAACAAAATTTAATGAAACTTTGGATAAAAGCCTTTGTAAGATTTGTATCACACATTTCTATTTTTAATACTAAGTCTGCTCCATTTTGTCAATTGAGTCAAAATCTTAGAGCATTTGGAAAAGATTTATCAGCTGCATTTGCAGTTTCATGATTATGGGAAGAAAAAAGAATACTTTAATCAAGAACCGTGATAAAAAAAAGTGGATCAGAGTCCTTTTTGTTTTTATAATTGCATAATAATTCTCAATTTCCCCCATCAGTCTTATGTTCCTCACAGTGGGTATTCTGGGAATGGGAACCAAAAAAAAAAAAAAAGACCACTCAGTGGCTTCACTAAATGGATGAATAAATAACGCCAATCTGTGGCATACGAACAAACTGCTACAACATGAATCTGGAAGTTCAAGTCAAACTCTTGCCCTTTGATTAAGTCACCTTGATAGGGAGCAATTTGTCTACAATTGGTGATAACAGTACTGAAAGTGGTATGTCAGCAATAAAATGCACACTCCTAGCTGGAGAAGATATACAATAGAACTGATATTGTAAAGTACACATTCTTAGTAATGAAAAATCATTATCAGGTCAGACAACTAAGAAGGATTGCCAAGTCACTTCAGCCCATGCCACAAAATACGTGGCATCCTTTTTAATGAGCTTTAAGGAAGCAGTGCGGCCCCCTCCCCCTTTTTGGTTTAGCTTTCATCATGGTTGGTTACTCAGCTTTTATTGACATTTTCTGGAGTCATTTCACTATCAATAATTTGTCTTTCTTAAGTTGCTTGACATTTGGAATGGCAGCAAACAAACTGTGAAGATGGCAAGGTTGCATGAATCGAGCCTCTAAAGACAGTTCAAACTTCATGGCAATTTCCCCAAACCAATTTCATCCAAATATGTCTGACTCCCAACATTTACAACCAGCATGGTCATTACGTCTGACAGTTACAATCCTACAGATTTTACAGGAACCAAATTTGAGGAGGCTGGATTAAATGAAGCATATTTTCTGGCATGCTGCCCAAACTTTGGCAGCAGATTCTGGAGGATCCTCAATAGGAAAGCTTTTTGCTTTTTGGAAACAGATGAACGAAACTGGATGTCACCTCATAATATTACCTAATTCTGAAAATTGTCCATAATCTCCAAGTTGCCATCTAGATTTTTATAAAAAATGGAGTATAAATTATTTCTCAGGTCTAGGAGGATCCACTTTAAAATCAAGTGGTATAGCTTGCATTACCATATTGCCAAGGTCTTTAATTATTTCCATTTGATTTTTAAATAAATTCATATATTTAAAATGAATATCATTTATTTAACCTGCCTAATTTAACTATTGCATTAATTCACATCTTGTGAACAAGCAGTTACTTGAGATGGACAAATAATTACATATAGATTTCTAGATATTCTCTTGATAGATCCAAATGGGAAAATATGCCAAGTATTCCTATACCCGAGGATATACACAGTGTTCTCACAACATGTTCTGTTTTTGTTTCTGTTTCTTTTTGCTTGTGATTCATTCAACCATGAGCTTGTCATTTCCCAGGATGAATGGGAATTTACACTGGTTGAAAGTTGTGGAAGAGATATCAAGCAGAAAATTATTGTTGGCCTGACCCATTTGACAATCTTTGAAAGAAGCAAGCTGGATTGAGTCTCTAATAGGCAATCATAAGAAATGCTTCTTAGCCATCTACAAATTGGAAGGACAGGAGGTCCAGACACAAGATACCCACAAGCTAAGAATGTGTTCTGTTACACATGAAGCTATACTTCATTAAAATATTTTGATTTGTAGGTCATACCTACTTTCTGTGCCAGCCATGTCTTTGCTTATGGCAATCAATTGGATAAATGTCAGCAAAATCAATCACTGACAAGCACAAACCATTTTTTGTAGCTTCTGCTGCTAACTTTCCAAATAAATTAGAAAATGCATATAAGGAGCCACAAGTCAGTTTGTCCTCCGTTGTCCAATGCACAAGTAACCTTTTATCTGCTTTTATTAATGATGTTATAAAATCCATCTCCACATGTTGATAAAACATATTTGACACCACACTTGGGGAGATTTTTGAGAGTAGCTATAGAAAAGGGAGCAGAAGTAGGAAAAATTGGATAGCCATTTCCTCTTTCATTCACTGAACAAATCTTTATAATACAATCATCAAATTAAAAGGCCAAATGTGTGATGATCTCACTGTTACACTGATACTCTGCAAGTTTAACAATAGATTAAACATGGTATCTCAAGATTTTCCTTCTTTTTCCAATTTGTTTTAGTCTGTAAACTAGATTGACATGTGAGGAGATCTTCAGTAAAACTTTGTGCATTAAAAGTTCATACTTTGGACACTGTATTAGATTTTAGCATAGATGGAATATAATACATAAAGCCACTCAGTCTCCTTCTCCTTTTTCCAAATATTTTTGAATCAACCAAATATGTGAGGAGGTTCTCAATAAAACCTTATTCACTAAAAATCCATAATTTTGTTTTTGATCAGTTGAAGTTGGTTGTGTTGGCACACAAACATTTGGAGTTAATCCAGCTACCAAGAACATGTGAAAAGGGATGTTAGAATGGCACTTCTTGTACCATCTGCTTGACACAACTTATGTTTCTGTTTCAAACATGGCCAAGCAGCATCTTTCAAATTGTGAGTCAAGCCTCCCTGGCCAGCATCCAAAGTCTGTGTGCAAAGGCTTACATGAAACAATGGAAATGAAAAATAGAACCTCAAGACTTCGTCATTAAAAATGCAGCCAGCTTCATCTATTAAACAATGAATATTATATATATACATATTTTTTAAAAAAGAAAAGATAACCAAAGCAGTACTGTATGTCAACCATCTTGATCAAATTCATCAGAGCGTTCCCCCATTTTTTTTCCCTTTCAAAGTGGCAAGTATAATAGTTACATCAAGGGGCCTGAATCAATTTGCTAGATAAATGACTGACTGCTGACTAGGGATGTTAAAGAATTGCTGTTTTCACATTCCTGAATTAATATATGAATCACTGGATGCTTGTCCCATGAAATGCCAAGGATTTATGACATGGATGGGCAATTTGCATCCCAGAAACCTCAAGCAGCTCTTGGCCAGAAAAAGTGCAGCACGCAGAGACACAAAGCCCTGGTTATTTTTCTTCCTGGTCAGTTGGTCATTATAATTGGCTGTCCAGCAGTAAATGGATTATTACTTTCCTCCTGCCATCAATGGTAGGAAACCATTCAACTTGACCTCTGCTAGCCAAGTGATGAACTGTTCAGCTTGTCAAAGGGAACAGATCATTGGTTTTCCATTGCCAGTGGCAGCAGGAAACCAATAATCTGCACTGAGTCACTGCCTTCATGTCAAGGGGTATGTAATGCATATATTGTTCCTGCACTGGAAAAAAAGATGGCCACCATGCTACTTGGATGATGATGATGATGATGATGATGATGATGATGAGCCATTTTAGAACAATATTCCTCCACTTTAAGAAGAGATTCAAGAATAATCCACTTTAGCCTTTGTGTTATTATTGCTCCCATGACTATATGAAATAAGGTATAAGGAATGGATTATGAAAGATACAGCCCAATGACACCTGCCATGATATGTGTTTGGAGGGGTGGGGGGTTGGGGGTTTCTATATGCAGTCACTTTTGGCAGTAATTTCTAAGAATCTGTTGTTGTCTAGTTTAACAACAATCCACTTTTATATACCTTATAACCAAATTTTGGGGAGCCTCTTATGTAGTTCAGTGAAGCTCTGATATATCGTCAACTCTTATTTTACATCTGCCATTCCATTTGCAAAAGAGATGGGGGGAAGGGGAGGCAAGTAGTTATTCAAGACTTTCCATGGTAAGAAGAAGCAAGTGGAATTATTTGTTTCATTGGAGTGAAATATAAATCCAGTTACTTTTTAAATTCAGCTTCATATGAAAAGCTGAACTTTGCATTTTCAATCACAATCTGCAATGTTAGATATTCCTTTCTTAAAGGAATGAATAAGACATTTGAATCCCCTTTGGAAATTTGCTATTTTAGATAGTGGGAAATGGGAGGTAACTTTATTTTATTAAACACAACTCATTCTATGAAGTAAGATAATTTCAAAGATTCCTTTCAGCTCTCTGTACATTAACTTCCACTGTATGGTGACTAGCCTTTAGGAAACTAGCTAAGTTTGACATCTGGAGAATAAGAACAGCATTGCTGGGTCCTGGAGACTTTCACATAATCTTCATTATGATATTTTTGGCATTGCACACCACATAAATATTCATGCGTTTGAAAAGACTTCCTATTTCTATAGATTTCTTTGTCGTATGCAGGTGCAATTATAGATTCATGAATACAGCTAATCACTTCTAATACTTAACAGGAATGCAGCCATTGCAGTAAAACCCATCCTGATTTTTCTGATGATGCCGCAGGCTTAGTGAATGGATTCAAGAATGAGGATGCTGTCAAAAGGACTGTGGAGAATATCTTGTTAAAGCATATTCTTGAGCTCATTTCATAAGAGGACACATTGGTCGCATTCTAAAGTGGTGCTAGTGTATTCTCCTACATGCGCTGATTACTGGATGTCCCAGGCTACATTATATATACTTCCTTTACCATTGATAGAGCTCATCCCAAAACAGAGGATTCTGGCCTTCACTTTTAACAAGAATATATTGGCTAAGGAGAGACAGCCTTCTTCTTGTATGAGTGCAATCATATTTGCATTTCTGAAACAAAGCCACATATTGATGTGCGTCTTTAGTTAGGCATTGGATGAAGACATGTTTCGTCACAGCCATCAGCTACGAAACTATTTCTTTGAAGAAGAACACACATCCATACATTGGTCTTTAATATATTAAGACTGCCAACTCCAGGAGCTGAAAATGTTAAAAACTTATTTTGTTGATCAAAAGAAAACTTTTTTTCCTGCTCAGATTCTAAATTTGGCTTGGATTTCTTTTTTTAAGTGAAACATCCTGTTTGTAAAATCATAAGCAGAACTGAGGAAGAAAAAAAGGGAAAAACTGTTCTTTGGCTGTTCTTAGGCCTGAAAGGTTATCAGCAGAATGTGTCCACCTGATATCTGGAAATTACATTATTCTTAGCTCACATGATGATTCCTAACAGGAAAAAGAAGAAATCAATTGCTTTTAAGAGTAGAGATAGTTGAAGTTGGGATGGGGCTGGGAAGAAAATATTTGAAATATTCCTGAAAAAAATAAAGCTTTTAAGATTTTTTTTTAATGGAGAGATGATCATCTGCACAAGCTATGGTGAATGAGTTGGTGAATGAGGAGTTAAGCTTAAGCAACTACTGTATATATGATGTAAAACAACTTATATCTTTACAGTTAGTATGCATGTAAAACTCTATGCATCAGGGTTTTTCTGGAAATAAGCTGTTGGGGGTGAGGAGGACTGCCTTTGTTTTAACTGGTTTGCCCATAATATCCTGGTTTGATCTTTGATTTGATGGGTTTGGGGGACCGTTTGCAGTTCTTACTGTCTAGAAACTCCTAAAAACTAATATTATTCCTCATCCTCTTGGTCATTGGCCTATGGGTTCCTTGAGGGTATATTTTATCTCTTTTCTCTTTTAATATCTACATGAAATTGCTAGAAGAATTCATGTGGGGTTTTATGGCTGGTTCCTATCACAATATTAACAATACCTACCTCAGGCTTTACCATTCTTTTTCAACTGTTGTCAAGGAAACTCTGAAGCATTGCAATGATGAGTTTTGATATGGGGTAACAACTCATGTCTTGGTCCAGATAAGGCAACCCTCAGTAGTTAACATAATCCTAGATTGGCAACATAGTCTTTTATAGATATGGTTGAACTTCCTTTGAAATGTCAGTTTGCAGTTTAGGGGATGTTTCTGAATTCAGCATTGCTCCTAAATGCCTGCTGTGGCCAGAAGTGCTTTCGCCAGCTTTAGCCAGTACATCAGTTGAGCTCTTGGTCACAGTCTTAATCACAACCCATTGAGATACTTGCAGTGCACTCAGTAGGCCCTGCCTTTTATTTTGTAACTTTAAGCATGCTTTTATTAAAACAGGACTAATAAAATACAAGTGATTTTACAGTATTTATGGTTGTAAGCCACTTCTATAATAAGAGGAAGTGGGACTGATCTAGTTTAAATAAATTAATAAGGATAAAGGTAAAGATATGGCATTATTCCCAGAGACCCCTAGCTGGAATTGATGACCATTTTCAGGAACAAAAAAGGAATTGTGTTAGGATTTAGGAATTGCATGCCTACCATTCATATTTTTATGTATTTGTATGATGGGGAAAAAAAGGAATCTAGAGATCACCTCCTTATAATATAGAGTACTCCTAAGCACTCTTTTCAATGGCTTTAACTCCAGGGAAGTGTTGATAGGATACCAACTTTGAACTTTATTTTACTCCTGCACTCTTGATTGTTTAACTTAATACCAATGCTATTCATTAAATAAAAAAGGGTACTAGACCATTAAACTCTTTCTCAAAGTAATTACCCAGTTACTATGTCTGTCTGTTCCGTAATGACGGTCATGTACTGGTGTTTCTTCCTGTCAATACTTATAAATGAAAGAAGATTCAATTTTTATTTCATGATGCCATCAGGATTTTGCAGCTTTTCTCTGATTGCATATTATATTCCTTTGTAATGTCTGTAATTGGACTCTTGAGTAGTACTGTAACTGGCCTTTCCTTCTTCACATGATGTCCAGAATTTAGATGTCTCTCTCTTTCACAGTAGTTTTTTGGTTTTGGAAAGATGAATGTTCTTACCACCCAAAAAAGCCATTATTAACATGCTGAATTTCATTAAGCAGAAAGACAGATTGCCTTTACTTGGTGTGATTCTTCTCCCTTAAAATAAGCTAATTTTGGTAACCATTTTAGCTGAAGATGAGTTGTATCTTAAATATTTCCATATATCAGATATTTTAAAATGTGATAAAATAATTTTTCAGAATAACTAGAAACAAGTGCATGTTTGTTGACACATTACTGCATTGCTTAAAAAAATAAATAGTTCAGGGTTTTTTTTAGGATTCTTAAAGATCTATACATTTTAAATTACACATTCCTTGGAAACACCTCAATTTCTGACTTCACAGTTGATCTATTTACATGATCTCTAGTTGGTCAATGACTGAAATAAAGGACTTACATGATCTGGAATGAGATTTTGTGAGAGTTACATAGTTGTTGCCAAAGCTGGAGGTCAAGTCTTACCATCCCCTTTCTTTTTCTCCCTCTACTCAATTGGCTGCCTCTTCTGGACACAGGATAATAAGGGGGTCAAAAAACTTAAAATTCTTCTTTTGCTCATCAGATGTCCTAAGAAGGTGGGGACAATGATCTGCTCTTTCCAGATGCTTCTACATAATTCTAGTAACATCTTTTATCAGTGTGAGTGACTACTATTATTTTTTTTAAAAAAACAGTGTAGCTGTGTATTAAGAACTTCAAATACCATTTGAGAACTCCATTTTTTTTCCTGTCCTATACTGTACTTCAGCCTGATATACACCTATCCTCCAGAGCAATTCTAGAACAATGAGGAGGAAATGTAGGGAGAAAATCTGTTCCATCATTGATTCCATTCTTTAATCCAGAAAACTGGTTTAAACATTTTGAAGTTGTTTATAGCAACTATCATCCCGGGTGATGTGATGCGGTGACCACCCTTTCTCAGTGCCTGGAGGCTGTAGGGGTCTGGATGGGGAACAACAGGCTTCAGCTGAACCCTGGTAAGATGGAGTGGCTGTGGGTTGGGGGCTCCCGGGTATCCGGGAATTTGTCATCTTTGGCTCTGGATGGGGTTGCACTGCCCCAGACAGATCCGGTGCAGAACCTGGGGGTTCTCCTGGACTCACGACTCCTGCTCGAAGAGCAGGTGGCAGCCGTGGCCAGGGGAGCCTTTGCACAACTTAATGTTGTGCGCCAGCTACGCCCTTTCCTGGATTGGGAGTCCCTCCAAACAGTCACTCATGCCCTGGTCATCTCCCACATAGACTACTGCAATGCATTCTACATGGGGCTACCCTTGAAGAGTATCCGGAAGCTACAGCTGGTGCAGAATGCGGCTGCTCGAGCAGTTTTAGGAGCCCCAAGAAGGGCACATGTAACACCATTGCTAAGCGAGCTGCATTGGGTGCCGGATTGCTTCCGGGTCCAATTCAAGGTGTTGGTTATTACCTTTAAAGCCATACATGGCATGGGTCCAGATTACCTGAGGAACCGCCTCACCCCCGTTACATTGACCTGTCCCACCCGATCATGCAGAGAGGGCATGCTACAGACCATGTCCATGAGGGATTGCCGATTGGCAGGGTCCAGGAGGAGGGCCTTCTCTGCCGTGGCATGCACACTTTGGAACAAGCTACCCCTGGGGGTAAGACAGGCCCCTACTCTCCCAGCCTTTTGGAAGGGAGTAAAGACATGGTTATGCCACCTGGCCTGGGATGGGAGGGGGGACAGCTATTCATGGGGGTGGTTGGCCCCGTGAGGGTGCCAAGGATAAGACCTTATTTCCCATCTTGAATTTTATATTTTATATTTTATATTTTATATTTTATATTCTGTATTTGTATTTATATTTATATTTATATTTATATGTAGTTATATTTATAGTTATATTGAACTGTTTTTAGGGATTTGCCATTTTTATTATTGTAAGCCGCCTAGAGTTGTTGTATGTGAGATGGGCAGTAGAGAAATTTAATAAATATTAAATATTATTAAATATTATGAGATTTATGTAAAATGTAATCAAGCAAATTCTTTTAAAATATGCATCATCTTTTACAAAATACTCTTGCATTTATTTACTGAGAATGTTGATTCTACTACCTCTGAACTGTGAATTGGTATCTTTTACTTACAAAAGATATGCCTCATGATAATTGGCCGAAACCATTACTATAAATTTCCCATTGAATTTTAAACATCTAGCTTGCCTAGTTTACTATGTCTCTTCCATTCTCTTCCTGGGATTTTTGATTTTGCTTTTTTTATTTTTTAAGGAAATACCATTTGCTCCCAAATTTACATTTCATGGAAGTTAGATAGCAGCATGAGTCTAAGTACTTGCCTAGATCCTATATAGCAATCATCCTCTTATCTTAAATATTTATATATTATGACTTGGTACAATTCTTATATTGCCTAAGCAGCTAAAAAGGTGTTTGTTTCAGTGTTCATTAACGTTCTACAATCATTTGGCTTAATGGAACATTTTCTACAATTTATAGCTGTCCAGTTACCTGCTTTTTCAAAAAATGAAAAAGATAACCTCCTATAGCCCATTTCTTGTTCAGCTGTGTTAAACCACACTGGTAATCCAAGTATATGAGATTGTGTGGTGTGCATTCAAGTCCTAGTCATCAAAAATTTCAAATGCCAAAGTATCGGAGTGCATTGCTAGCAGTATAAGAAGACTTTTGTGGGCTGTATGCATAGCTTGTTCTTAGCTGTAGGATCATAATGTACTATGTCATTTTTAATACATTGGCCAAAAATAACACAATTTAAAGCAATTTTCTTCCAGCATGACTCTTTAATTAGTATCTAATTATAATAATCAAATGTCATTTAATTAAAACACTAATCCTAAGTGGGCCTTTGCTGCATCGCATTAGTTGGCTCATTTGAATTATCATATATTTTTTCCATATATGATATAATACATAATGGGAATAAATATCTGATGTTTATGTCATTGTACCAATGATTTGCCACATGCCAAAAAGATGAACATGCAACAGTTAGCCAATGACCTCCTCAGGTACATTCCTGAGCAACATAATCACTGAATATGTCTGTCCTGTAACTTCTTGTTGGCCCTAAGCACATCAAGAAATAAGCCATATATCCAGGCATTAATGAAAGGATTTAGCTCTATGTGCAAACAGCCTCAAATAGCTCCATTTCTTGATATTACACAAATTATGAGTAACTGACACATACACATAGCATTAACATGTAAAGAGGGACAACAGATATTTTTACACAACAAATGCTGGTAGTGCCAAATTCTGGTTGAGCAATATTAGACTGATCCCCTTGATAATGGCCTCCTGGAAGTAATGAAGGCTGGATTCTTACAGAGTATTGGGATGTGATCATTCACCATTGTAACTATATATTTTATTGTTTTTTGTTCTTGTATTGTTACTATTGTTTGGTTTTCATTTTATGAGCTGTTGGTTGGATTTGTTTGGTGTTATTATGGTTATCGATTAAATTTACAGTATGTATTTTTCTTATTGAGAGTGTTTTATTATAATTGCCTTTTTCTTACTATGGATGTGCTATTGTATTTTATCTTCTTGTAAGCCGTCAGGAGGTGGAGATTCAGTGACATATGAATTTAATAAGTAGTAATAATATAATGTTATTACTATTGGGAGAAGGGCCCTTCAACTGCTTTTGAATTGTGTTAAGCCTTTTCACTGATATTTATTTATTTTATTTTCTGTCCCACCTTTATTATTTTTATAAATAACTCAATGTGGTGAACATACCTAATAGTCCTCCCTCCTCCTATTTTCCCCATAACAACAATCTTGTGAGGTGAATTGGGCTGAGAGAGAATGACTGGCCCAAGGTCACCCATCCGGCTTTCATGCCTAAGGCAGGACTAGAACTCTCAGTCTCCTGGTTTCTAGCCTAGCACCTGGGCTAGATGCCTGAATAAGTTGTAGACTAGGATATAAAATAAATCATGACTTTCTATCTAAGTGGATTTTTGCTGCCCATAGTCCACTGGAGTTGGGCAGGCAATAAATTTAAATAAATAAATAATAAGTGGATTTTCAAGTTCTATCAGACTCCATCTACAGCATAGACAGACAAAGCCTGTTGGTGTCCCCACTTCTCTGGCCAATTATGAATACCTAAAACCCAACTTAAAGAGTTTAGTCATGCAGAAATGCTATATCCCACCCACCAGTGCAGGCTTTCTTGGCTTTTCCGTTTCCCACCCCCATACACGCTCATTTTCTATACCCATTCACAACAGGTGTTCAGTTTCTTCTTTCCACCTACTGACCTCATGTCCTCAGTGCCTTCCTTTCACCTATTGTCCCACCCAGCATACTTGGCATTTTCTTTTCTATCCATCCACCATATGCATTTATTCTCTCCCAGGCATGCAGTATGTCTGTTTTATCTCTCAACCCCTATCCTCTGTGTTTTCTTCCCCCATTTGATCCTGAGTATATGCCAGAGAAAGTTGCAATGAAAATGGATGCTGATTTATTTCTATGTATTTTGGGGGGGTCAGGGGCGTGGTGGCTCAGCGGGTAAGACACCAGGCTTGTCGATCGGAAGATTGCAAGTTCGGAGGTTCGAATCCCTAGCCCCACGTGACGGAGTGAGCTCCTGCACTCGCCCCAGCTCTTGCCAACCTGGCAATTCGAAAGCATGCAAATGCAAGTAGATGAATAGGTACCACTTCAGTGGGTAGGTAACAGTGTTCTGCGCGTGTCATGCGGCCACATGACCGTGGAAGCGGCTTCGGACAACGCTGGCTCTTCGGCTAACAAACGGAGATGTGCACCGGCCCCTAGAGTTGGACATGACTGCACAAATGTGCGGGGGGAACCTTTACCTTTACTATTTGGGGGGGGGGCAGGGAACTAAAATAAAACCAAAACATCCTACAGTAAAATATAAAATATGGCTTTACTAACAAGGACAGGATAAAAGATATATTACAGGTAGTCCTTGACTTATGACCACAATTGGGACTGGAACTTCCATCGCTAAGCGATGCAGTCATTAAGTGAGTCACACCCAAACTTATGACCTTTTTTGCCATGGTCGTTAATCGAATCCAGCTTCCCCCATTGACTTTGCTTACCTGGGAAGGTCACAAATGGCAATCACATGACCCCAGGATGCTACAACCGTCATAAATACAGGCCGGTTGCCAAGTGCCCAAATTTTGATCACATGACTGTGGGGATGCTACAACGGTTGTATGTGTGAGGACCAGTTGTAAGCCACTTTTTTCAGCACTGTTGTAACTTCAAACTGTCATTAAACGGACAGTTGTAAGTCGAGGACAACCTGTACTCCATCTAGAGGTCTTTTGTCTTTGCTTGGCAAGCAATGGTGGGAGTAGGAATTTAGCCTTAATAAGGATTGGTGAATCAGCATTATAACTTTGAAAGTCAACCAGCAAAAAGGCTTGTGAATACATGCATCCTTCAGAAACAAAAGTGGGAAGCAGACCCTGTGATTAGCAATCTCATAGACAAAGAACAGCCAAAGAAAAATAACACGGAGGCTACCACCTATCTATCTCTTCCCTGCTGCTTATTGTGATCAGTAGGCTGTGGGGTGCTAAAGATTTAGTGCCACTGGTGGCACACTTCCAATACCTAAGAGTTCAGAACAAGCCAGATATGTCAGTTTACAGAGCCCTTCCAAATGACCAGCTAATCCATCACCCACGCCATCTGATTTCATAACTGAAACTAAGCAGGGTGTGACTAGTCTGTTCTCACAATTTTAGTTACCAGGCAGTACAGCTTCTGTCCTGTGAGTCTACAGTGCTCACAGAGAAGTGACAGCAAATCAAATGTGCCCTTCCTGACCAATAGGAGTAAGAATACCTCAGCCAGTTGGTGGTCACTATTGAATATTACCTTTTTTGTTTTGTTTTAATGCATTGTTTATTCTGCGATATACTGCTGGTTTTATTGTAAAGCACTTTGAAATGCTTTGGTATGGGAAGTGTGAGACCTATTTATATGTGCTGACAGACTATATAACAAATTTCTAAATGCATTATTTCACATATTTAAATGTAAATGGTTCTATACTTACGTGGAAAGCAGCATATTAAGCACAGGCAGCAGCATATTCTTCTGCTGGTTTTATTTTTGAGACACTGAACCATTTATCTGCATTATAGGTTTGGCCCTAACATAGATATAAGGCTGGATCCTTTCCGATTTTATATTTGGCTTTTGTGTTTATATTTTGGTTTTAACACTGTATGTATGTACTTAGGTTATGGTTTTCTTTTTGTTGATGCTGTACAGTGCCCAGGGTCCTTTGGGACTGTGGTGGGTTACAAGTACTGTAAAATAAATATAAATAAATAAGCAAACAAACAAACACTTTCCCCTTCTTTGCAAAAATGTTGTTATTTCTGAGGTTGCTTTGTCGATTATATATAATTTGTGGTATTGCCTTTCTCCTTGTCCTGAGATGTTCTAATGACTAGCCTTTTGATAAATTTTAAATCCTACTTTTCTTTAGACATTCCTTCTGGGGGACAATGTCTATTGAATGCTATTTTATATTTTATATTTATATTTAAGATATTTTGTTTTTATGTATTTTAATCCTTTTTAGCTTTATTGTAAACCACCCAGAGTCCCTCTTTTCTTTTTTTAACTGTAAAAAATACTTTATTATATAAAATTTACATATAACATATAACATACAACATATACGTAACTTACATACACCTTGAAACAATTAAGGAGATGGGTGGTGACGAAATTTGATAAATAAAAATAAATAAATAAAAATAATGGGAAGGGCTGTAGCTCACTAATACAGGATGTGCTTTCTGTGTAAAAAAAACCCAGAAATAATCCCTAGTAAGGCAGGAGAAAACTCCTGTCCAAAGCCATGTACAATTGTTATCAAGTAGGCAGGAATGATCTAGTCCTGCAAGATTATGGTGGAATACAAATTTAATACATACATACACTTGCTCTGCCCTGGTTAATAAGGATATAATACCAACCTTTTATGTACTCTTTTATACAGGATAACAGGATGAGGATTTTAGTCAAAGTTTGCAGTCTAAATAGATCTATCCTGTAGAAGTCTCATTGATTTTGGTAATAATCAATGGAATTAATAGAATGTTTAGAATTATTATTACAGTATCATTATCATCACATGAACGTATCCTAATTTCTTTAAATAAATACCAGATTAATATTAGGCTATAAGTACTGGACTTATCTCAGCTTTTTCCCTGCACAATATGTATATTTAATGGGGAAAACATTAGCATTTCTGTCCTTGTGTGCATATCTTATTTTCCTCACAGTCTTATAACAAAAATTCATACTTTCTGCTCCCAATAAAAGTCTTCTTTTCAGAAGTGGATTTTTAATCTATGTTTGGAAGTAGAAATTGGCCTACACCAATGGAGAAATTTCAAAGGTCTTGTTATAGATATTCACCACAACAGCCATAGAGCATGATTGCATCTGCAACTGAATAATGCTCTTGAATTCCTAAACATAAATATCTTTTCTGTGGCAGTCACTATGATTTGAATATAAAGAATTTTAATAGGAGTTATGACATATCACTGTTATGAGTCTTCATGGGTTAAAAGGTAAATTGGATGAAGACATGGAACTCAATAAAGAAGATGCTGTAATATCTGATCCATTTCTCAACCAGTAAATGAGCAGGGAAAAAATGCATGCTTTTCTGTGCATTTCTGTAATTGTATACATTTTGTGCATTATTTTCCCCAAAGATCTCAAATTTGATATGTAGTTTGCTTAAATATAGACATCATCATCATCATCATCATCATCATCATCATTATTATTATTTGAATTTATCACCGCCCATCTCCACGACAATAGACTCTGGGCGGTTTACAACATCTTTATTGTATCTACATGTTGTCAATCACAAAATTTTCAGAAGTGCCAATTTTCAGAATGTACATATGTTTGGTTTGCTGACAGGTTCAGGAGATGCAAGACTGATCAATTGGTATAAAAATTGGGATGGAACAAATTTCCCACTCCTCCTTGTGGGTTCTCTCTTGGTTGCACATAAAGGTGTTGGCAAATAATGTTTATTTATTTATTTATTTATTTATTCAATTTATATGACCGCCCATCTCCCCCAACGGAGAATGTTGTTCTCACAAGATGTACATTTGAGACAGGAAGCAGTGGGCCAAAGTTTATCATGTTTTGCTGGGAGAAATCAAAGTTAGATTAATTCTATGAGAGTTTAATTTCTTTGTTTGTTTTATAACAGTGTCTTGTTCAGATCACACAGCTATTAAAAATACAAATGCAGAAAGAAAAGTTATATGATGCCTTAAAAACTGCAATTGTTAGGTTTAAAAATGATCAGAGTAGCTTATTGGACAAATGTGCTGTCAAAATTTGACATGGTGTTGTACCAATTAATTCAAAACATTATTTTCCCTGTCAATCCTGATCCAAACAAATATATTGTACACCACTATATTTTGGCAATTTGAACAAGATCATCAAGCTTGCTCTGAGCATGATTTATTAGCAGAATGTAGGAGGTAGTACAAATCTTGAAGTTTGGAGTCTAATACTTTATTACTTCCTATTCCTGAAAAATGTCACTTCTTAAAGCTGTCTATATTTGGTCCTTCTTATTACCATAGACAGCATGGGATCAGTATGTGCCAAATTGCCTCTAGCTAGGAAATACCTTTCAGGGATACATAATGTTTTAAACAGGGGATATGGGAACATGTCTATAACCCATTCCATCTATAATTAATAAAGCTGTATTTGTAGCATGAGCCTGTTATAACAAGTTTTAAAAACTTCTCTCTCTAACATACTATCAGGCTATATGTGTATACTTTAAGTTTATCTATAACATTTTCTCATGTGCAGTGTGAGAAATTTTCTTCGAATCTATTCAGGTGGCTATTTGGCATGATGTAAAGTGTAACTCCAGAAAAGGCCTGTGATATAACATTGGGCCTGTTAATCCAACCCATATACTATAAGGCCAGTTCATGGCAGGTTCAACATTTGACACAACAGTCCCTATTTCTGATCACTTGTTTTGGCCATCCGGGAACTACCTCATGTGTGGCTATGGTCTGAGGGCCAGGGCTTGGCCACCACATGAGGAAAAATAACAGGAGAGTAATGTGGAGCAAAGAAATAGCAAGAAAAATTAAGCATTTTTTCCCCAAAGTTGACTCCTCTTTAAATATACTGCATCAGGCCACTGCTTTGGCATTTAATATGTATAATACACCCTTCATTATCAATGTTTTAATTACTGCACTGTATCTTTTATCTCATGGATGTTCCATAGGTTGTATATTGAATGTGCACAGGATTCTAAATGTATTTATGCAATGATTCTGCTGCTTTTTAAGTAATCACATACAGAGTATATTCCAAGATACAGAACTTTATTTGTTGGTGTGTTCAATTTCTATGTCTGACTACTTACCAGGTGACTCTGGACAGCTAACAAGGGTTAAAAATATCAGATACAAAGGAAAATTATAAAATAAAACATAATAAAATAAACCATATTGTTCTGGGACCCAAAATTCTTGTTAACAGCCACTTATTTTCCATAATGGCCTCCAAAACATTGTTTGTTTGTTTGTTTGTTTGTTTGATTGATTGATATATTTATAAATTGAATATTTATATTTATTATATTTTTATAAGCTTATGTACAAATGCTTTATGATTTGGCAGAATACAGGTAAATTAAAAACAGCCTGATTTATGACTATAATCATGCTTCACTTAGCCCAGTTCCACTATAGTGAATATATCTACTTAACCCACATCCTTTTGCAAATAATTGGAGTGACTCTTTCTATTGATGTATTCTAGAGAATGGAAATTCTATGCATGTAATACACAGAACCCTTCTTTTGGACCATTATTAATGATGTCATTTTACCATGTTTGTGATCCAGTGACCTCTCTTCAATTTGTTTCACACTATTTTAATGCAAAAATAAAACACTGGTCAAAGATATTTCATTAGATGCCTCTTATCAGTGATACTGATAACGACAAATATATATATATTTGATATATATATGAAATATATATGATATACTGTACGACAAAGGTCCGTATAGTTAAAGCTATGGTTTTTCCAGTAGTAATGTATGGCTGTGAGAGTTGGACCATAAGGAAGGCTAAGCGCCGAAGAATTGATGCTTTCGAACTGTGGTGCTGGAGAAGACTCTTGAGAGTCCCTTGGACTGCAAGGAGGTCAAACCAGTCAATCCTAAAGGAAATCAACCCTGACTGCTCATTGGAAGGACAGATGCTGAAGCTGAAGCTCAAATACTTTGGACACCTAATGCGAAGAGAGGACTCACTGGAAAAGACCCTGATGCTGGGAAAGACTGAAGGCAAAAGGAGAAGGGGACAGCAGAGGATGAGATGGTTAGATAGCATCACCGATGTAATGAACATGAATTTGAGTAAACTCCGAGAGACAGTGGAGGACAGGAAGGCCTGGCATGCTATGGTCCATGAGGTCATGAAGAGCCGGACACGACTAAACGACTGAACAACAAAAATCAGTGATACTTCTATATCTATTTTTTAACTTTCTGTTTATCTCTCACCAGTTTTCCCGCTCAAATATTCTTCTTTCACCTGTCTTCTGCATGGAATAAACAGTACTTATCAATTCTATTTCTACCTACAGAGAGAGTGTGATTGAATATTCAGTACTTATGAAAATCAACCTACCTGTGCAAGCTTTGGCACTTTGAAGAAACTAGTAGACCAGCATTCCTTTTCACTTGATGTATAACAAAAATACGTAACAACATATGTCAGGTTCAAGCGGTGAGGTTGAAGATATATCTGCACCCTACACCTCCAAGATTTAGATGGCTGCATTTCTTTTTACCAGAGCAAAACTTCCAATATAATCTTTATACAATATATATTGCTTACCCTCTCCTTCAGTTCCCAAAAAACTGTCCTGAAGAAATGAGAATCTTCCAAAAGAGTCTGGGATATGATGTGGGAGATGCAGAAGAGAAGGAAAATTAGAATCTCTTCTTCTGGTCAGAGGGTCCTGAACAGAATAAGCATGGCAACTTTTTTATTTATGCATGTATTTCCATTATTTAATCACCATCCTGTAGTTAAGATAGATAGATGATAGATGGATGGATGGATGGATGGATGGATGGATGGATGGATGGATGGATGGATAGATAGATAGATAGATAGATAGATAGATAGATAGATAGATAGATAGATAGATATTTTCAAGGTGACTCACAGCAAGTTAAAAGTAACAATTAAAGGAGCAATACAATCAAATATAAAGCAGCTGATATGCAAGTCTATCTCAAGAGGGTAACCTGTATGCTATTATGGAAAAACACCTTTCAATTGAAACTGTTCACTGAATTCCACCTGGCACAGGTAATTGAACAAGGACTCAAACAAAGATCTCAGTGTAGGAACATATGGAACGAACTAACCCTTTGGGTTGTCTGGCTTTTAGTCATGAAAAGAATGATAAATTATATTACATATAATGTTGTTGTGGGGAAAATAGGAGGAGGAATGAGTATTAGGTATGTTCGCCACCTTGAGTTATTTATAAAAATAATAAAGGCGGGATAAAAATAAAAAAATAAAATAAATGTCTTATATAAAAAAGAACTAAGAGCAAAAGCAACACAGCTCGTAATACTGTTCCACTTCTTTGAGAGATTATATAAGCATTTATATAATATTTCACTTTGCTCATGCAGAACTCTCTATATGTAAAAATGTCATATTGACTCCAATCCATGACCCTGGATCCAAAGATAGAAGACAGCAATTTGAATAAGATTTTCATTTCCGTGTCTTTAGGGTTGATGAGTTTTGACCTGCAGTTCCAACTCTTATATCAATTAACCTTCTGCAAAGGAAAGAAAAGTGTTGTCATTTGCATAAAAACCATAACAGGGAGGAGGAGAAGTGTAAGCGCTAAGGCAGGAGCATTGGTTCTCAGGCCAGATATGACAGTTAGTTAGTTAGTTAGTTAGTTAGTTAGTTAGTTAGTTACTATCCCGCCTTTATTATTTTTATAAATAACTCAAGGTGGCAAACATACCAAGTACTCCTTCCTCCTATTTTCCCCACAACAGCAACCCTGTGAGGTGAGTTGGGCTGAGAGAGATTGACTGGCCCAAGGTCACCCAGCTGGCTTTCATGCCTAATGTGGGACTAGAACTCACAGTCTCCTGGTTTCTAGCCCAGCACCTTAACCACTAGGTAAAGTTAAAGGTTCCCCCCGCACATTTGTGCAGTCGTGTCCGACTCTAGGGGCCGGTGCTCATCTCCGTTTGTTAGCCGAAGAGCCAGCATTGTCCAAAGACACTTCCACGGTCATGTGGCTGCATGATGCACGTGGAACGCTGTTACCTACCCACCAAAGTGGTACCTATTCATCTACTTGCATTTGCATGCTTTTGAATTGCTAGTTTGGCAAGAGCTGGAGCTAGTGCGGGAGCTCACTCCGACACGTGGGGCTAGGGATTCGAACCTCCGAACTTGCAATCTTCCGATCGACAAGCCTGGCGTCTTACCCACTAAGCCACCACGCCCCTTTATGTAAACACTCGGTATCACATAGTAACCACTATGATCACATAGTAACAACTATGTAAACACTCAACAACTGTTTGGCTTCAAGGCCACCAAGCACCAGAACCAAATGACAACTGAAATGGATCAGTTAGCCCAGTATATGAACCAACATGACCAGTGGGATGGGGCCAACTACCACCTCATGAGGAGAGGCCAAGCTGACCTTGCTGCTGTTGCCAGCACAGCTACAGCTGCCCTTACCATCTGAGATCAAATATCTACTTCCCTGCCAGACAAATATGATGGGAAGCTAAGCAAATATATTTCCTTCCTTACTCAGTGTGAACTATACAACTATCTGAGACCAGATTACTTCCCCACCAACTGAGCCTATATAGGATTTATAATTAGCCTAATGACTAAGGGAATCTGTAAAATGAGTAAATTCCCTTCCCCCACCTTCTGATGCAAAATGGATTTGAACAACATGAATTTTATAGCAAGTTGAGAGCGAATTTTGAGAATCTAGTCAAGCAAATTACTGCCAACTGCAAAATACATCACCCATGACAGGTAAGTATTCAGTACAGGTATATGGTGCTGAGTTTCAGCTATTAGCTCAAGATGTGGGCTGTAATGAGAGAAACTTAATTGACCAGTTCAAAGAAGGACTTTCTGATAAAATTAGAGATGAGATTATTCATCAAGTCACACCAGGAAGTATTCATTAATCAGGTCTCCTTAGGCATTAGTGAAAGAGTACGGGAACTCTGAGAGAGTCTGGATAGGAAGGGTAAATGCTAGAACTTATGTCCTCCTCCAGCTGTGCATTTAAATTCAAAAGTCATGCATCTGGGAGCCAGCAGAGTTTTGCTATCTGATCAAGAAAACTCATGTCACCACAGCAAGTTCTATGTCTATATTGTGGAGAACCTGGCCACTTCACAGGTTACTACTCTTTTACCCAAAACATCAATAAAGTGCCATATTTGTGGGGAAGAATGGAATTTTGCAAGGAGATAACCCTCCTTGCAACCCTAGTATCTTTAGAAATGAGAAGGTCTTAGCCCCCAAGGTCTCAAAGGCAAGGCAACCAGGAATTAAGTGGAGCCCAGACACATATATCTTTATATCACCATTTAATCAATCCTATTATTGTACAAGCCCAGCTTGATATGAAAATGTAACTTCAGGTCTTAGTAGATTCTGGCATCATGGGCTACTTTACTGAATCTATTACAAATAAATATACTCTACTTACTCAGCCTGTCTAACCCTCTTTTAAATTATCTATGTCTATCTGTCTATCTAGCTATCTTATTTATGACAAACTCTTATACTCAGAGCCCATCATGGCAACTTTCCATTGGCAATTATGAGGCATTCCTGCAACTTTATTTAGCCTCCCCATTATATTTAAAGATAATCCACATATTAATTTACACCAGGATGATATCATCCTTGACATCTCAGAGTGCAAAGCTCATAGCCTTTAGACTCTCAAATCCCAACCACTCATCACTCCTCAGCAAGTATACTTCCAAACTTATCTACCAAATTTGTGGGCTATATTGGTGTTTGTAAAGGGATAAGCTTGCCCCCCATCCAGTTCCTGCAAATCACCACTATCCAGTATCAGATACAGAAATAACCTGCCAGAAGGATTTTTTTTTTAATGAAAATGTATGGACATCCCTTTGGCCACCTAATGCGAAGAGAGGACTCACTGGAAAAGACCCTGATGCTGGGAAAGACTGAAGGCAAAAGGAGAAGGGGATGGCAGAGGCTGAGATGGTTAGATAGCATCACCGATGTAACGAACATGAATTTGAGTAAACTCTGGGAGACAGTGGAGGACAGGAAGGCCTGGCGTGCTATGGTCCATGAGGTCACGAAGAGTCGGACACGACTAAACAACTCAACAACAACAACAACATAGACATCCCTCCTCCTCTGCCAATGCTTCTACCTTTTTTGGTTATGAGGAAGGATGACTATGTATAGTATTTGATTACTAGTAAATAGCCATTAGGTAAAAATACCCTCATCCCATCATTTCAGAACTCTTGGACCATGTCAAGCACCATGTAGATGGCAAACTCAAAGACTGAAAAGCACACAGATTTCAGAAAGACATATTTGATGTAGTTATAGGTTAAAAACACCTGTATCTTCAAAACTTTAAAAGTAAGTTCCCAGTGGACCTATATAAGCCAATTGAGGTGGAAGTTCTTTGAAATCTTGGTTGGGCTATGTCTTCTGACACCCAATGAACTCCTCCTCTACCTGCTTCCCACAATTTCTCACAAACCAGCTGCAGAAGGCACACATTTCCAACAAAATGAATCTCAGAGGACCTTACAGTATTATACACATGAAAGAGAATCATGAATATATTTGATTCTTTTTCTGGGAAATTTGAATATACAATAATGGCCTTCTGATTGGCTAATATCGCATTAGTCTTCCAAAGATTTATAAATCATATTTTCCATGATTTTTGGACGTGGCAGTAAGGCAAGGTTTGAAATCACAATCCAGCGTGGCAGCAAGGCGAGGCTGGAACTCCTGGTCCGGCGTGGCAGCAAGGCAAGGTGAGGAGTCCGGTTTCAGCATGGCGGCAAGGCAAGGCTGGAAGTCAAGGACTGGCATGGCAGCAAGGCGAGGCAAGGAGTCCAGTTCCGGCATGGCGGCAAGGCAGAGTTCAAGGCCATGGTCTGGAGTGGCGGCAAGGCAAGGCTCGGGAGCAGGGTCTGGCGCAGAGTCTTGAGGCATCAGCATTGGGCAGTTAGAACAGTTGTCTCCAGCAACCTGTGCAGGCTTCGTACACTTTTTAAGCTTCTAGTTATCCCGCCATTTGCGTGCAGGAACCAATCGTGCCTTGCGCTGCTTGGTCTGCCTTTCCAACCTCCTTTCTCGTGCGCTGATAGGTGGAGGTGGTTCTTCCTCCTGGCTGTCCCCAATCAGTGGCTCCAATTCTAATTCACCACCTGGTTTGAATTTTGCACCTTCCCAGCTCCTTCCCGCTTTTTACAATACCGGCCCATCCTCCTCCGACTCGGACTCAGCCTCCATCCTGACAGAAATCTTTGTTTCTTTCTATCTCTTTATCAAGGAACAGAGAGAACTACACCATAACAATTAGTTATGCGCCCTTTCTTCCTTGAGGGAAGATTGCATCTCTGTCATGAGAACCAGCTAGCTGGGCATATTGGAGTATTTGAAACTATTCATTATCTTCTCTGTGACTTTTGCCCTATTTCAACTACTGAATCTGAACCTCCACCTGTTCTGTACCCATCATCCACATTTGGATAGAGAAATAGAAAGAATAAATGCTACCCTAGAGCAATACCCTTGTTGCTATGTAAACTACCAGAAAGATGATTGACCTTATGGGTAAAAGTTCATTTAATTGTTTTCACTTAATTGTCTTTATTTCAGTCTGATGCCTCCTGGCTCTCCCCTATTCCAGAGGTTTCTTATTTTTTGCAGGAATTACTCAATGCCTCCTGAAGGATCAACTAAAGGGCATCAAAGACCTTTTAGAAGCATTCCGCTGACTATCATAATCAGGAGCTTCCCATCACTGTTACAAATCACATCTGGTTTTCCATAAAATCCCCCCCCAGCACAAGACTCTCTGCAGCTTCCAGCCACATTGAAAATAACCCAGTTTTCAATAATTCCTTCCTGGAATGCCCTCTTCACCCGTTGCACATTCCTGTCCCATCATCCACACCACATCAGGGTGGGGTGAGAAAGAATTTAAGGTAGAGTATGTTTGGATTCTTAGTACAGAACAGGATTGAATAGCTTACTCATTGAAAGGACTACCTGGACATGAAACATTCTTGTGAGGTGGAAGATGATGTATATAAATTCCACATCTTGTGACAGTTCCATTTGCAATATACTTACAAGCCACCTGAGTGATTGATCATGCAATAAAGCTTCTGTATCTGCCACCCAGTTCTGACTCTGAAAAAAGAAGGGATTTGATTGGGGGAAGGAGACAATTGCATTACTGCCAAGAGAAATATAGAGACTATATTTAGATTATACCACCTAAGACTGAGAGGGAGAAGTTTGAAATGGGGGAGGTACTGATGAAGTAGAACAAAGGGAAATGTCTTGAATGAGAAAGGAGGAATAGATTAGACTGAAAGTTGGGTGGAGGATAAACATAGAGAGAAGAATGGAGTGTGATGGTTGATTTGGTTCTCAGGACAAAGTTAACAATTACATAAATATACAACAACCATTTTAGTTTCAAGGCACCAGTCACCACACCAGGGGTAATTCGTTTGTGGAAATTCAATGGGAAGCAGGGCACCAGATTATTGTATTCATGTTATTTATTTACTATTAGTCACCTCATATTTTCTTCACCCACTCAAGATAGCATTCCCAGTTTTACCCTCACGTGATTAGATGGGTTTCCTTCTTTTTTTAGTAGGATTCTTATAACCTATATTTAGTTCCTGGCCATCTTGTTTGTATTACTGTTTTAGTAACAAAACATTAAAATATCTACAAAAATTAACAAACTATATAGAGAGTCACAAGGCACATGGTCCAATCTCTGCTGTGGTTATGGTGAAAAATGAGATCATTTATTTATTTATTTATTATTTTATATCCCACCTTTATTATTTTTATAAATAACTCAAGGTGGCGAACATACCTCATACTCCTTCCTCCTCCTCTTTTCCCCACAACAACAACCCTGTGAGGTGAGTTGGGCTGAGAGAGAGTGACTGGCCCAAGGTCACCCAGCCGGCTTCCATGCCTAAGGCGGGACTAGAACTCTCCGTCTCCTGGTTTGCTATTGGCTCCTTCCTAGGCCTGAGAGACAGGGACTGGCCCAAGGTCACCCAGCCAGCTTCCATGCCTCAGGCGGGACTAGAACTCTCCGTCTCCTGGTTTGCTATTGGCTCCTTCCTAGGCCTGAGAGACAGGGACTGGCCCAAGGTCACCCAGCCGGCTTCCATGCCTCAGGCGGGACTAGAACTCTCCATCTCCTGGTTTGCTATTGGCTCCTTCCTAGGCTTGAGAGACAGGGACTGGCCCAAGGTCACCCAGCCGGCTTCCATGCCTCAGGCGGGACTAGAACTCTCCGTCTCCTGGTTTCCTATTGGCTCCTTCCTAGGCCTGAGAGACAGGGACTGGCCCAAGGTCACCCAGCCGGCTTCCATGCCTCAGGTGGGACTAGAACTCTCCGTCTCCTGGTTTGCTATTGGCTCCTTCCTAGGCCTGAGAGACAGGGACTGGCCCAAGGTCACCCAGCCGGCTTCCATGCCTCAGGCGGGACTAGAACTCTCCGTCTCCTGGTTTGCTATTGGCTCCTTCCTAGGCCTGAGAGACAGGGACTGGCCCAAGGTCACCCAGCCGGCTCTCATGCCTAAGGCGGGACATTGTTGACAGTGTCAGCAATTCGGCTGTGGTAATGCAAATGGAAGAAATGCCGACATGCCAATCCATTTTAATAAATGTGCATTAAAATGCTGAGGAGAAATAGAGTAGCTAAGATTATGAAGTGTTGCTTCAAATGGAGGTTCTTCCTATGACTCCCCCCCCCCCCCCCGAGTTAACATGAATTTCATCTGGACTTTGAAGGCAGCTTTCATTATTTATATTTTTGGCAAATATTGGCCACATGCATTTGGCCCTGCCTGCCCCTTCATGCACAGGAAATCTCTTCCTTAATGTTCTGCCTACCTCATCTGTTAAAGCTTGGTTAAATGCTGACATTGTGAAAGCTAGTAATGAACTCAGCTTGTGAGAGATCATATTGTTTATCTTATTGACAAAATGTATAGGCTTATTAATAGGTTTCATATGAGCAAATAACAACAAAGACATCTTGCAGAAGGTCTTCCTTGAAATTTTACATCTCGCAGCCAAAAAAAATAGTAGTTATATTCATGGGAATGACAGACTCATGAATCTTTGCTAAGATATATAAAGGAACATAAAGTAGGGAAGTGGAAACATGTTCAATCAATTTCAAATTAATACATATATTGAAAGATATCACTGGCACACACCTTCCAAGGGAAAATAAACGGACAATAGCAGAAGCTGGTAACATATTGATCCTTCTGCATCTGTGCAATATACTAGTTTCTTTCCTGGACTACACTGCGTATTCTATTGAAATGTTTAGAGGAAACATGAATTAACTTGTGTTTCTTCCCATCCTACATCCATCCTTAATTTATAATCTTAATGAGCAGACCTTCCTGACTCTGCTTTCCATCTTTTCATTCAGGTACAGAATAGCGTGGTCTGTGTGGTCCTGGACATCTCTCAATTTTCCCTAATTTCTTCCTTCCCCCAAACCAATGCTTCTCACTTAGGGTAGATTGCCCAAAGTTCTCTACATCCTGACTTTATATGCAAGGAGCGTGGGGTGGGCAGGGGGGTGAGAAAAGAATGCTGCTGTTTCACAGAGGCTTCAGAGCAAAACGGAGGTCAACATCTGGATTATGCTATAATAAATTTGTTAGCATTCAAACCATAGGAATTTATTTTATTTTATTTTATTTTATTTTCTATGGAGAGTGCTAGCAATTGTACTTGTTATCCAAGAACTGGAAATATAATAAGGAGGCGCAGCAGTTTTATCCTGAGACCAAAAGCCCCTGAGATAAAGACAAATGTCTTATGCATGTCCTGGAGCTGGTTGAAGGAAATTAGTTGTAGAAGCAACATCCAGTTACCAATTCAGGGAATAGGTTTCTACTTGTTCCTTATGTTGAATTGCAAAATAATTTCAGCTGTGCAGCTTGATGTTGAATGCTAGATCCATGCATATCCTTAAATGCATCATACTACTGACAAGGACAAGAGGTTATATATACCCATCTCCTGGGCACATTGATATCCAGATCTTGGTAAGTATAGTTAACTACAGGAGTTAAAGAAAACAAGTGCACACCATGTAGAAGTGAAAAAATCCATCAAGAGATGTCGATGAAGATTCTCAGTCATCCAGGTGAAATTGTCTGTAGGTTGAGTCATGGCAACTGGATTTCTTTCTTTTGGTTGAAATGTTTCACTGCTTGTCCAAGTAGCTTCTTCAGTCTGGGCAAAGGTTGGTGAGGGGGCCCCATATGTGTCTTCCAGGATGGTTGTATTGACCTTACACCTGATTGGCTTGTTAATTGGGCAATTGAGGTGTAGATAGTCTTTGGGATGTCTTACTCCTAAAACTTTTATTCAACCCCAAGTGGATCTTTAAATGTAGCCTTGCTGGTGAACTTGTGAAGTGGTCTTAATCTTCCTGGGGACTAATGAAAGAGCAGCATGATAAATGCGGGACAAGTTGTGCCTGAGGCCTCCGCCTCTATTGAGGGAAGGATTTTCCACTTTGGCATGAATGGATTCCTTAACCCCTCTCTCAAACCACCTATCTTCCCTGTCCAAAATGTGAACATTAATGTCCCCAAACACATTTGGGGTTGAATAAAGGTTTTTATTTATTTGTCATATTTATATCCCGCCCATCTCCCCCACAAGAAGGGACCCTGGGCGGTTTTAGGAGTAAGACATCCCAAAGAGCTGTATGAGCTGAGAAGCCAGCATAGAAAAACATTGTGCAAGTAGACCAACTCTCTCTTGCCACCCAAGTTAGTCACTCCAAAAAAGAAGGCCAACTACTGCAAGGAAGCCCCATGAAGCTTTGAGACCAGGCTGATCCAGCAACATCTGATGCAACTGAGCAAGAAGGAGAAGAAAATACATTGCAGATGATCTAACCATAATTGCTTAAGAACATACTTAAGCATGTACAGAAGGCCATCCATCATTTGGGGAATGCATAAAGAACCCCCTAAAACCAAGGCCAGTTTATATACATATATTAAATCCTGATCTCTATTACCTCCAAATATATGAAACTGAAGACAATGAGACTCCAGATGATAATGGCCACCTGTACCTAGTTATAAGAACACCATTTTTGAAAAGTATCCATTATTAATGTTTATTATGTTATAAACTTCAGCTTTTCATTTATTTTGTTAATATTTTTCTAGAGATTAGCTATTCAGATCTCTTTTTGATATTTACAATATTTTAAAAGCCAAGTTTGAGAAGTACATTCTCCCTCAATATATAGGTCTGTGATACAGTCAGAGGGATTGCGGTGAGCTACACTTTACTTTCTGAACTACAAAAGTAGTCAAATTGAACTAGCAAAATAACACACACAGCCCCAAACAAACAACAAACAAACTATGAAAAAGCAAAGGGGCATGAAGTATGGACTGCAAACTCACATCACTAGTATGGCAACATCCTTGGACTCTTCCATACATGTAGTTGGTCACAGGTAAATGCAATTCCTCAACCACTCATGCTAGGTCTTAGATTTCAAGCCTGTAACTGAGAATGCACATCACTGCTGCTATAGCAATCCATCAGTATATACATGGCACATTTAATTGTGGTCTGAAATTATGCTAGCTGATCATGAAGGTGTTTTGTTTTGTTTTTTCAATAAATAATACTAGTACTTTGTTGTGCAATTTCTCTGGAAGCCTGCAGCTGAAAATATATATACTGTATATTATAATGTTGCATGATAATGTCTGGAGATAAGGTAATGTTACCAAGATAGTTACATAGGGTTATCAGAAGTATAAAAGAATAGGCAATGGTTACAAAAGTGTCCCACCAAAATAAATGCCAGGTGTTTGATTCCCATGGTGACCATTGTGGCCACTATAATTTTAAGCACAGTGAACACACCTTTAAAGCAATTGGCACAGGACTCCTAAGAGAACCATCATATTGAACAATCATTATACATTAGCACATGTTGGCTCGTTGTGGCATTATAAACCATTTTCCCAGCAGCAATCCCCAATTAATGGGAATTGGTGGATAATTACTATGGTGGATAATTGCCATTTACACATGCTTAGCCTGTTTAGACAGGTACAAGGGGGGCTATTCAAGAGGTGTTAAAACAGGTTTATTGGATAGTGAAATCCCTGTTTATAAAGTATACCTTTTGCAAGCAATGCAGATGGAGTAATTATTACATCATGAACTTGCAGATTATTACTTTTTGTAAATATTTGTTAATCTCAGCCTTATTATCAAAATGAGTTACCTCTCATTTTCCAGTAGAATCCAACAGATTCTACTGGAAAAAGACCAGTTCTCCAAAACATTTCTATTTAAATGTTGGTGTGAACATTCTAGGAAAATGGTACAGAATCTAGCTTCTCCCATGTAGTTATTTCAGTTATTTAAGATAAAGACTTTTCAAGAAGAGTTTAACTTCTGGTGAAATAGCAATAGCAATAAATTTGTATGCTGCCTGACTCTCAGTGACTCTGGGTGGCTCTCAACAATCAAACAAAGAAATTACAATAAAATCAATAAAAGATAAAAGATAAAAAGATAAGAGATTGCAAGCATGATGAAGTGAGGGTATGGAAATGGTTTGCCATTGCTTTCTTCTGACATGTTATTTAACTTCCCAGTCTTGCCAATGGATCTGGGATATTCTGGTAGTTTCCCATCCATTATCTGACCATGGGTTTGGTTTTGTTTTGTTTTGTTTTGTTTTGTTTTGTTTTGTTTTGTTTTGTTTTGAGATCAACCAAGATCAGCTAGATGCTGCCATCTGCTGTGATGTGTACTTATTTACTGATTTCTTATAGGTTATCATTAAAGACTCCTAAAAGAATATTCTAAAGAACTTTTTGGTAGTTTTGAATGGCATTAAGTACAGAGCTTTAGAAACTGGATTTCCACCCAGGTTTAAAAATATCATAGCCAGTTGTAGAGATTAACAACATGTTTTATTCAGTCTCTTTTCTCTGTATTTAGTTTTTTAGAGCAAAAATGGTGCCATTTAAGAATAAAGGAAAGAGGTAGTGGAATATATGGACAAACTCTGGAGTTTGCAGAAGTATTATTGAAAGAGCAACATCAGCAGTGGGGCAAGTGGGGACCGAGTGCTATTACAAAAAAAATGCCTTCTCCAGTTTGGGAGTCACACAGTAGAAAGACAAACAGACCTCAGTACAAGGAGTCTTTCTATTCGTAATTACAAGACATATTCATAGTGAATGCAAAATTCATGGGAGAAAATATCCTAAGTTTGAAATCCCAGAAGCTGGTCAGCTAGGACTGAACACGATCAGTGGTGGATCTGTGCAGATATTTTAAGGGGTGCTTTGTTTTGTTAAGGCTTTGATTGAAGTGTCCCCAAAGCAAAATGACAGAATTAAATGGCATCCTGCTTCTCTTTGATGAACCGTTAACTTCTGTTTATATAGAAGCCATTGTTAGTGAAGCCAATCAAAGCATATCACCCAGCAACATACCTCCACAAGGCAAATCACCTCACTTAAGTGGATTGCAGATGATTTTAACACTTTTAGTAGCTATCAATTGCTGACCAGACAAGATTGATATTAGCCTTGCGAGGTAGTCCAGACAAGAAGCACAACCAGGAGTAGTAGTTCTACCTTTATTGTAAGGTTACATTAACAGAAACTTGCAAGTCTGAAAGTACACTCCTCGTCCCTCAATTTTACTCTCCCCAAAACTAGGGAGGGTCCCTTCTGAGATGCTTTCACACCTTCTTTGGACTCAAATTTCATTTATCAGACCATTGTCTAGGCTGCGGCTCTTCCTCCTGTCTCCAAAAGTCATTCCCACATACCATTACAGAGAGTCAGTAAAGAGATGTGATCTCAAGAGTGGGGTTACTTGTATGGTCTAGCCTCCTATTCATGGAACTCCTTCACATATGTTACATATAATGGAAGGTAACACCACTGATATTTTTAAGATGTCATCCTAATCACACTTGTCACCTAAACTCTGATGAATTTACTACCACGTGTATATGTATATGTGTCTGTCTGTCTGTCTGTCTGTCTGTCTGTCTGTCTGTCTGTCTGTCTGTCTATCTATCTATCTATCTATCTATCTATCTATCTATCTATCTATCTATCTATCTGAACAATCACATTATAAAGAAGAAAGTAGTCAAGAAGTTACAATTTGTAACAAGTCTGCTTTTGGCATCAACTAAATACTTTCCCGAACAGCCAAGCTTTTGACTAAGCAGATCCTACTGCTGCTGTGTCATGTAATATACCTCTGCCATTCTTGTCATGATCTTGTTTTATGGCTTGAATTTTAGCAATTTTCTGTAGTTTTCATTTTGTATGTTGTAAGAGTTTATTGATTTATATTATTGTATCCCATATCAGATGTATTTAAATGAAAAGTAAGCTAAATTTTGTTATAAAGAAAGAAAAGACTAAGTTAAGACTGTTGGTTGGACTGTATGATGTGTTGAACCTGGAGGAAATGGTTTTATTTTTTTCTTCAAAAATAAATATGTACATTATCAAAATTTGATGTCAGAAAGGTAGCATCCCAAGTATCCCATTCCTCCTCCTCCTCCTCCTCCTCCCTCTAAATTTTAGGGAAATATAAAGCAAGAAAACTTAATATTTCCCTACTATGGAATAAAAAAGGTAAAGGTTCCCCCCGCACATTTGTGCAGTCGTGTCCGACTCTAGGGGCCGGTGCTCATCTCCATTTGTTAGCCAAAGAGCCAGCATTGTCCGAAGATGCTTCCACGGTCATGTGGCCAGCATGATGCACACAGAACGCTGTTACCTACTGACCGAAGTGGTACCTATTCATCTACTTGCATTTGCATGCTTTCAAATTGCTAGGTTGGCAAGAGCTGGAGCTAGTGTGGGAGCTCACTCCATCACGCAGGGCTAGGGATTCGAACCCCCGAACTTGCAATACGCCATATAACACTATGGAATAATACCTTCTAATTTCCCCTGATATCTTTGCAGCCGTGAACTATACTTGTAGAGAGTAAGGAAGATGATCTTGATGGAGATATGCAAGAGACAAGGGGAAAAACTAACAACAACAGCAAGAACAATTTATATGCTGCCCAACTCCCAGTGACTCTTAAGTCCACAACAGACAGAAAATATGTGGAATAGGCTAAGACAGATACCTCCCTAATTCACAGGAGTATAAGAAGGGGGAAGAGATACAACACAATCAGACTTGAGGTATTCTGTTATGATAGCCAATTTCAATAAAAGTAGTTTTAGCCTAACTGTGGAGTTGATTTCTTGGTCTGGCCTATCTGGCGGGGCTGACAGTACTACACTAATTATGAAACAATGATATCTAGGGGCAAAAAGAATATGAAACACCAGTTGAACATATTTACATGGTGATTAGAAAGGTTTCATAGATAGATTTTACATATCCACTATCACATTTGTCTGTAATTGCTTAAACTGTTAAGCAATTAAGTTTGCACTAGCTGAAAATCTGGGAGGGGGGTGATTTAGGCTTAAGGAATAAAAATAATATACTGTAGTTTTCTCTGACCCACTAAATGGACCATAAACATACTTTGTCTTCTGCAAGTTACATTATTCTAATATGTATATTTGCTTTTATACATGGTTGGTACCATTCTTCCTAAATGAGAAACTGACAGCTTAATTATGTTTGATTGATGTGGTTATTTAGGGTGAGCTTCTAACAGAATGAACACTACTGTATAAATATTTTTCTCAGTATTTAGTCCTTAAGAAGGAAATGCAAAGGAAATGCAATGCAAAGGAAAAGGCTGAGCTGAATCTATGGTTTCTTCCATATATTTCAATGGATTTTTGTGAGAGTACAAAATGAATGAGTTTCAATCATGTAGTGTAAAATAGAGGTATTTTCCAGAACATGAGAAGACCTAAAATAGAGGGGGGGCATGCTGGTGGGCATGAAAACTTCCCCATCTTCCTGGTTGTTAATAGAAATCTTCATGCAAGTAGCATGATAATATGAAAGGGGGCCAACAGCATGTACAGTATAACAAATGTACTTGCAACTGCGTTCAAACTGAGAACACTGTTAAGGTATTTTTAAAAATTAGACTTTAAACATATTCAACCCAAAAATGTTTGAAATCCTCTTTCAGTTCTTTATGCTAAATGTGTAAAACTTCTACAAGTAGATGGATGTGTAGAGACCTTGGGGGTGGGATTTCTATGTGTATCCACATACCATTCCCGTTTTAGCCCTACACGTGTGTGGGGCTAAAACATCTACATAGGAATTTTGTTCTAAGAAGTACAATAAAGATACTTCAGCTTTATGGAAGACTTTTATAGAACTTCATAGATAAAGTAAAGCACTGAAGTTTCACAGAGTATTTCCCATTGCTTACTGTTCTTTTATTAACACCTTGTGAGGTCTTATTTCAATTCAGTCCTTTCAGGAAACGCAGGTGCACTGGGGAAATCTGGAAGAAGGGTACCATAGCTGAAGGTCAGTAGATGCACATGTACAAATCTTCATTAAGTCGTCTCAGAATGGAACTTGTTGACTCAGGGACAGCAAGCATGACTCAGAAGAATTAGATTCAGATTGATTTATATCTGATATGTAGGGAGACTTTATTTATTTATTTAATAGATTTATATAGCTACCTGATTTATATAGTCACCTGACTCATGTGACTTTCAATGGCTAACAATAAATGCAATAACATAATAACTATTAAAAACAGTTACAACCTATGCACATGGAGCAAAGCACAACAGATAAAATCCCCACAACAAAATGAGCCCACCCAATACCCAAGCCCAATGCTCAGGGGAACAGCCAGTTCTTTAACGCCTTGTAAAAGGCTGGCAAAGTCGGAGCCATCTGAATCTCGGTGTGTGTGTGTGTGTGATGGAATGTGTCTCTGAGGGAGAAAGTGATGTTATGGAGATCACGGGGGAAGGAGGAGGGGGCACCTTCCAGGGTGAGAAGCGCATTCACAGCCTCAAAGACCTTGGGCGCCTGTCCAAGAAGGTCAGGCCGGACCTGCCTTAGAGTGCCTGGGGCTTTTCCCCAGAGAACTGCTTAGTGTAGCTTAGTTTGGCAAGATTCTGTGTAAGGTAGTACAATAAAGATCTAAAGCTTAATTCCGAGGTTCAGCGTTGTTCTTTGCCTAACCACAACAGTGTGTGTGTTTCAACGTGAGTGTGTGCTGTTCCACAAAGCAGGCACTGTGACTGCAAAGGCATGCTTCCTGGGTCCTATTAAATGGCGTTGTTCAATAGAGGGGACTTGGAGCATGCCCAGCCTGTCAGACCTCCTGGGATGAGCAGAGATGATTAAACACAGGCAGATATCCCAGCCTTAAGCCATGAAGCCATATTACCAGCACCTTGAATTGCACCCAGAAGTCAACTGGGAGCCAGTGCAGCTCACATAGTACAGACCTGAGGCACACACATGTTGCCGTATTCTGGACCAGCTACAACTTTGAGTCGTCTTCAAGCGTAACCCCATGTAGATCTGATACAGTAACCTATAAATCATTTTTAAAATTATTTAGCAATCAAAGAAATAGAACACAGGAAACAAATACCCGCTTTGGAATAGGGAGTGCTTTATTGGGGAAGTGTCACAGGTGAGAAGGATAAACTTCCCACTTCTAGAACCACAGTCCCAATTAAAACCTCCACACTGCCTTTGCAGCTGTTATTAAACTGATTTTTTAAAAAAAAATCAGAATATATAATAATGGATTGCCATATCTTTTATAGAGACATTTTTAATTAGTATGCTTTGGGATCGTGCAAAGCAAAATGATTGTACTCCAATGACCAGCTGTTTTTTCCTCAAGTTTGTCTGCATAAATTTGCCTGTAACAATGTGGAAAAACCTAATGCATATGTCTCAATAAATAACTGAGTACTGGAGCATTTTTCCCCTTTCCCTTTCTTTCAAAACATTGCACAGAAATATCCTGCCTTATTTTGAAACATTTGTCAGAAGCATAGTACTTTTTTTCCCTGGAACATCAATTAATCATTATTTTATCTGTTGCCTGTTTCACAAAAATTGGAGTTTATAAGAATAGGAGGTTTGCCTCAGGCACCTGGAACCTCTTTTGTATCCTCTTTTGCATGATCCTTGCATGTTTTCCTTCAAGCAAATTAAGACACATCCTGCAAATTGTTGCAAAATATGTAAACAGTTGCAAAATATATAAACTCTAAATTTCCTGTCCTTTATGCATTGAATAGCTCAGGCCCAACATTGTGACAACGTAAGTGTCTTAGTTATAACTGAGATATTTTAGAATCTTTATTTTAGGAGAAGCAGTAATATGATAATGTTGTATGCCAACCTGAGCCCAATACATGATTGCAAAGCAGGGGATCCATTGCACAGAAAATTTAGGTGGCATCTTCCCAGTTCTTCTGAGAATAAAGGGCCAATAAAGAATGAATGAATGAATGAATGAATGAATGAATGAATGAATGAATGAATGAATGAATAAATAAATAAATAAGAGTTCTGTAATTTAGGATGTTAGACAATCCACAGGGCTTGCTTTTGACAAGGATTCAGCTTCAAAGCTTGAGATGTATTTATTTAATGCATTTAAATAAGCATTTCTATCTACCCTTTGAGTGCATCTGTGTTGGTCAGAGGAAGTCTCATGGATTGACTTGCAGCTGATACTTGATATGATTTTAAATGTTCAGCTTTTCCTTACCGGACATTCTCAAATCTTTTGGGGGCAATTCTTTTCAACAATAGGATGAAAAGCCATGCAGGCTAGTCCTCTGTCCCAGAGATAGCACATTCAGATCACTAGCAACAGGCACTAGTTTGATTCTTTTAGGATTCCATCCCATATATGCTATGTTGAAGAGATCTGAACACATACTGTATGTTGGTCCCTTTCTCACATTTGTCAAATGCAATGCCTATAATCAGTATGACTGGGATACGAAAATCCAGACAGCCACTAGTTGGCAGAAAAAGTTAGAGTTATCTACATGCTTCCAGCCAGAGCTGGTGGCCTTGTTGTAATTGTAGGACAAATATGGTGTAAAACTGCCCTTCTTATCTTAAGTGTGCTTTTGTGGGTGGGAGTCATCCTCTGTGTAGCCTCAATCATGTTCATGAACTTTTCTTACTCCAATGCCACCATCTATCTGCATAGCAGTAAGGGTTGTGCATGCATAGCACCACTAAACAGTCATGTGCTTACACCTCGCATAGCCACAGTCACTTTGTATAACTCTGTAGAGAAAAGACAGAGGAAGAACATTTACCATCTCTCCCCATTTTTCTTCCTAAATGGTGGATCATTGCTAGCTGTCTGCAAGCATTCAATGCACACATGTGAAAGCTAAAAATATATTGGAGATAAGGCTGCACATAGTTCTTTCCTCCATATTAATGCATGCCTAAAGATTTTGCAAATTGGGGCACATTGAGCACAAATTGTAAACAAGCAGAATTATATTGAAAATTTCCCTGATATCAGGAAAAACAGTTAATCCTCCCTAGTTAATTTAGTGTTCAATTGGCAAAAGTCTGGAGAAGACCTGTCACATTAATACACTGGAGGAGATAGGAGAGATATTAATGAAGGAGAGAGGGAATGTTTGGGGTCTTCTCTTTTTGTTTTTAGTTTTTGTTTGTTTTTTGTTTTAGGGGGGATGTTTTGCTTTTTTCTGCCCAATTTACATGATCCACACTGTCCCCCTGAACAAAGTAGTTTTCAAGAAAATAAAACTATTGCATTTTTTGACCTTAACATGTAACTAAATAATGATAGCTGACATTACGCCAAAAATACTATGTATCCTATGTATTTCTTTTGCCTTTAATCTCACTGAGTAATAAGAGAACAGAATGCTAACCATTCAATGCATTCTAAGTAGCAGATATAATTTGTATCAGCTTGTTTGTTTTTATGTTTTGTTAGGATGCTTCAGAATAATTTAGGCAATAGAAATGTAATCAGTATTGACTACAGTTTAAAAGGGAAAGGCTACTTGTGTGTCTGAGCAACAATAACTAAGTATTAGTTAAACTAACTGCTTAAATTTTAAGTTGTTTTTTATCACAACAATTATATGGAAAACTAAATTAGATTCTTGTTCATTTTCTAACTCTAACACTGTCTTAATTCCCCCAAAAAGCAAACCAAAAAAAAAAATAGTGATAGCAGTATTAGGTGAAGGTATAAGAAATATCAACAAACGGTGAACTTTCACTAAACACATTTTCTATTATTATTCATTTATAGCTCAGCAAGAAGATGAGGGGAAAAATCACAGAGATACAAAAAAAGCAAGGCCTTGACATCATTTCTCATAACTACTTGATAAACACTTGATATGGTAACCCCCCTCCCCAAAAACCCAAAACCTTGCATTGAACTTTTTGTAACTTTTAGAAAGCCAATTGTTTTCCAGTATAAAGGTAGTTATAGCACTGTACATGCTGTATTGTTCGTTGAACAATATTGGTACTCTGATTTAAAAAAAAACCATGAATAGGATGCATTTTGATGTCCTAAACAACTCTGGGTTTGACCTGAGGCAGGCATAGGAGAGGATTGAAGTATTCTCCACTGTAGAGAAGACTTTTCCAGGAAATAGGAGGAACATTTCTATGCTGGAGTACATCAATTTCAGTTGTAGCCATCCCCAAAAGAGAGAGACAGGGAAAGAAAGAAGAAGAGAAATGCAAAATTAGATGAGCTAAGTATAGAATGGAGCTGTTTTGGATTCCTCAGATCAAGAAACCAGTTTCTATGGGTTGATACACACAACTATCTTGCCCCAGAGCAGATACAGACCACTGTCCATTTCTTAAGATAGAAATGCACATGTCATCCTTTACCCACCCCCAGCCCTCTGGGAAATCAACCTCTCTCCATCCTTTCCTGTTACGCATCAAAAGTAGCCT
Source organism: Charina bottae (assembly GCA_023362775.1). Taxonomy (NCBI): domain Eukaryota; kingdom Metazoa; phylum Chordata; class Lepidosauria; order Squamata; family Charinaidae; genus Charina; species Charina bottae. The sequence continues at coordinate 43,388,529 of JALMGJ010000003.1, forward strand.
TTTTTTACAGTCCAGTTTTCCCTTTGCACTTAATTTAATTATAGGCAAACATCTGCACTCGAATCGGCTGCAGTGCACTGTGAGAGGAATATCCCCTGCTCTCTGGTCACTGGTCACTGGTCTCTGCCTCCAGGACTTCTTTCTTTTCTTACAAGTTCCCCAGTAGAGTAGTGAAAGGCTGGTCTGATATCTTTTTTTTAAAGTCAGGTGAAATTGACACCTGAGTTCTGCCACTTTCCTGTTCTAGCCCAAATTACAGGAAAAAACGGCAAAACTGTGCTCCTTAATTTTCATTACTAGAGCTTGCACATCATTGGCATTTTCCGCTATCAGAGTAGTTCCATTAGCATAGCACAGAGTATTGCTATATCTTCCTCCAATTTTAAAACCATGCTGATCATTCTGCAGTCCAGCTTCCCTATATTCTGCAGGTATATACAGTAGGTTAAATAAATAAGGGGTCAGTATACAGTCTTCTCTCACTCTTTTGCCAACCTGAAGTCAGCCCATTTTGCCATACTCTGTCCTTACTGTGGCTTCTTGACCTGTGTAAAGATTTTGTATGAGAACAATGAAATATTCTAGGATTCCTGTTTTTTTAAAAACATATTCCACAGCTTGACATGACTGACACAATCAAAGGCCTTTTTTATAATCAATTAAACACATACTGATTTTTTTTTTGGTTTTATTTGGCTTTCTCAATTATCTAGGGTGCATCAGCAGCAATGTCTCTTATTCCTTGGCCTTTCGAAAGCCAGATTGAACAGCTGGTATCTCCCTTTCCATGAAGGGCTCTAATCTGCATTGGATGATCCTAAGCATTATTTTGGTAGCATGTGAAATTAAAGATATTGCACACACTGTTAAATCTCCTTTCTTTGGTATTGGTATGTAGATTGACCTCTTCCAATCTGTTGGCCACTTTGTCATTCTCCAGTTTTGCTGAAATAACTTGGTTAGAAACTTTACTGATTCTTCTTCTGTTGCTTGCCATATTTCTGTAGATATTTCTTCAATTTTGTAGCCTTCCATCTTTACAGCTGTTGGAATACTGCTTCCTGTCTCTTCTAATGCTCTCTAAAATTCTTTGTTAAGTTCCTTCCTGAGATCATTGTCTTTCTTGGCTTTGGGTTCTTTTTTCTTCTTGACAACTTCCACCATTTTTTTTTTTTTTGGCATCCAGTTTGCTTTTTCGGTTTCTTGGTCTTTGGCAGTCTCTTTTCACATTAATCCTTAACAACTTATGTCACACAGTTCCTCTTGTTCCTACCAGTTAGGTTCAAGACTTCAAAGTGATTCCTGATGTTCTCCTTGAAAATGGTAGGTATATGATCAAGATCATATCATGCAAACTGGTTGGCTTTCTTCTGCTTCAGCTTCACTTGGAATTTGCACATGAGCAGTTAATGATCTGTTCCACAGTCAGCACCTGGCCACATCTTGCTGTTATAATGAGCTCTTCCACCTCCTTCTACCAATAATACAGTCAATTTGATTTCTCTGTACTCCATCTGGTGGTATCCATGTATATAGGTGTTATTTTTATTGTTTGAAGACCATGTTAGCAGTGAGAAGTCATTCTCCTGATTCAATTTGGTTTCCTAGACCATAGAACCCAACTCTCTACTCAATATGTTTATAGACTGCAATTTCATTAAAAAGTCATCATGAGCATAAGAGACTTGCATGTAAATATATTGTTTTCAGCTGAGATGATACAACATGCCAAAACAAAAACTGTTTTCTATGAACAAGTCTTAAATAAACCAACTATTTCAAAATATACCATTGCTCAAAAACTTGGGTACAAAAGTCAGATGTTTGGAGCAATTGCACATAAAAATCTATGCTTAGGAAAAGGGTGTATTAAAAAGTTATATAGTATTGTTATTGGATAGAAGAAAGCACACATTAGGGATTAGAAATATAAATATAAAAATACATGTATGTTTATTATACATGTATATTAATATATTAAGTTTATTAGTATATTTTACTATATTATACTTAATACATTAGTATATTGTTGTTGTTCAGTCGTTTAGTCGTGTCCGACTCTTCGTGACCTCATGGGCCATAGCACGCCAGGCCTTCCTGTCCTCCACTGTCTCTCGGAGTTTACTCAAATTCATGTTCGTTACATTGGTGATGCTATCTAACCATCTCATCCTCTGCCATCCCCTTCTCCTTTTGCCTTCAGTCTTTCCCAGCATCAGGGTCTAATATACTAATATATCAGTACATTATACATATACATTATTTATTTATTTATTTAATTAATTTTATTTTATTTATACTTATATTTATATTTATACCCCGCCTATCCCCTCCCTAACGGAGGACTCTAGGTGGCTTACATACATCGTATACATTTCATTTTTATACATTTCACACATTTAATCCACGCGCTAAGGGAAGGGGTAAGGGAACCGACTCTTCCATGGCTACTGGACTACATGTCCCACGATGCCTTGCGTCGGAGCTGGCTGCTGACGTCCTATAGATGTTGCTGCCTCGGGATCCGTCGTAGCCACCGCCATTCAAGAGATCTTCCATTCGGTGGCCGACCCCCGACAGGACGCCAGCAAATTCTCCCACTTAAGGTGGTACCCAATTTATCTACTTGCTAAGCTTTCGAACTGTTGGGTCAACAGGAGCTGGGACTAGCAACGAGAGCTCACCTCGTTGCACGGGGGTTCGAACTGCCGACCTTCTGATCAGCAGTCTACAGCTCAGCGGTTTAACCCGCTGAGCCACCGCGTACATTAGTATATTAAATATAGAAATTCATGTATATTAGTTCCATAAAAGAATTGCAGGACTTGCGTTTTTAAAAATAATTTATAGCAAAATTGGATTAATACTTCAGTGCAAGAAGGTGAGGTTGGCACTATTTTATGGTGTCTCAGACAGGCAGTAAAGCCTGTTTCGTCCCATAAAGCTTTGGCATGCAGAAGGTTGATCTAATTTTAACGTCATTCCTTTTTTATATTAATACAATGCAACTGAATTTTTAAAAGAGTTGAGCTTTATCATTGTTTAATTAGATTTACATATTACCTCAAATGGAGGAAGAACTGAGAAATTCATTAAATAACTAAATAATAAGTGTGACATACAACCTTTCAGTACAATTCTTTGAATCCACTCAAAAAGAAATACTATTTAGTTCAATGAAACGTAGGTACATGTGTAAGACTGTAACCATAAAATAACATATATTTTTATAGTGTGACATCACCAAAATTTAAATTAAAATATACTTTCAACAGACAATATTTTAGTTGATGAACTCTCAGGTCAATGACATTAAACTAGAGTGTAGCTCTAGTTTCTCCAAAATAATCCCATAGAAAAATTGCTGTCCAGATTTGAAAGATGTTATGTAATTCTAATGAATTCACATGCAAACTTCATATTTATTCTAAATAGTTATCTGCCCAACACTGCATTGAAGAAGCTTTTTTTTTTACTTTCTGAAATACAGCTAGTACTTTTCATGATGGATATGATTTTTAGTTTCTCTGAAAAGCCTGGGGTAACTTAAGGATTGTGCACATAAAACAGTTGCCACATTGAGGCTGCTATATATTTTTTATATTGTTTATCCACACATGGCAAAGCCATCTTGAAAGAAGAGACCATCTTTCTAAGATAGTCCAACAAACTTACTACAAATTCTATTTCCCTTCTTCCATCCTATTGTGATATGGATATTTTCCTACAGGTGTTGTAATGTGACATTGCACAAATGATTTACTCCACAGAGCTAGTTCTCACAAAAACTATATACAATGCTGACCCCAGATTGATTCTAGCCAGAAAATAACTATTGCTGTTTATGCACATTATATTGTCTCAGTAAGAAGCTGAAGCATGAAAGACAGTAAATTGTCAGCTCCACCTGTAAACTTGAAATTTGGAATGCTGTTATTCTATGTGTTGTATACAAGGCATTGGTGTACACCCTGAAAACTAATGAAGGACTTTGGGCAATTCCTCATTGCAGCCTAACCTGCTTGTCTTCCATCTTTTTCTTAAGCCACCTTCATTAAATTTCAGTCAATATTGCAGTAGGTTGGCAACAGGGCCCTGCTGATGTTCAGAATGGACTACTGCTCTTTGCCCTTCCCATCCATGCAGAGAAGGCAAATTTCATGGACCTTGTGTGCCCCAGACTACCAATGTGCCCCAGACTACCAGTGTGAACCAGACTTCCAATGCCTGTCTTTTCCTTTTAGGGACAGTTCCCTCCTTGTTAGTCCCTGTGGTTTCCTTTGCTTGCAAACATGGACCTCCTTCCACATTACCTCTCTTGACACTGATGCAGACCTTTTCTATTTTTTTCCTGTTATTCTCCTATTATTGTACCATTGTAGCTCTGATGCTACAATAATCAAAGCAATAAGGAAAAGGTTATTGTAGCTTTTATCTCCACTTTTCTTAGTGTGAATATTTTTTGCATACTATTTCTCCATAATACAGAAATGTATATATATTTATGTAGCATAATTTTATATTGTATTATATATAGTATAATGTGTACTTTCCTTGTTAAATACATTTGCTATTTGTACTTCATTACACACATTCTGGAGTTTTGCAAACTGCATCACAAATTTCTTAAAAGTATAGACCTGCCATACATATGCAACTCTGAGATTTAGGTTTAACTGCAAATGGAATACATTTGTGCAAGATATTAAAGCATGGAAGTCTTCTCCATCCAGGAGAATGGAGGCAGAGAGTAGCTGAGAGCTGCAATAATATTATGTTCCTCTGTGTAAACATATGGGCCAAATGTTCACCAAAAGTAACAAGACAACAAGCATGAATGTCTACTTCTTTTGTCATACTCCCAAGTTATGTTATATACGGAAAGACATGTCTATCACCCAGAGAAAAAGAGATATGTATGTGCAGATCAAACTTGGAACTGAGGAAGAGTCTTCTGGTATTTTTTGGAATATCTGCGGAATCTTGATGTTAAAGGATAAGTGGATGATTATACAGAAAGTTTTCTTGTAAAAAGCCAGGAAAAAGCCATGGCAAACCATATTTTCAAAAAAGTGCTAAGAAATATTTTGTATTGTCAGACATATCTTGATCTAATTTTCAGGTTGAAGATTTTGACAGTAGGGAAAATTCCACCCCAGATACAATCAGATCCAAAAGTTTGGCTTCTAGCTGGTCTAGAAGTACTTCCAGAAAAGGTCTAGTCTCATTCTAAGTTTATATTTATTACCTGGAGCCCTTCTGTGCATGAAGAATATAGAACAGAGCTTTTCCAAACTGTGTGTCGGGACACGTTAGTGTGTCGGCTGCAGTGTCTGGGTGTGTCGCGGCTGCTGCTGCCTCCAAACCTGCCCTGCCAGGATTCTGTGCAGGTCCTACTTCGTGCCTTGTGCCCTGCTGTAAGAGTGTGTTGTGAAATGATGCCCTGCTGTAAGAGTGAGTCACGAAATTATGCATGTCTAAAAAGTGTGTCACCAACATGAAAAGTTTGGAAAGCTCTGATAAAGAATCTCATTATTTTACTGTATCAGAAGCCTCAATAGGAAAGGTGAAGCATAGAGTATTCTAGGAGGCCTCTGACATGCTGAGAGAATAACAGATTTGCCATTTCTTTGTTACACTTCATTCCCTAGAATAGAGGTGTGTAATCTTTTTATGCTTAGAGCAACAATTGGCATTTGAGTGGTGTGGTGGAGACAACTCTCAAAAAAAGTGATTGGCACTGGAACAAAAAAATGGGAGGAACCAGAATAAAAACTTAAGTTGATTTAATTTATATCAAAATGCAATGGAAATTAAATTAGATCAATTAAGTGCAGTCATTATGTTTATTTGCACATACAGTATGTAATATTTCTTTCCTTCTGACATATTAAAAAGTATTTTGCAACACATTTTAGAGGGACATTTTGGTTTGCACTCAAGGTTTCAAGGGGCTTTTTTTCAGTCTTCATTGCAAATTGAAAAGTAGATGCCCCATATTATTTAAAACCAGCCCTTGTTGATAAAACATGCAAAAGTCCATCGGAAGGCTTGTGGAGGAAAGGGTATGAAATTCATCTCATGAAAGAGAAAGAGTTTGTTTTGTAAGTTTAAATGATAAAAGTTAAAGAAACCCATTCTGCTAACAGAAGCATACAAATAATAAATGCATTTGAAACCTACTAAAATGGAAGAAGTACAATTCCCAAATTTTCCCCACTTGAAGGCACTGAATTGAAAAGGCCTGCTTGTGCAATCTAGAAGTACTACCTGCTTCTGGGCATGCTAACACCCATTTTAGACTTAAAGAAGAGGCTATAAGGTCTCTGTTCATCGATGTATAGTCGAAGGCTCTGTTTATCACTAGCCAACGTTACCTATTATCAAGGTTTGAGACACATTTACATTCTGTACCTCTTGCTAATTGAATATTAGACAGAATATCCAATGTGTTTGAAAGAAACCCATTTTTAAGATTTCTCAACACATAAATTGCCGAGTCAAACTGAGTTTTGCAGGTTTAGGCAAAGAAAACTAGGGCTTATGCCAGATGTTAGAACAGAAGCAGTGGCATTATTTATAAATTGTAATTTTAAATTATGAATCATATAGTCCCCTGTAAAAATGTCAAACCTCCCCAGGATCTTACACAAAATTAAACCTTATGAAACAGAATTAATTCTCTAAGCAAGGACCAATTTTCAGATCCATTGGGTAACTTATTTTCAAACCATATTGACTGTTTTTGGAAGTCCTATGATTATGAAATGCACTTATGATATAATTTGGGCACTCTGTCACATATACCAGGTTCACAATTTACAGCTCAGTGCTCCATTAGGAACTATAGGAACAGCAGTAACCCACAATGCAAATGTTGGCTGAATTATTTGCTTTCAGTGATATTTCAATATAGTTAGTTTTCCTTGGATTGTATCCGTATATAACCTGTAAAGTTCCTGCCACTTCTATAATTCTAGAATGCAGATGTTCACAACAAGTATGTTCAAACAGACTTCCAGAAAACAAAGGAAGGATCACTACTTTCCTTAGAAAAAAGGAAAAATGGAAGATTACCCTCTTCAAATCCATCATCATTAAAATTTTATTATCATTAAAATGGAACACGGAGAATGTTTGTGTGTGTGTATTTTCCATGTTCCATTACATATATACATACACAGATGTTCCATTTTATTTGTGGAATTCAGAAAATTATGTTGTTTTGAGCAACATCCTTTTATCTTTTTTTTTAAACTTATGATTCTACACAAAATAGCTTTATAACTTTCAGGCTAATTCATGTTATTTTGAAGAATAAAACTTTGACAGTTTATTCCAATTTTTTTTCTTTTTAATCTTTTCTTGCTTTCTGAGTGCTTTAAACATGTTACTTCAGAACAAAATTTTAATTCTATCATAAGGAAATGTATAGAATTCCTGTCATATGGAACTGGACCCAAAGTGGTGTTATAGGTGGAGAATTGGACTAAGAACATTAGAATTTGCTATTTATTGAGAGAGGTCATTGTTCCTTTTAGTCCAGTAGTTTTGATAGTGACAATTAGTGGCTTTGCAGGTTTCAGAATTTTTCCAGACCTACATTTGCTCAATCTCTACACCCTAAACAGTTGCAGAATTCAGATCCCCACTCAGTGCATGGCTAAGTCAGTATCTTTCATCCTAATGTGCTTTAAAGGACTGTTGTGGGGATAACATCTCTCTCCAGGCAAACGTGACATTAGAACCAAACTGGTATTGCTCTGAATATAAAATTTTGTACTGCAAATGTTCTTGGTTAGCCCTACCAGTTAGGGAAGCTAAAATCTTTAAATAAACAAAAGAATCCACTTTTCGGTGTTTTTCCATTATGTAAACTTCATAATTCTTCCCTCTCTTAATTCTCCAATATTCTTACAAGCAATTCATTGTAAATGCTTGTTTAGAGGTACTTCTGATATCACTGGAACCTCCACTGGAAAGTTGGGATTTAAATCTAAATGATGAGGTTCTGTAAGTGACTAAGGGCAACCGTCCTCAAAACCGAAAACCTCCTCAAAAAAGTTCAAGTTGAACTCAGCCCACTCCCTATCACAAGGGCTTTGCTGATAGATGTGGGGTTCAAGGAAGATTTTTTTTAATCCAAACTCTGAGAAAGTTTGAAAAAAAAAGTTTGAGAACTTAACTCTGTAAAAGAAAGTACATACATTTCTTAATTCTTAAATAACTTAGGGAGCTCACCATTAGTCAAGATTATCAATGAATTAGCTGTCATAGATTCTTCATAGCTATAGTGGAAGTATAAATAACATATCTCTTATTTATAATCAAATGTAGTTTAGTTTGTTTCTTCAATCAAGAAGTTAAATTTGTCAACTATATGTGATGGTCCTGGATTATAATCAGCACTCCACACACGAGACACGTTGGAATTGTTAGGAATCTTTATTGTATCAGTGACTCCAAGCACTTCAATGCTCCAGGTGAACTGAGTTTTACAAAGGATTAGTATATATACACATTCTATTCTCCCCCTTCCAGCCTGCCTCTTTAATCCTTCTGCGGTGCGTTTGAAGGTCCAAGCTGCTGAATCCACATTTACCTCTTTCTATCTGTCTGCCGGCTATTGCTTTCAATTGTTTGGTTGCTGCGTGTCTCTTGGCTGGTGCCATGTCACAGATGGTACCCAGGTGGGGGTCATACGTGACATTCTGCCCCCCCCCAAAGATTAACCCCTCCCCTGTGTCAGTTTTCCCGGGTATTTGTTATGGAAATCCCTTACTAGCTGGGGTGCTTTCACATTGCAGCTGTACAGCCATTCACATTGTGACTTCGGAAGGTGTTTCCACTGTACTAGGTATTGCAACTTTCCCTTATATACCCTGGCATCCAGTATTTCCTGCAGTTCAAAGTGACATTCCCCATCTATCATTATGGGTACTGGTGTTTGTTGCTGCGGGTGCCACCAGCCTGACTCCTTAGCTGGTTTCAACAGGCTACAGTGAAATACTGGGTGAATCCTTTTGAGCTTTTTTGGAAGTTGTAGTCACATTGTCACCCTATTGATTACTTTGGTGATTGGAAAGGGTCCTATAAACTTTGGACCTAGTTTTTTGGAGGGCTGTGAAGACTTTAAAAATTTTGTGGATAAGAACACTTTCCATTCAGGAGCCCTCTTGCAATCAGCGTATTCTTTGTACGTCTCCCTTGCATGTTGCAAGGCTTACTGTATTGTTGGCCATCCATCAGCTATATGCCGAGCCCATTCATCCAGCGGGACTGTTATTTCATCAGGCTTAGGTAAATCTGGGAATGCTACAAAATCCTGGCCATTTACCACCTTGAATGGTGTGAATCCTGTTCTTTGGTGTACTGCATTGTTGAATGCTACCTCTGCAAACGGGAGCAGTTCTACCCAGTTGTCCTGTTGATAATTTACATAACATCTAAGGTATTGTTCCAATACTTGATTAGATCGTTCACAGCCCCCATTTCTGGCAGGGTGGCGACTTGAACTCAGACCCTGTTCTACTCCCATTAAGTTCAAAAAGCGTCTCCAAAATTTGGATGTGAACACTGGACTCCTTGATCACTAATTACTCATTCAGGGGCACCATGAAGTCAGTATACATGTTATACAAACAGTTTGGCAAGATGTCCTGCCGTTGGGATGCTAGCACAGGGTACAAAGTGAACCTGCTTTGAAAATAAATCAGTTATCACCCAAATTACTGTCTTTTTTACCCCTTGTAGTAACCCCCTGGGTTTTTCCCCTACATGTTTCGCCATGGTGCAAGTTTGGCAGCTGGCAACATAATTTTCTACATCTTGTCTTAAGTTTGGCCACCAGAACTGCCTCCTTAAAAGGTGGCTGGTTTTTCCACTTTTGAATCCAAAATGCCCAGCTGATTTGGCATCATGTCATCTGTCTAAGACTTTCCTTCTCATTGAATCTGGGATATAGAGTTTGTCTCCCTGCCACCAAAAGCCTTGTTTTTCTAAGAGGCTTTCTTTGCTTTTAGCCAGTCGTCTGCCTTTAGCGCTTCGTTCAGTTCTCTCTGCACCCCCTCTGTGCCATCTAAGATGAGTTTCTTTGTTTGGTTTCATGCTACTGCCACCCCTCCCCCTTTCTGCCTGGTTGGGATGATTGAATCTATCACCCCTTTGTCTCCCTTTGGCTGTTGTGCTGCGGTAATTGCGACAAAGCATCTGCCAAGAAGTTTCTTCCCCCGGAAAAACTTCAATGTGAAGTTAAACCGGCTGAAAAATTGAGCCCACCTGACCTGTTTAGGATTCAGTTTTCTTGGAGTTTGTAGTGCTTCCAAATTTTTGTGATCCATCCACACCTTGAATGGTTGCTTTGCTCCCTCTAAGAGGTGTCGCCAAGTTGCTAGGGCTGATTTGACTGCATACGCTTCTTTCTCCCACACGTGCCACCTACGTTCCGTGGCATTAAATTTGCGGGACAGATAGGCGCAGGGTCGTAATTTACTGTCTTCATCTTTTTGTAATAGAATGCCCCCTGTGGCCATATCTGATGCATCCACTTGGACAATGAAAGGTTTTTCGGGGTCCGGATGTTTTAATATGGGCTCCGAAATGAACAATGTTTTCAATTTCTCGAAAGCCTCTTGGCATTCTGCTGTCCACTTAATGGGTGTGCTAGGTTTTGCTGTTCTCCCTGCCTCCCCCTTTCCTTTAGTCTTTAGTAGATCAGTTAGGGGTAGTGCTGTTTGTGCATAGTGGTGGATAAATTGGTGGTAAAAATTCACGAAACCTAAGAAACTTTGGAGCTGCTTCCTAGTCTTAGGTCAGTGCTTTCCAAAGTGCCGCCATTGGTGACACACAAACGGTGGCAGCGGCGGCACCGCAGGGGCACACAGGGGGGTGCGTTTGTGCATGGCGGCGGTGCGGGGGGTACGCGGTGGCAGCCTCGCTAAAACGCGGAAGCACTGATGGCGTGCCACTGCTGCGGCCGCCGTGCACACTGCCACCGCTGCACGCGCCTCCGCACCACTGCCGTGTGCGCCCCTGCGCTGCCGCTTCATGACACACTAAACTGTGTGTTGCGACACACTAAAGTGTCGCAACACACAGTTTGGAAAGCTATGTCTTAGGTGGTTCCCACCCCACAATGTCCCTTACCTTATCCGGGTCTATGGCGATCCCTTTGTTTGAGATCCTATATCCTAAACAATCTAGCTGTTCTCTGTGAAATTCACACTTAGAAAGTTTGGCGTACAGTTTTTTTTCCTCCAGTCTTTTCAGGACCTCCCTCACCAATTCTACATGCTCTTCCATCGTTTCCGTGTATATTAGAATATCGTCTAGGTACACTAACACACCTCTGTACAATAAATCATGCATTATCTCATTAATCATTTGCATAAATACTCCTGGTCCACCTTTCAATCTGAACAGGAGGACCAAAAATTCAAAACAGCCCAGTTGACAATTAAACACTGTTTTCCACTCATCCCCCTCCCTGATTCTTACTCTAAAATATGCTTACCTTAAGTCCAGCTTGGTGAAAATCTTTCCTTTCGATAGGTGAGCCAATATGTCCTTTATTAATGGTAATGGGTACTTATTTGCCATGGAGATGGCATTTAGTCCTCGGTAGTCCATGCAAATTCTTAGTGACACCTCTTTCTTTGTTCTAAACAGCACTGGTGCAGCCATCGGGGAATTGGCTTGGCAGATGAATCCACGTTCCAAGTTCTTGTCTATGAATTCCTGCAGCACCTCTAGTTCCTTGGGAGTCAATGGGTACAGTCTTGGCTTAGGTAATGTTGCCCCAGGTTCCAATTCAATTGCACAGTCAGTTTTTCTATGAGGGGGAAGTTGGTTTGCTTCTTCCTCCCCAAATATTCTCTTCCGCTCTCTATATTGCTCGGGAATGGTCTGAGTTTCCAATCCCTCCCCAAGTGCCTCTGCCCTTGAAGCAGAGACTGCCCCAACCAACTCCTGTTTGGCCAGCTGTTCTTGGGACTGGGTTTCCTCGTCCCTTCCGTGCCCAAATTTTAAACTGCTCTCTGCCCAGTTTACTTGGGGATTCCAAGCTTGCAGCCATGATAGTCCTAATACTACCGGTGGGTCTGAAACAGAGGCCACAATGAATTTTACTATCTCATTGTGGTTCCCTATGGTCATTTGAACCGGCTCAGTGCAATGTTCCACCGGCCCTCCCTTCATCTCTGTCCCATCAAGTTGTGTGAACCCAATTGGTTCCTTTAGTCTCTTCACCTTTAGTCCCAATTCTATTACAATGGTGGGATTCATGAGGCTTCTTGTACAGCCTGAATCCAACAAAGCTGCAGTCTTTAACCTGCCCCTCCCCCCAGATGCTTCTATGTGCAATTTTACCAGCATTTCTGGGCAGTCTCCACTCACCATCCAATTGGTATACCTTTTGCGCTTAGCTTGTTCATCAGCGCTCAAAACAAGCCCACCTCATTTCCCGCCTGTTGACTCTCCTCTTCTGATGAATTCTTTTCTTCCACCCAGAAATCATGGGGTCTCCCCCCTTTTGCCACAGCTGATGCTCCCTTGCTTCTGGTTGTTGGGGTCTTTGTGCTACCTCCTCCTTTTTTGCTTTCTCCTGTTGCTGTGATTTGGGGGCATTCAGCTATTCGGTGCCCTTCTCCACCACATTTAAAACAAAGCCTTTTCCTTGTTCTTCGTTCCTTCTATGCCTCCCACGACTTAAGCACCCCGCAGTTCTCAATTTGAGGTTTGTGCGGTATCGTGTGCTTGCCTCTTGCCTCATCTCGTTGTTGCTCTTTCACTTGAGCTTGTAAAGTCTCTACTTACCCAGCTAGGCATATCCATTCCCTCACCGTCTTTGGGTTGCTACGCATTAACACCCATTGTAGGATTTCTGCTTGCAACCCCTTCTGAAAGCACTGTACTTTCAAGGTCTCTGGCCAGTCTGTTAGTCTTCCTGCCAGTTTCCTGAACTCTAGTGAGTATTCAGAAACTGACTTGTCCCCTTGCTTAAGGCATTGCAGACTTGCCTCAGCTTTTATTTTCAGTAAGGCATCTTCGAATCTTTCCATTAACGCACCCATAAATTCCTCAAAGCCCCTTAATTCTGAGGCTTGTATGTCGTGAAGCATTTCCAACCACTCGGCCATTTCCCCCTCTAGGCATGATGAAACACAATTTATTTTAGCTTCCTCAGAGTAAAAAGAGTCCCCATACTCTTGCATAAAACCCCTCACCTGGGTCAAGAAGCAAGCCAATGTTTTTGGTTCGCCAGTGAACTTTGCCTTCTGCTCCTTGGCTCCCATGCATTCATTGGGACCACATATTTGGTGTTCTCCCCCTGTGGATGTTCTCAGGGTGGGGTGGTCATTGAGCCCTCTTCCAGTCTCCTGCTGTTTTCCCCTTTTTCCAACCCTCCAGAGTTCTCACCCCGCACCCCATGCACGGTTGTCTCCGCCATTCTCAATGTTGGTGGAGTCTGCAACAGTCTCTCCAACATTCCTTGTAGGCTGTCCATTCGTTCTTCCATCTGCTTCAACTTCGCATTCATCTTGCACTCCTCCACTGAGTTCCCAAAGTCAGGGCTTCCTCCTGATCTGGGTGCTGCGAAAGTTGGTTCCCATTCTCGGTCTCTGCCGATGTGGTGAGCCCAGTGGGGATCATACTTTGTCGCCCATTGCCCCTAGGGCATGCTTCCCCAAGTATTTGGTGTCGCCACACAGCTGGGGAATTGGGTGGTCTGGATACCTGCTCCACTCGTGTCTCCCATCAGGGTTACGATGTTGCTGTTGGCTTCCAGTTCCCCTGTCTGTGAGCTCCCTTCAAAAAGCTGGCTGCTTTCAGTTGAACTCATTTTCACTTGGAGCATTCTGTGATAGTCCTGGATTACAATCAGCACTCCACACATGAGACATGTTGGAATCGTTAGGAATCTTTATTGTATCAGTGACACCAACCACTTCAGTGCTCCAAGTGAATTGAGTTTTACAAGGATTAGTATATATACACATTCTATTCTCCCCCTTCCAGCCTGTCTCTTTAATCCTCGTCTGGCACTTCTGCGGTGCGTTTGAAGGTCCAAGGTGCTGAATCCACATTTCCCTCTTTCTATCTGTCTGCCGGCTATTGCTTTCAATTGTTTGGTTGCTGCATGTCTCTTGGCTGGCACCATGTCACGGATGGTACCCAGGTGGGGGTCATACATGACAGTATATTTGAATAACTATTATATTGGAGAAAATGCAATTTGCTTCTGTTTATTAGTCAAGCTAAATTACTCAAATAAATTATTTACTGGCAAATAATTCACCTCTGATTTACATTCAGTGAATTTAGTATTAAATCAGTAACAGGTTCCACCATGCATCCAAGAGGAAGATTGTTGTCTTGTCATGAGAGTGAGAGAAAAGCTTGGATTGTCCTCCCCATGGCAAGAAGTCTACTGCTCATATTCAAAAGCAAGTCTCTTTCAGACTTTTCCCCTCAAAAAAGGAAGATTGCCAGGTCTGGAGGGAATGATGGGAAGTGGAGTTTGTATGCACTCCCACATTACCATATCTTTTACTCCATAGGCAAAACGGTTCTATCATTAATGTGACATATATGAATTCCCTATGGATAAAAACAGAGGTTGTAACCTTTTCCTGGGCACTGGTGTGTGATGACTAGAACACCTTGCCCCAAACTTGTAATTTTGCCGAATTTCATTAAGTTTTGGAATTTCAGTCTGAGGTCTCATGAATTTTTAAATTTTTTCATAAAAACTCAACTGGGGGCTATGGAAGCCATGGATTGTATCAGGTTGCCGGTATCTGTTTTAAGTAAAGTCAGGACACTTAATGATCTATGCAGGAAAGAATTCTGTAGCGTAGCTTTGTATTAAACAGTACCAGGCAAGCACATGCAAAGATATATTAATAGAAAACTCTCTACAATAATTATTCACACTTTTCATTATTTGAATTTGGAGGGCACAATGAACATGGCGGAAAGCAAAGCTAACTAATTAGACCATACTTAACTGATATAATGCTTTTGGGCTAAGCTTATAGGTCAGCAAATCTTAGCAGAAGAAACAGCCTATTTTGCAATATAAAGAGTATACTCACTTGACCCAAACTTTCCTGGTGAGCCTTCCAGGTTACCCCTGTGGCAAATGGATTGTCATACACACTCTTGTCCTTTTCTCAGACCTTGCTAGTTCAAGTTGTGCCTCTACTGGTTGTGCTATGGGAAATGCAGAACTGATATCCAGTTAACTCTCCCCTTCTTTGGGGCAGAACAGATGTGACAATTTGTATGCCCACTATTATCCATTTGATTACTCTGGGTTCTCCCAGGGCCTGCTCATAGCTCAGATGGACTAGGCTACAACCAATGCCCTCAGTGGTCTAGGGCCAGCATTCAAATATCAAGCAAGAACATGGCAAGTCACAGGTAGGGGCAGGCCAGGGTGCCACTGTCACTTGGGTATCACCATCCCAAGCCAGCCAGCTGGCTTGGATCAAAAATCTGACTGTAAAGAGTAGCAGAATCATCAGTTCAGCATCTCTCTGATTTAAAAGAAGATCTCATTTTAAAACACTGCGTTTTGCTCCAAGGAAGGCTTTACCGATTGTGAAAGGAGTTACTTTTGCAACCCTGCTTTTTATCCCATACTTATTTATAATACTCCATGTAGATAATATATCCAGTAATATATTACATGCTGACATAGCATATTCATTGTTATTTGTTCTCTGTCTCATGCTATATTAAAGTGGCTAAAGCAGTGCTTGGATACAATCCAAAACATGATAGAATGATCTCAATTCGAATTCAGGGTAAGCCATTTAACATCACAGTGATCCAAATATATGCCCCAACCACAGATGCTGAAAAAGCAGAGGTGGATCAGTTCTATGAGGATCTGCAGCACCTACTGGATAATACGTCAAAAAGAGATGTTATTTTCATTAAAGGAGACTGGAATGCTAAGGTGGGTAGTCAAAAAACACCTGGAATTACAGGTAAGCATGGACTGGGAGAACAAAATGAAGAGGGACATAGGCTGATAGAATTTTGCCAAGACAACTCACTGTGCATAACAAACACTCTCTTCCAGCAACCTAAAAGATGACTTTATACATGGACTTCACCAGATGGTCGACACCGAAATCAGATTGACTACATCCTTTGCAGCCAAAGGTGGTGGACATCTATACAATCGGTAAAAACAAGACCTGGAGCTGACTGTAGTTCAGATCACAAACTTCTTATTGCACAATTTAGAATCAGACTAAACAGAATAGGGAAGACCCACAGATCAGTTAGATATGAGCTCACTAATATTCCTAATGAATATGCAGTGGAGGTGAAGAATAGATTTAAGGGACTACATTTAGTAGATAGGATCCCGGAAGAACTATGGACAGAAGTTCGCAGCATTGTTCAGGAGGCGGCAACAAAAAACATCCCAAAGAAAAAGAAAACCAAGAAGGCAAGATGGCTGTCTGCTGAGACACTGGAAGTGGCCCAAGAAATAAGGAAAGCAAAAGGCAACAGTGATAGGGGGAGATATGCCCAATTAAAAGCAAAATTCCAGAGGTTATCCAGAAGACATAAGGAATTATTTTTAAACAAACAATGTGCGGAAGTGGAAGAAGACAATAGAATAGGAAGGACAAGAGACCTCTTCCAGAAAATTAGAAATATCAGAGGTAAATTCCAGGCAAAAATGGGTATGATCAAAAACAAAGATGGCAAGGACCTAACAGAAGCAGAAGAGATCAAGAAAAGGTGGCAAGAATATACGGAAGATCTGACCAAATTGCCAGCATTCACTGGATAATGGAGAAAGCCAGAGAGTTTCAGAAAAACATCTATTTCTGTTTTATTGACTATTCAAAAGCCTTTGACTGTGTGGATCATAACAAATTGTGGCAAGTTCTTGGTGGTATGGAGATACCAAGTCATCTTGTCTGCCTCCTGAGGAATCTGTATAACGACCAAGTAGCAACGGTAAGAACAGAGCACGGAACAACGGACTGGTTTAAGATTGGGAAAGGAGTACGGCAGGGCTGTATACTCTCACCCTACCTATTCAACCTGTACGCAGAACACATCATGCGACGTGCTGGGCTTGAGGAATCCAAGGCTGGAGTTAAAATCGCTGGAAGACACATTAACAATCTTAGATATGCAGATGATACCACTTTGATGGCTGAAAGCGAGGAGGAGTTGAGGAGCCTTATGACGAAGGTGAAAGAAGAAAGTGCAAAAGCTGGGTTGCAGTTAAACCTCAAAAAAACCAAGATTATGGCAACCAGCTTGATTGATAACTGGCAAATAGAGGGAGAAAAAGTGGAGGCAGTGACAGACTTTGTATTTTTAGGCACAAAGATTACTGCAGATGCTGACTGCAGCCAGGAAATCAGAAGACGTCTACTTCTTGGGAGGAGAGCAATGGCGAATCTTGATAAAATAGTTAAGAGCAGAGACATCACACTGACAACAAAGGTCCGCATAGTTAAAGCAATGGTATTCCCTGTAGTAACCTATGGCTGTGAGAACTGGACCATAAGGAAGGCTGAGCGAAGGAAGATAGATGCTTTTGAACTGTGGTGTTGGAGGAGAATTCTGAGAGTGCCTTGGACTGCAAGAAGATCAAACCAATCCATACTCCAGGAAAAAAAGCCAGACTGCTCACTTGAGGGAATGATATTAAAGGAAAACTGAAGTACTTTGGCCACATAATGAGAAGATAGGATACCCTGGAGAAGAAGCTGATGCTAGGGAAGTTGGAAGGCAAAAGGAAGAGGGGCCGACCAAGGGCAAGATGGATGGATGATATTCTGGAGGTGACGGACTCAAACATGGGGGAGCTGGGGATGGTGACGGCTGACAGGAAGCTCTGGCGTGGGCTGGTCCATGAAGTCACGAAGTGTCGGAAGCGACTGAACGAATAAACAACAAAAGAATGCTCTAACTATCGAACAGTGGCACTTATTTCACATGCCAGTAAGGTAATGCTCAAGATCTTGCAAGGTTGTTGTTGCTGTCAAGGTTGTTGCTGTCAAGGTGATGCATGCCATATGCCAGCAAATTTGGAAAACACAAGAATGGCCATCAGATTGGAAAAAATCAACTTATATCCCCATACCAAAAAAGGGAAGCACTAAAGAATGTTCAAACTATCGAACAGTGGCACTTATTTCACATGCCAGTAAGGTAATGCTCAAGATCTTGCAAGGTAGAGTCCAGCGATTCATGGAGCGAGAATTGCCAGATGTACAAGCTGGGTTTAGAAAAGGCAGAGGAACTAGAGACCAAATTGCCAATATCCACTGGATAATGGAGAAAGCCAGGGAGTTTCAGAAAAACATCTATTTCTGTTTAACTGACTACTCTAAAGCCTTTGACTGTGTGGATCATAACAAATTGTGGCAAGTTCTTGGTGGTATGGGGATACCAAGTCATCTTGTCTGCCTCCTGAGGAATCTATATAATGACCAAGTAGCAATGGTAAGAACAGACCATGGAACAATGGACTGGTTTAAGATTGGGAAAGGAGTATGGCAGGGTTGTATACTCTCACCCTACCAATTCAACTTGTATGTAGAACACATCATGCGACGTGCTGGGCTTGAGGAATCCAAGGCTGGAGTTAAAATTGCTGGAATTAACAATCTCAGATATGCAGATGATACCACTTTGATGGCTGAAAGTGAGGAGGAGCTGAGGAGCCTTATGACGAAAGAGAAAGAAGAAAGTGCAAAAGCTGGGTTGCAGTTAAACCTCAAAAAAACCAAGATTATGGCAACCAGCTTGACTGATAACTGGAAAATAGAGGGAGAAAACGTGGAGGCAGTGACAAACTGTATTTCTAGGTACAAAGATTACTGCAGACGCTGACTGCAGACAGGAAATCAGAAGACGTCTACTTCTTGGGAGGAGAGCAATGACAAATCTCGATAAAATAGTTAAGAGCAGAGACATCACACTGACAACAAAGGTCCACATAGTTAAAGCAATGGTATTCCCCGTAGTAACCTATGGCTGCGAGAGCTGGACCATAAGGAAGGCTGAGCAAAGGAAGATAGATGCTTTTGAACTGTGGTGTTGGAGGAAAATTCTGGGAGTGCCTTGGACTGCAAGAAGATCAAACTAGTCCATACAGTCCAGCAAGAGGATATCCAAGATGGGAAGCAAGAGGATATCCAAGATGGCGATCGGAAGCAGACGCCGGTCGCTCCCGCTTTGAAGGAGGGAGCCTCAGGCCTTTTTGAGCTCTCGGAAGGCTCAATAGCTTTTAGAGAGTTTGAGCTCTGATCCCCAACCCTATTATCTATTGGTTGGGGTTCTGGGACGAGTTTCCCGGAGTTTCCCGGAGTTCTTTGGATGGATTGGGGAACGCGACGGAATTAACAACAGTCCCGGCAGACGCCCAAGGCCTGGAGAGATTTTGAACATTGTGAGTTCCCCCTTGTGAGCCTCCCCCCGTGAGCCTAAAACCCTGTGAGGGGTTGGGGGAGAGAGGAAGGAATCACCCAAATTTGGTTGTCATCAGAATCCCCACCTGGAAGACCTATTGGACGTATGGGAAAGATCGGTGTGGTGGTGGCTTAGAGGCAACGAGAGGAAAGACGCTGTGAGCTGCTTTAGAGAGATTTTTGTGGGGGAGCTCAGACATGGAGTGAAGACCCCCTTGCCCCTACAAATGATTTACCAACGGATAGGGGCAACTGGAGAGCGCCCTGAAATCCCGGAAACCCATACCTCTGGCTTGATATTCGAACTGGAGTAGGCTGGACGGAGTATAGCTCTCGCAGCACATGGACTGAGAACTGGGCGGAGCTCATGGCTCTTTGCGACTACGGACTTGGTCGTTTTTCAGCAGACCCCTTTGGGGGATTCTCGGAGGGGAGCCTGGTGTGGAGAACTGGCAGAGCGGGAGATTGGTGTCCCGGTCTCGCTGTGCTGGACCCTACAAGCCCCAATTGTGTAATAACAACAGTGCGGAGAGCGGAGTGTGAGCGTTTCTCCAGCGAAGAAGAGCACTATTTTCAATGGTGGTGCTCTATAGATTTTAAGAACTGTATATTACATCTTTGGAGAAACTCTGAAGTTGGGTGTAGGGGGGAAATTCCCATGAATTTTATCATCTGGAGAATTTTTTTTTAACAACTTAAAATTTTAACATTCCTTCCCGTTCACTTAGAGGCGGCAGAGAGGCGAGAGGGTCCCCAGGTATGCGAATGAGGGTCTTCCCTGAGTGTGAGAGAGTCAGGGGAGCCCAAGACTGTGTGAATTTATGGATGAGTGCCCACCCCTGAGTGAGAGACAGAGGGTGGGCAGGAGTGTATGGTGCCCCCTTACAACTAGTGAGAGGGAGTGAGGGGGCAGAGTGGATGCTGGAAGGTGGGGGGGCCCTCCTGGTGCCGAGAGCGGAAGCTGGTGCGCTGGGGGGCCTTTCACCACCTAGGGGCAAGTGTTTATGAGAGATGTGTGCATGGAGAGGACCCTTATATCAATCCAGGGTTTCTGGAGGGCCAGGAGTGGAGGCATCTGGGCCTGGAAACTCTGGGGGCAGTAGGGCAGGTTGCCCCATCGAAGTGGTGACAGGTAGGGGATGTTATGGCGGGAACCGAGGGGCAGGCCGTCTTCGGGGAAGACGCCCATGATGTTTGTTATCGGTGGCGTGTTCCGGCTCCTCAGGTTCAGACCCAGGCCCTGGTCAAAGGATCCTTGAGTGTCCTGGCTTTTGACTGTTGCTACTTAACGCCAGGTCTGTTAATAATAAAGCCCCCCTCATATGTGACTTGATCACGGAGGAGGGGGCAGACCTGGTGTGTATTACTGAAACCTGGCTGGGCACAGAGGGAGGAGTAGCGCTCTCGGAGATGTGCCCAGCCGGGTTTCAGGTGTGGCATCAGCCGAGACCCTGGGGCAGGGGAGGAGGGGTGGCGGTTGTAATCCGGGAATCTCTAGTGGCCTTCAGGGGCCCTGCTCCACAAGTGGCCGGGTGTGAGACCCTGTTCTTCAAGTTAGGTTTTCGAGAGAATTTGGGAGTGTTGCTGCTGTACCAGCCTCCCTGCTGCGTAGCAACCTCCCTGCCCGAGCTGTTGGAGGCTGTCTCAGGGTTGGCAGTGGAGTTCCCTAGACTTATGGTTCTGGGGGACTTCAATCTGCCTTCCCTGGGACGTGCCTCAGAGACAGCTCAGGAGTTCATGGCTACCATGGCAGCCATGGGCCTATCTCAGATTGTTTGAAACCCGACTCGAGACAGTGGCCTCACTCCGGACTTAGTTTTCTTGTCGGAGTAGTGGCAAAGTGATCTGAAGGGAGAGTTAGATCTATCCCCTTTGTCATGGTCAGATCACGCCCTGGTGGCCTTGAGATTCTCCTATGCTGCCCCACTCCGCAGGGAGGCAGGACCCATTCGATTGGTCCGCCCCCGGTGACTAATGGACCCAATGAGGTTTCAGAGGGAGCTGGGGGTAATACCCGAGGATCTGCTGCACGGTCCAGCGGAGGCATTGGCCGCAATCTGGAATAAGGAAGCGGCCGGTGCCTTGGACAGGATCGTGCCTGTGCAGCCTCTCTTGCCACATCTGACCCGACACTCCCCGTGGTTCACGGAGGAGTTGAGGGTCTTGAAGAGGGCTAAGAGACGCCTGGAGCACCACTGGAGAAAAACAAAGACTGAATCTGACCGAACACAAGCTAGAACCGCGGTTAAGGCCTACCTTGTGGCGGTAAGAGTGGCAAAACGTTTATATTTCTCTGCTCTTATTGCATCCGCAGAATGCCGCCTGAGGGCCCTGTTTAAGATAACACGATCTCTTCTGGGTAAGGTGGAGTCTGTGATCCACCTGCAGGGCCATGCGGAAGAATTTTCTGAGCATCTGCAGGATAAAATCGCTCAGATCCGATCTAGGTTGGACTCCAAGCGTGAAGCAGAGTCTGGGGAGATGCCAAGGGAACGTCATTACCCGGTTATCTGGGATCGGTTTGATCCTGTTGGGCCTAAGGAAGTGGACAGGATCCTCCGGACTGTAAAGGCCACCACATGCCATCTAGACCCTTGCCCTTCCTGGCTGGTGCAAGCAGCCAGAGAGGTGACATGTGGGTGGGTCCAGGCAATGGTTGATATATCTCTGGGGGAGGGGGTGTTTCCGGATGCCTTCAAGGAGGCGCTGGTGCACCCCCTACTCAATAAACCATCACTGGACCCTACTATATTGGACAATTTTCGTCCTGTCTCCCACCTCCCCTTTTTGGGGAAGGTGGTTGAGAAGGTGGTGGCGTTACAACTCCAGAGGATTCTGGATGAAACGGATTATCTGGACCCCTTTCAGTCGGGTTTCAGGCCAGGATATGGGGTGGAAACTGCATTGGTCGTGCTTATGGATGATCTCTGGCGGGAGCGGGATGGAGGAAGTGTGTCCATCCTGGCTCTCCTCGATCTCTCAGTGGCTTTCGATACCATCGACCATGGTATCCTTTTGGGACGACTCGAGGAGTTGGGGGTGGCTGGCATAGTTTTGCGCTGGTTCACCTCCTTCCTTGGGGGCCGGTCCCAATCGGTAGTAATAGGAGATGAGAGATCCAGCTCTCGACCCCTCATCTGTGGGGTGCCGCAGGGTTCGGTTCTCTCACCTCTCCTATTTAATATCTATATGAAACCGCTGGGTGAGATCATCCGTCGCCATGGGATGAGATATCATCAATATGCTGATGATACACAGTTGTATATCTCCATCCCAGGCGAAGTAAGTGATGCAGTGGCTGCCCTTTCTCAGTGCCTGGAGGCTGTGGGGGTCTGCATGGGGAACAACAGGCTTCAGCTGAACCCTGGTAAGACGGAGTGGCTGTGGATTGATGGTTCTTCTGGATCTGGGAAATTATCATCTCTGGTTCTGGATGGGGTTGCACTTCCCCATTCAGAACCAGTGCGGAACCTGGGGGTCCTTCTGGACTCACGGCTCCTGCTCGAGGAGCAGGTGGCAGCCGTGGCTAGAAGGGGCTTTGCACAACTTCGTGTTGTGCACCAGTTACGCCCTTTCCTGGATCAGGAGTCCCTCCGTACAATCACTCATGCCCTGGTCATCTCCCATATAGACTACTGCAATGCACTCTACATGGGGCTACCCTTGAAGAGTATCCGGAAGCTTCAACTGGTCCAGAATGCGGCAGCACGCGCAGTTATTGGTGCCCCTAGATCAGCCCATGTGACACCTCTGCTACGCCAGCTGCACTGGGTGCCAGTATGCTTCCGGGTGCAATTCAAGGTGTTGGTTTTGACCTTTAAAGCCCTACATGGCATGGGACCAGGGTATCTGAGGGAACGCCTCATCCCCATAACTTCAAACCGTCCCACTCGATTATGTAGAGAGGGCATGTTTGGACCCCATCGGTAAGGGAGTTTCGGTTGACGGGGTCCAGAAGGCACGCCTTCTCGGCAGTGGCACCTGCCCTTTGGAACATTTTGCCCCTGGAGGTGAGGCAGGCCCCATCGCTGTTCTCCTTCCAAAAGAACTTAAAGACCTGGTTTTGCCGCCTCGCGTGGGACGGGAATAGGAATAGCTCCTCATGGGTATGGTTGGTGTCTTAGAGCCCTTTTAAGATCATGTTGGTATTAGGTTGGTTAAGATCGCCCTCTTGGATTTTCTATTTAATTTATAATAATAAGTAGTTGTATATTGTATTTTTATATTTTATAATAGAATTTTAATCTTTATGTTTGTAAACCGCCCAGAGTCCCCTTTGGGGGAGATGGTGCGGTGATAGAAGTTTAATAATAAATAAATAAATAAATAAATAAATAAATAAATAAATAAATAAATAAATAAATAAGGAAGGCTGAGCAAAGGAAGATAGATGCTTTTGAACTGTGGTGTTGGAGGAAAATTCTGAGTGCCTTGGACTGCAAGAAGATCAAACCAGTCCATACTCCAGGAAATAAAGCCAGACTGCTCACTTGAGGGAATGATATTAAAGGCAAAACTGAAGTACTTTCGCCACATAATGAGAAGATAGGATACCCTGGAGAAGTTGCTGATGCTGGGGAAAGTGGAAGGCAAAAGGAAGAGGGGCCGACCAAGGGCAAGATGGATGGATGATATTCTGGAGGTGACGGACTCGACCGTGGGGGAGCTGGGGATGGTGACGGCCGACAGGAAGCTCTGTCATGGGCTGGTCCATGAAGTCACTAAGAGTCAGAAGCGACTGAACGAATAAATAACAAAAAAAATTCATGCTGTATTACATACACACATTTATACACAAAGCACACATGTTAATAGAACATTAGTTGATGGATACTAAAAACCCCACTCTGAAGTGAAATTTTTTAGAAGGTCAGATATGGTAACCTTAAATGATTGGACTAGCCATTTATTATTTTTCTTTTGCATCTCCTTGGACAGCACAGATTTAAGCTGCAATCCTTTGCCACTTTCTTGAAAGAAAGTCCTACACAATTTAATATAATTTATTTCTAAAGCTTGGATTGTAATAAACCACAGATTTAGCAGACACCAGTTCTCAGGGCTGAATCTTCTGTCCTTGACTTACTTGTATTTTCAGTTCCCTCTCCCCTCTGGTGCATATACATTTTCATAGAAATTCTGGATGCCTTTACTAAGAGTTACACTTTTGAACCATAAAATCTGACAGCTTTTTCTATTTGCAGATACAAATAACAGGCATTTTATGATGCCTTATAACTGTTGGGCCTTGCATTTATGTTGAGACCAAGAAAAAAATCATTTTCATAAAAATACATTTTCCAGACATTTGTTTACATGGCTACAAACAGAATTCTTTGTAATAGTTTTGCCTGGTTAAATCATAATTTTTTATCATGATTACCCAGAGCTTGATACAGTTACATTTCATACAATAAATGTATTTGGCAGTCTTTCTTGTGATTGAAACTAGAATTATTTTCTGGTACACCCAAGAATTCAACCAAGAATAGAACTGAACTGAATATGATGTGCTTCTGAGTAGCCAAGCATAAACAGGTCTGACATCAGTACTAGTAACCAGAAACATGTGTTGTTTCTAATGCTCATTTTTATGATTTTTGCTTAAAATAGACATTATTCTTAAATAAGATGATGCTAATTCCCAAATTAATACGTTGAGTACCAGAATTGCAGAAGCAAACTCCTTGTTTTTCCTGTAGTTGTTATGGTGTTGTGATTGGTGTTTGAAATGTGAAACTCCACATCTCAAAGTATCTTGCTTTCTAATTAAGGTTGACAAATAGTTTTGTTTGGTTGCTGTTTTATTTATTGCTCTAATCTACAAGTCTAGGTATGTAGCTGTAAAGCACAGAATGTGGTGGAGAGGCAGAAAAGAAAAGATAAGGTGGTGGTGTTTTTTGCAATTAGAGCTATAAGCCATTTAAAACCTCATGGCCACCACTATCACACCATAAACCCATTCATTTCAGGGTCTAAAATTATCTAGTTCCATGACTGCTGATCAAAAAGTTCATCAGTTTGCTAGCAAAGAAAGAAAGATTTCTAACAGTATCTATAAGTAATGCATAGCAGGGCTAAATTTTGACCTTTTATAAATACTCCTTGTTCTGTGTTTAAATTTGATATTTTTATGCAGCAGGTGAAAATATTACAATGATTTCATCCACTAAGAATAATGGTCATCACCCAATGCAAACGGATACTAGAGATGTTTTAGGATTTGTGTTTCTATGGAGTGCACAAAATCTGACTACTCGGTGTGGCAGCTATTCTGATATTAATTTTTTTCAAAGTTTTCGCTGCTGCATATTTTTTAAAAAATGTTTTATCTGGCAAAATTCAGGCTTTTGCACTTCCAATATATTTTACTGCAGCAAGGTGGATTAACAGCAGCCATTGTGTTTAAAATGAATTAATTTAACTTCTGCAGGCCATGTGATATTTATATTCATCGTACAGAAAGTTTTTGTCATTTTAGTCATGGTGGCAAAAAAAGCAGCCTTATGTTGTCACCCTCTTGCTTTGAAAAAAAATGAACAACTGGAAGCTTTTTTTAAAAAAAGTCTTCCACACTCCAATTTTCAGGTAGTTTTTACATTATATTTGTTTAGATTAATATTTTGTCTTCTGAGTCTGCATGACTGAATCCATTCTAATTGTTTTCAAACTGTCTTCATTTATGTCTCATAAAAATAGGAAGATGTAGGCTGCTAACAAGTTGACAATATTATCGACATATTTGGCATTGATATTAGTACACTTCTGTTGTGTGACAATTATTTTCCTTAGCATACCATATGGTAAAGAAAATGTTTTCATTCACCCACACATGATGAACATTTTCTTGCAAGACACATACAGCTTTTAGAAGACAGAAGCCTAGCATTCCCCAACCTAGCATCAAAGGCCTCTCTTAAACTTTATGTAGGTAAGATCTAGTCTTCCCATTCCTACTGCCATGACAAGAGTAGCTGAAAAGACAGATGGGCAGCTGTGCTTTACTGGCAGAGTTCCTAGAGCCTTATTCCTGCTGTTTCAGTTTATTAACATCTTTTTAAAGTTGCTTTCATAGTGCTACCAGTAATACATTTTAAAGTCTCTCATCAATAGTCTATTTTTGAAGCCATCTCTCAGGTCATTCCACTCCATCACTGAGAAGGCCAGTAACTCAATAATGATAATGTAGATGGCATAAAGAAGTTCTTTATCACTATTGCATGTTATTATTATGACATTATCATTACCTGGATTTATACGCTGCCTCTCCCCGAGACTATATGTATCTGTCTAAATTCAGACATGGAGCAGCTTCTGACTTATGTGGAATCTAAGATGTAACTCCAACTTTTCATTGGCTTGGAATAATGTTTTGAGAATTGTTCTGGATTCCATTGCACAATGAACTATTTCCAAACACTAGAAGTAAATTGAGGCCTCAGAGCTGTTTACTCTCAAGAGCAGCTACTTTGGACATGGGCAGAGATCAGTTTTGTCTCTTGTCATTTTCTGTGCTAAAGCACTTGAAGCATGTACTCCCAAATGGATTAGGGACACATTTTTTTTTAATTTTATTAGGTTTTAAATATACATAGATAAAAGTCTGAAACAGAAAAGAAAATAGAAATACAAATCAAGTAAAGAAAGAGAGTAAAAAGTGTAGTAAAGCAAAAAGAAAAGATAGAAATGAAACATAGCAATTAGTCAACTTCCGATTTGTCTCTGGTCATAGTAATTTAACAATTTTATCTTACATGCTAGGTCTATATAACACATTAAAAAACATTTCTTGTCTATTATATCAAAATATATATATTTTAATCTTCAAATCCCCATATAAGCTTTGCTCCTCCCGCATCTTGTAAGTAGTCAGTTAATGGTTTCCACTCTTTAAGGAAATAATAATTTGAATTTTATTTTAATAAATATGTCAATTTATCATTCTCTGCCATATCCATCAATTTTAACATCCAATCTTGTATTGTGAGCAAAATCTGATTTTTCCAATTTTGTGCATATATAAGTCTTGCTGCTGTAATCATATATTGCATAATTCTTGTAAATTGCTTCCCAAATTGTCCTTCTATTATTCCCAACAAAAATAATTCTGATGTAAATGGGACTCAAATTTGTAATATATTTTGCATCAATGAATGTATTTGAGTCCAAAATTTCTTTGCAATCTCACATGTCCACCACATATGGTAAAAAGACCCCTCTTTTTTTTTACATTTCCAACATAAGTTGGAGACATTCCCATACATTTTAGAAAGTTTTTGTGGGGTCATATACCATCTGTACATCATCTTATAAAAGTTTTCTTTTAAATTATAGCACAAAGTAAATTTTAGTCCTTTAGTCCACATGTCTTCCCATTTTTGCATTTGAATATTATAACCAATATTTTTTGCCCATTTAATCATACAATCTTTAACTTGTTCCTCTACCATTTCACCTTTTAACAATAGTTTATACATTTTAGCAATTAGGTGATCATCAGCTTCACATAATTGTATCTCGAATTCTGATTTGGTTTGTTCAAATTAAAAGTCTTTCTTATCTGATTTAAATTTCTCTACAAGTTGCATGTATGAAAGCCATTGGAAAGTATATCCCTCTGATGCCAATTCTTCTATTGATTTAATTGTATATTGTCCTTGTTCTTTCTTTAAAAATTCTTTATAGGTCAACCATTTGTCTTTAGTTCTTACTTCTGTTCTATAAAATGCTTCTTGCATTGAAATCCATAAAGGTCTTTTATAACATAAAGTTAGTTTATATTTATCCCAAATTCTTAACAAAGATCTTCTAATATAGTGATTTTTAAAGTCCACATTAACTTTTACTTTATCATACCACAAATATCCATGCCATCTATATCTTAATTCATGCCCCTCCAAATTCAATAGTTTTTCATTTTTCAAGACTATCCATTCTTTAATCCATACCAAGCAACAAGCAGCATAATATAATTTCAAATCCGGCAGACCTAGCCCGCCTCTTTCTTTTGAATCTTGCAAAATTTTGTATTTTACTCTTGGTTTTTTCCTTGCCAAATGAACTTAGAAATATCTTGCTGCCATTGTTTAAAAGGTTCTTCTGATGCCAATATAGGTAGTGTTTGGAAAAGATATAAAATTCTTGGCAAAACATTCATTTTAATTGCTGAAATTCTACCTAATAGTGATAATTGCAGTTTTTCCCAATGGTCCAAATCTTTTTTAATATCCATCCAAAGTGGAATATAGTTATTCTTAAACAACTTAACATTTTTAGCTGTTAAATATACTCCCAAATATTTTACTTTTTCTTCCATTGAATATCCTGTTATTTCTTTCAATTTCTCTTGTTGCTGATTGTCCATATTTTTAGTCAGTACTTTTGTTTTCTGTAAATTCACTTTGAACCCTGCTAACGACCCAAAGTCTTTTAATTTCTGTATTAGAATTTCAATTCCATCTAGTGGATTCTCCAAAGTAATGACTAGGTCATCTGCAAAGGCTCTTAGTTTATAAACTTCTTTTTTAACTTTAATACCATGGATACCATCATCTTGTCTAATATCTCTAAGTAAAACCTCTAATACCAGTATGAACAAAAGTGGAGATAATGGACAACCTTGTCTAGTACCTTTTTGAATTTCACATGACTTACTAAATTCTCCATTAACAATTATTTTGGCAAATTGTGGAGTATATATTGATTTAATCCATTTTATGAAGTTTCCTCCAAAATTCATGTTTTCCAATACTTTGAACATAAAAGGCCAATTTAGGTTGTCAAAGGCTTTTTAAGCATCAATAAATATCAAGGCAGCTTGTTTTTCATAATGTTGTTCCAAATATTCAATTACATCTAATATATTTCGGACATTGTCTCGGATTTGTCTTTTGGGCAAAAATCCAGCTTGGTCTTGATGAATATAATTCTTGAGAATATTTTTCATTCTTTCTGCTAATATCGTTGTAAAAATCTTATAGTCATTATTCAATAAAGATATTGGTCTGTAATTCTTAGTTAAAGTCAGATCTTGTTGTTCCTTGGGGATCAGTGTTATATGTGCTTCTTTCCAAGTTTCTGGCATAGTTCCTGTTTCCAAAATAGAATTCATGGTCTTCTGCAAAGGTAAGCATAAATCATCCTCAAAGCATTTATAGTAGGCTGCTGACAATCCATCCGGTCCAGGAGCTTTTCCACTGCTAATTTTCTTAAAAGCCTTTACCATTTCTTCTGTTGTTATAGAATTGTTTAGTGTCAATCTTTGGTCATTAAGAACAGTTAAGTTTTGTTTACTCAAGTATTCTTCAATATCATTTAAGCTGACGTCTTGTTTTTTATATAATTTAGAATAGTAATCATGGAAGGCTTTTTGAATGTCCATATTGTTCAGCAAAGTTTTTCCTTCATGTTGAATATTGGCAATCAAATTATTTTGTCTTTGTTTTCTCAATTTCTAGGCTAGCCATCTACCTGGTTTATTTGCATGTTCAAAATATTTTTGCTTTGTAAATTTCATTTGAGTCTCTATCTCTTGAGTTAATATCATTGATATTTGCTTTTGTAAGAATTTAATTTGAGTATCATCCATTGGTTTATCTCTTAAAGCTGTCTCTTTACTCTTAATTTCATCTAAAATCAATTGAATTCTCTTTTGTTTCTTCCTCCTCATTTGAACATTATATTGAATAAAGTAACCCCTCATATATGCTTTACTGGCATCCCATACGGTTTGAATGTTAGTACCTTTGTTTAAATTAAGTTGAAAATATTATCTTAACTTTTTTTTACATACATCAACTACATCATTATTCCGAAGTAATGACTCATTCAATCTCCATCTAAATACATGCCGTTTTCCTTTAACAGTCAACATTACAGGATTATGATCTGAGAGAGTCTTAGGTAATATAATCAACTTTACTAACATCCATCATCAAGTTTTTAGATATCAAAATCATGTCTATTCTAGAGTGTGATTTAAATCTCTCTGAATAATATGTAAATTCTCTGGAAGTCCCATTCATGCATCTCCAAATGTCTTGTAAATCCAACATCTCTTTCAGGTCAAAAAATGTTTGCGTCAATTTTCCCTGTGTTTGTTTCACTTCTTTTTGTGACTGTCTGTCCAGCCTAGGGTAAATTACCCCATTCCGATCCCCCATAAAACACCAATTGTCATAAGTTAAGTCCAAAAGTTTATCCATCAAATTTTTGTAAAATATTCCTTTATCCATATTTGGTGCATAAAGTCCAACTATCAATGTTTTAATTCCTTGTATGTTAATTTTGACTACTACATATCGACCCTCTTCATCAGCTAATATCAGTTTTGGATTTTGCTTTGGTTGTACATATAGAACTACTCTCTTAGTTTTTTTATATCCAGCCAAAATATATTCTTCTCCAAGCTGTTTTTGAATCAAATATTTAGTGTCTTTTTTACAAATATGAGTCTCTTGTAGGCAACTTATGTCCAACTTCAGTTTTTTCAAAAAATGAAATATCTTTCATTTCTTCTGTGGGGAGTTAGCCCCATTAATGTTCCATGTCAAGTATTTATGTTCCATAGACATTTTATTCTTTAAAATCCCTTTGTCAAGTCCACACCTGTAGCTCCCTTCTCAGATAAGTCTTCAGCCTTCTCTTTATTTTTCGATGTTTCTCCTCCTTCTGCCAATTCTCCACCTGGTAGACCCATTTCTTTCTTATATTTCTCTAAAAAAGCTTTTGCTTTTAAAATGGAAGTTATTCTGAATCTCTGCCCTTTGAACATAAACGATACGCCTTCCAATTTTTCCCATCTAAATGAGATACCATGTTGTTTTAGTTTATCTATGAGGAAAAAATAGTCTTTTCTTTTCCTTAATATTATCAAGGGAATTTCTTTTAATACAATTATTTCCTTCCCTTCTATATTTAATCTAGTATTATAATGTTTCCTCAGAATTTGTTCTTTTGTCACTTTTCTTACAAAATATATCAATATGTCTCTAGGAACTTTTCTTTCTTTAGCATAACGTGAGTTTACTCTAAATATCTTATCTATCTCCAAATCTAAATCTTGTTCTCTTGTCTCCAAGAATTTAGCCAATTCAAAAATCATCCTTTCTCTCACATCTTCATCTACTTGTTCTGGAACTGCTCTAAGCCTCAAAATATACTCTTTCTCTCTCATTCCTGCTAAGGCTGTGATATCTAAATTATGTTCAATTTCTTTAATGGCATATTCTGATTTAACTTCTAATTTTTGCATCTGGTCTTGCGTATCTTTAAGTTCTCCTGACAGAGAATTCACCACTTCCTTAACTGTTTGAATTTCTTTTTTGAAATCTTGCTTAATCTCTTGGGTTATTTCTTTCTTCATATCATCCATCTTTTTGTCTAGTGATGTAATTTGATCTTCCATCTGCTTTGTGGAGTCATCCATTTTCTTATTTAGTGCTGCAACAGCTTCAAGTATCTTTTTCATTTCTGGTAATAATGTTTCTGAGGCAGATGTGGCAGAATCAATAGGTGATCCTCCAGTCTCCTTCTTCTCTTTCTCCCTCTGTCTCTTTCCCAAAGACGCCATAGCCCTGCGAAAAAGGAGAAAAAAGGGAGAAAACAGGAAGAAAACACAGTACAACAATAATTGTTTAAAAAAGTGAAAAAAAATAAAAAAACAATAAGAGGAAAAAGAAAAAGGAAAAAGAGCAAATATCCAAAGAGTTGTAAAAAAATAAGGAAGCTCCTTTAAAAATTTGTTCCTCTTAGTTCATTTGTAATCCTTTATATATATAAATCCACAGTATTTTAAACACCCAAGATAAAAAGCCAGTAGGGACTTTTTGTTCTCCTGAAGTCAAAATCAAAGATAAGAATAGTAAATATTCCCAGGGTTTCACCTTCCCACTTGTAATTCTTCAATCCAACCACAAGTCACAAAGGGAAGATGTTACCAGAAACATATAAAAAAACCCTCTACATTCCAAATAATAATCCAAATTGAACGTTAAACAGCTTAGCTTCTTCCAAAAAAGCAAATCCAAACAGAATTCAAAGTTCAAGGAAAAAAGAGAAACTTATATACTGTATATAAAAAAAGTAATAAGGTTTTCTTCTTTCAGGCAGCAGTCCCAACATAAAAGTCATAAAAAACAAAGTATTAATCACTCCATTTATGTCCCAACTCTAGTATAATAATTCCACAAAACAAAAGAATGGATTATAAAAGTAATGGATTTAATGCAAACAGACAAATTAACAAATTTAATAAAAGGAAAAGAAATGGGGAAGTATAATGAAACACGGGACCCCTTCATAAAATATATTCAAAAAGAATATAACATTAAATAGAGAACAAATAATAATAATAATAATAATAATAATAATAATAATGTACAAATAAAGAAGGGGCGAAGGGAAAAAAAGAGGTATAAGAAGAGAAAAATGTAAATCAAGTATTTACAAGAATTTTTTTTTTGTTAAGAAAACTGGAAGAATTTTAATGGAGTGTATGTATGTATTATATATTATAAAACAAAGATTTAAACTTAAGATTGAATTTGATACAAATATATAAATAAATAAATAATATAATGTAAAGAAAGGGAGAAAAAGAATGATATATATATATAAAGTAAGAAGAAAAAGAAAGGATTAGGTTAGAAAGAAAAAGAGGATAGAAAGGGTGAAAAGGGAAAGAAAGATAGGAAAAGAAGATAGAGCAGAAGAGAAGAGAGAGAAGAGGTTAGAGAGAGAAAGAGGGAGTATGAGAGAAGATATTAGAGAGAATGAGAAGGTCAAATAAAAATAAAAAAAAAAGAAGAAGAAGAAGAAGAAAGGAATGGATGAAAGGATAAAAGGAAGAATAAAAATGAAAGATAAAGGAAAGGAAAAGAGAGAGATGGGAGGGTTAGAAAGAGTGAGTAAGGTAAGTGAGAGAAGAGATTAGAGAGAGAGAGAGAAAGGGTTAAAAAAGAAGAAGGGAATGGATGAAAGAGAAAAGGAGTTAAAGGAAGAATCAAAAGGAAAGGAAAGGGAAAGGAATAGATAGAGAGAGAATAGGTTAGAAGAGATTGAAAGATAAAGGAGAGAAAAGATTAGAGACAAAAAAAGAAGGATACATTGTATTAAATATAATAAAAATAATTATATAAAATCAAATGTAAATATATATACATAAATGTAACCATTGTTATGTGTTATATATGATCATTGTTATGTGTTATATGTTTTGTTTATGTTTTATGTTGAATGTAATAAAAAAAAATTATATCTGCAAAAAAAAAAAAAAAGAATTCTTCAACTTAAAAAAAAAAAAATAATAATAATTCCACAAAACAAAAAGAAAAATACCAACAATTGTCCATAGGTAGGAAACTCAGACCAAACTGAAGATATGTGGAATCTAAGATGTAACTCCAACTTTTCATTGGCTTCGAATAATGTTTTGGGAATTGTTCTGGGTTCCATTGCACAATGAACTATTTCCAAACACTAGAAGTAAATTGAGGCCTCAGAGCTATTTACTCTCAAGAGCAGCTACTTTGGACATGGGCAGAGATCAGTTTTGTCTCTTGTCATTTTCTGTGCTAAAGCACTTGAAGCATGTACTCCCAAATGGATTAGGAACACATTGATGGCCTATGCTAGGCCCAAAATCTACCGCCTGAGATGAAATCGAGGGGGAGTATAGCTGCTTTGTGAAACAGGGTATGCCTTTCCCCCTGCTGATGTTAGCCCCATGTTTTCTCCCACTGAATGTTCCCTCTGGCATACTTTCCTAACAGCAGCAACACTACCACTTACCCTGCACATGGTAGCTGAATGGTGATGTGTTGTGAAATTGCCACCAAACCACCACTGGGGAGATCAATGTATGGGGCTTGCTTGCCTCAGTCTTCCTCCTATCCTGGTGCACTAGCCAGTGTTTTCAATCTGCCTAATAGGCTCTCCTGGTTTATCTCAATGCTAGGGACCTCAGGACATGCTCAGGACGCACACTTATTATGGAAGTTGGTGTTCCCTGGGCTGAAAAAAAGAGATGAAAGGAGAAAAACTAGAGCCTAGATAGAGTGGCCAAATTCAATTACATGATTTAATTGTGTTAATATTAATAATAGAGTTGTGCTCTGACTTTGTATGAACCCTGAATCTAGCATGGATTGAAGCACTTTGGGGCAGTTTTAAACTCACTTGAAATCTCTCTGACTGAAATTAATCCACAGAACTCTAGTTGCATAGTTTTGGAACTCAGTATGTTAGCAAGGGCAGTCGAATCGAATTATCCATTCAGTCATATCCGACCCTTGGCGATTCCATAAGCCAGCTCTCTCCATGATTTCTGATCTTGTACAGCTTCTTTCAGTTGCTTTAAATTTTGGCCTGTGTCTGCTTTGATTACATCCAACCAGCGCATTCTTTGGCGTCCTCGTTGTCTTTGCCACTGACCATTCCTAGCATAATATTGTAGTTTATAAAAAATTGTGAGATCAGAGTTATAGAAATATTAAGAGACAAACGAACTGAAAGCTTGCAGTAAAAAACGTTGCTTTTTATTTTAAAAACAAAGAACAGTAACTTAGCTTGCTTTCTTCAGCCGAAGAAAAGCACATGGCTTGATTAACATAGCCCCGTACTCACATTGCAGAGAAGACAAAACAGAGAGATAACAGCAAGGTAACAAAGACAAAAGGCAGATTTACAATTTAAAGCTTTTACCACTACTTGGCAGTACCTGATTTGACAGGGCTTGACGTGTGACCAATCACCTAGGCAACTTATCACTTTATTTGGGAAGAACCATCAGGTAAATCTCTGAATGGCTAAACAAATAGACTTTGAGGCACCAGCAATTAACATTCCTGAAGGGGGAGCTAACATGTGCTCTCCTGGAGCCCACAAAAAAAAAAACTAGCCTTCATATTCTTTTAAGATCATAAAAATATATGCAACACTCCCCTTTTTTATGACTAGAAAGAATATGGAAACAAACCCAATTTTGTAACCAACTCACTGTGCCTAATGCTAGGTAGAGGCTTAGTAAAAATATCTGCTAACATTAATTTAGTATCACAGTATTTCAAAATAACCTTTTTCTTGGCTAGAAAATCTTTTAACAAGATGAAAACGAACATCAATGTGCTTTGTGCGATTTCTGGTACCTTCTGATAATGCCAAATGTATACAGGCTTGGTTGTCTTCATGAATTCATGAAACAGGCTGGCTTAAAATGACTCCAATGTCTTGCAACAATTGTGTAAAACAAATTACCTCATTGCAGAGTTGTGCTAAAGCATAAAACTCGGCTTCAGCTGTGCTGATAGCTACTACTGTTTGTTTCCTGGAGTACCATGCAATAGTGGACTTAGCAAATTGAATTACACTCCCAGAGGTAGATTTCCTATCACTGAGATCCCCAGCCCAATCTGAATCACATCAGCATTCTAACTTTTCCTCTGTGTCTGTAGCAGACAACCTTAAGCAATAATCTTTGGTGCCCTGTAAATAACGAAAAAGCCTTTTTAACCCAGACTTTGCAACAGGTGTAGGATGTTCCACATATCTGCTCAAAATGGACATACTATTTGAAATGTCCGGCCGGCTATTTGTAATGTAAAGAAGACTACCAATGGCTGATCTGAAACTATCTCCTTCAGATAACTCACCATCCCCCTTTCCCCCCTCGTCTTTTAGAAACCCGGGAAGCATGGGGGAGGAGACAGACTTACAGTCTTGCATTTTAAAATTCTCCAGCAGTTTCTTAATTTTACTACTCTGACTTATGAGAAAACTGCCATCTTTTCCCCTCTGAATTTCTAATCCTAAGTAATTGTTAACTGCTCCAAGACATTTCAATGTGAAATTGTTTTTCATACAAACATCAAAATCACGCTTTTGTTCATCTGATGATGTGAGCAGCAACAAATCAACATACAAGCATAAGTACATTACACCTTGCTTATCATTTTTTACATACACACATGGATCAGCAATTCCCTTCTGAAACCCAAAATTTTGCAAAGTTTTATCCAACTTAATATTCCAACAACGCGCTGACTGCTTCAATCCATTGATGGACTTTTGCAATTCACACACAAGATGTTCTTTTTCATAACCAGGAGGTTGTTGCATAAACAATTTTTCCTCCAAATCACCATACAGAAAAGCAGTTTGAATATCATAGTGATAAACAGACATTTTCTTAATGGCAGCAACTTTAAAAGCAACCTGATAGATTCAGCTTTTGTCACTGGAGCAAAAGTTTTGTCATAATCCACATTTTTTCTTTGAGTAAAACCTTTTGCTACTAATCTTGCTTTATACTTTTGAATTTTACCTTCTGAATCTTTTTTCAGTTTAAACACCCACCTACAACCCAAACACTTCTGATTGGGAGGTAGACTTACTAATTTCTAAGTTTCATTTTCCTTTAAGGAATCCAATTCCTGCTGCATGGCTTCATGCCAGCACTTAGCTATTTCAGGTGGCATCTCATTGATTTGCTCAAGAGATTCAGGCTCTGTGTGAATGTGAAATGCTTTCACAACATCTACTTGGTAACGATCAGGTGGAAACCCCTTATTAATCCTTTCAGACCTGCGAGGTAGGACAGGACTTACATTCTGATTCCCACCATTTACCTCAGAAACCTCTGACTTACCCCTCTGACTAGGGGTAAGAACACATTGGATTTAGCCTATTCTAACATCAAGAATGCATTTAAGGCCTACCCCCAACCCAATCTCGGTTTCTCAGACCATCTTACTGTAATGCTAATTCCAGCATATAGGCCTTTGTTAACTAGAGAAAAACCAACTGTGAAGCAGGTGAGAGTTTGGCCTGAGGGAGCAATGGAAGCACTGCAAGGCTGTTTTGAGTGTACAGATTGGAACATATTTAGAGAAGCTGCAACGACTAACCAACATACGAATGTGGAGGAATATGCTTCAACTGTAACTGCATATATCCAAAAATGTATGGATGATGTTAGTGTTATTAAGAACATCATCTTACGGGCGAATGAGAAAGCTTGGATGACTCGTGAAGTATATGTGAAGCTGAAAGAAAGAAACACTGCTTTTAAATCGGGTGATATGGAGGCTCTTAGAACAGCCAGAGCTGATCTGAACCGGGCGATGAGAATAGGAAAGCGGGTCTATAGCTGGAAAGTTCAGGAATTTTTTCATGATTCCACAAATACCAGGTGCATGTGGCAGGGTATTCAAACTATTACAGATTATAAGGCTACTCCGACATCATGTGAGAAGAATATAGATTTTCTGAATGAACTCAATAGGTTTTTTGGTAGGTTTGAAGCATCTAATAATACTCCTGTGAGGAAGGTTGAATCCCACCCTGACGAGCAGGCACCTACCCTTGATATAATTGATGTCAGGAGGACCCTGAGGAAAATTAATATTCGGAAAGCAGCGGGCCCAGATAATATCCCAGGGCGGGTACTGAGGGACTGTGCTGAACAGCTGGCCAGTGTCTTTACAGACATATTTAATATTTCCTTGCACCAGACAGTAGTCCCAGTGAGCTTTAAGACTGCGACTATTATACCTGTGCCTAAAAAATCTACGATCACGTGTCTCAATGACTATCGCCCGATAGCTCTCACTCCCATTGTGATGAAATGTTTTGAGAGACTGATGAAAGATTATATTGTTTCCAGACTCCCCCCTTCGTTTGATCCACTTCAGTTTGCTTATCAGCAGAATCGCTCCGTAGAGGATGCTATCTCTTCTGTTCTTCATTCGAGTCTGATACATCTTGAGGAGAAGAACAGTTATGTGTGATTGCTGTTTATAGATTTCAGCTCAGCATTCAATACGATTGTTCCCCAGCATTTGGTGGACAAAATGGGTTCTCTAGGTTTTAGTACTCCCTTGTGTAATTGGCTACTTGACTTCCTTACTGAGAGGTCTCAGTCGGTGCGAGTTGGATATAATACTTCTAGCTCTATCTCCCTAAGCATCGGCTCCCCACAGGG
Organism: Charina bottae; assembly: GCA_023362775.1. Classification (NCBI taxonomy): domain Eukaryota; kingdom Metazoa; phylum Chordata; class Lepidosauria; order Squamata; family Charinaidae; genus Charina; species Charina bottae. Next base: position 43,426,965 of record JALMGJ010000003.1, read on the forward strand.
CTGTGTCTTGAGCCCATTGTTGTTCACCCTGATGACACAGGACTGTTACGCCAAGTATACCACCAATTCCATTGTGAAATATGCGGACGATACAACTGTAGTGGGTCTTATCAGGGGTGAGGATGAGTGGGCTTATAGGGAGGAGGTAAAGGGTTTGGTGGAGTGGTGCAATAAAAACAGCTTGGTTTTAAATGTGGAAAAAACTAAGGAGATTATTATAGATTTCAGGAAGAACCGGTGCAGTCACACTCCACTTTTTATCAATAACATAGCTGTGGAGTCAGTCGGTAGCATTAGATTCCTGGGGGTGCAGTTAACAAATAGTCTGTCCTGGTCCCTTAATACCACATTTTTGGTAAAGCGAGCACAGCAACGTTTGCACTTTTTGCGTCGGATGAAGAAAGTACATCTCCCATCTTCCATTCTCCTTACTTTCTACAGAGGCAATATAGAGAGTGTACTTACAAGCTGTATTTCCATCTGGTTTGGAGGCTGTAGGGCCTCAGATAGAAAGTCTGTGCAGAGAGTGGTAAGGGCAGCAGAAAAGATAATTGGGATATCTCTGCCCCTCATCCAAGATTTAGCTCATGCACGCTGTTTGTCTAGAGCTCGAAAGATCATCAGTGATGCCTCCCATCCTCATCATGGTTTGTTTTCTTTGTTACCCTCTGAGAAGAGGTTCCGCTGTATCCGATGTAGAACAGCCAGATTGGGAAACAGCTTTGTCCCCCAGGCTATTGGATTCTTGAATGCCAAATAGGTTCTTTTAGGTGAAATATGTTGGATATGTAAAAAATGTATATTTTATAGTAATTATGGACTTTTATTGGTATTTTAATGTTTGACTGAAATTGTGTCAGGGGAAGCAGAGAGGAGGGCGGAGCACTGGATAAGAAGCGAGCACGCAGCTCAGAGAGCCTAGCCTATTTCCCCAAACATCAGAAGAAAGCTCCACCCTAGGTTGAGCTGATATACTTGGGAATCTTCAGGCACTGTTAGTTTAGCAGGATTTCTGCTTGTAGGTATGCAATAAACACTAGAGACTAGATTCCTGGCCTCGGCGTGTTATTTCTGCATCTACACATGACATCAATCCTGCTAAACCAAAACTCCCATTGAAAGAGGGAGGAACACATAAATCAGAAGAATGGCTTCTCAGACGCAGGAATTGCAGCAGGCCATAATCCAGCTAGCAGCGGCCTTGACACAACACCAGCAACAAGTCGACGACCAGATTAATAACTTACAGGCGGCGATGCTTCAGCAGATGCAACAACCAGCTCCAGGGGCACAGCAGCCAGCGCCAGTGGCACCACCCCCACCAGTTGTTCTGCGATCCCCAGGGTGTTTACCAGAGAAATTTGGGGGAGAGACGGCACAGCTCAAGACCTTCGTCGCCCAGTGCACCATGTTTTTCAACAGCAGACCAGCCGAGTTCCCGACAGAGAGGTCCAGAGTCACGTTCATTTTAAGTTTGCTGAAAGGCTCAGCTGCAAGATGGTCCATCCCCATGGTGGAAACTAACGACCCAATTCTGGACAACTACCAGAACTTTATGGCCCGTTTCAGAGCCCATTTTGATGATCCAATCAGAGAGGTCACTGCCAGCAGAGAGATCCGGCGGCTCCGACAGGGGAACAGGAGAGTAGGAGCGTACATCGCAGATTTCAAACTGCTGGCAGGAGATTTGGGCTGGAATGAGGTGGCATTGAAGGATCAGTTTAAACAAGGACTGGACGAAGAGATTAAGACGGAGTTAGTGCGGCAGGGCACTCCAGCGACATTGGAAGACCTATACCAGTTAACAGTCGTCATAGATGCTCGATTGGAGGAGTTAAAGCAGCTTCGGCCAGGGAGAAACAGGGCAGGAACCCGACCGGCTTTTCCAAGTTTTGCTACCCCCTCTAACACATTTGTTCCCCTGAGCGCGGAAGAACCCATGCAGATAGGGGCCACAAGAAGGGGGCTCTCTGAAGCCGAGAGGCAAAGGAGAAGGGACAGTGCACTTTGTTTTTATTGCGGGGGGCCAGGGCACATTGCAAGGGTGTGCCCGACCAGACGCCAGGCAGCCCCGGTAAGATTTACAACCCAAGGCACGGAGCAGGCCCACATTCCAGCCGCTTCTTCTCAGCAGTTAAACTCCAACGGCCCCCCTCATCAGAGCCCCGCAGGGCGGCCATCCAGCAATTAAGAAGGGCTCAGACGGCAGATCACAACCAAGATTTTTATATTGTTCCAGCCACGCTGACTACAGATTCCAAGCAACTATTACCAGTAAATGTTATGATTGATTCCGGGGCGACAACCAATTTTATAGATGGGGAAGCGGTGGAAAAGTTTCACATTTCAACTATTGCACTACCAAGCCCCATGCAGGTTGAAACCATCGACGGGCAACCTCTCAAGGCCGGCGCGATCGAACGTTGCACCCTGCCGATTCAGCTAAACATCGCAGATCACTCGGAGTGGATCCAACTGTATGTTACTGCCTCCTTGCAAGTCCCAGTCATTCTCGGGGCACCTTGGTTGAGACTTCACAACCCCAATTTGGACTGGATGACCGGAGCAGTTTCCTTTCCCTCTCAAGACTGTCGGCACCACAAATTGCAGGGCATTACCCAAGCCCAGCCGGCAGCTGCAAGCCGGGAAGCAGGGAAGGCTCCACTACCAACAAAGTATTGAGATTTTGCAGACATCTTCGGAGAGCAAGAGGCCACAGTGTTGCCCCCCAATAGATCTTTCGACTGTACCATAGATTTGAAGCCTGGGGCCAAGATCCCAGCGGCACGGCATTACACAATGTCCCCAAAGGAGCTAGCTATACTGAAGGAATATTTGGATACCAACTTAAAAAAGGGTTTCATTCGGCCATTGACATCACCGGCATCTGCCCCTACCTTCTTCGTGCCTAAAAAGCCCGATCCTTTTGCCCCGGCGGCACAGGCTGGCGATAAGGGACCCCCCATGCGCACGGTGCATGACTACACCGCACTCAACGCAGTCACCGTTAGAGACCACTACCCTCTTCCAGTGATATCGGAGTTGCTAGATCGCCTGCAAAAGGCTCGCATTTTTACCAAGCTAGACCTCAGGAATGCCTACAATTTGATCAGAATAAAGCCAGGCCATGAATACTTAACGGCTTTTAACACCAGATATGGTAAGTTTGAGTATTTAGTCATGCCTTTTGGACTAAGTAATTGTGGGGCAGTATTTTCCAGGTTCATGAACCACATTTTCTCAGACTTGTTAGATAAATATGTCATTGTGTATCTGGATGACATTCTGATTTATTCTGAGGACCCCACCTCCCACATTACCCATGTGCGTAATGTTCTGCAGAGATTAAGAGAGAACAAGCTGTTTGCGAAATTAGAAAAGTGCGCTTTTGACTTAATGCAATTAGACTATCTGGGATACAGGATTTCCACAGAAGGCGTAGCCGTGGATCCTGCAAAGGTCCAAGCAATTATGTCATGGAAGCCTCCCCGTAACGTCAAGGAGCTCCAACAATTTCTGGGGTATGCAAATTTTCTTCACAAGTTTATTGCCTCATATGCGGAGAAAGCGTGTGCCCTTACTCAGCTGTTAAAGAAAAACAGACGTTTTTGCTGGGGGGAACAGCAGCAAGCGGCTTTTCAAGAATTTAAACAGCTGTTTACCTCCCCACCACTCCTGAGGCACCCGAACCCTTCAAAACAGTTCCACGTCCAGTGCGACGCCTCTAACTTTGCCGTCGCCGCCATTTTACTCCAAGCGGCGGACGAAAGAGGGGAAGATTTATTACCCTGTGCCTATTTCTCTCGCACGCTGTCACCAGCAGAGAGGAATTACGATGTTTTTAACAAGGAACTGCTTGCCATAAAATCAGCCTTTCAAGAATGGAGGCATTGGTTAGAGGGAGCAGCTTTGCCAATCAAGGTTTATACAGACCATAAAAACTTAGCACTGTTGCAGAGCTCGGGATCCCTCAACCCCCGTCAGGTCAGATGGAGTCAATTTTTTTCACGCTTCGATTTCGTCATCTCGTATTTGCCAGGCAAACAAAACAAGCTGGCTGACGCGTTGTCTAGGCAGCCGCAGGACATTGCAGAACCTGACCAAGCCACCCAAGCCACGATCTTGCACCCTCAAAATTTTGAGAAGCCTCCCGAAGGGGTCCAAGTAGAGAACTTGGCAGCAGTCAGACTAGTAGACGATCTCCTTGTAAGAATCAAGGTGCAGCAGCAACAAGACCCCTACGCACGGGCTAGGCTGGATGACCTCCAGGGGGCCCAGCATGGTACACCGTCCCCTTTCACAGCGGAGGCAGGGACACTTTGGCATAGTGGGCGGCTTTATGTTCCCAAGACCCTGAGGGAAGAAGTATTACAGCTCTGTCATGATAGCCCTACGGCAGGACACGGGGGGGTGTTCAAAACGCTGCACAGAACACTCAGAGACTACTGGTGGCCCAAGATGGCAGCACACATCAAGACTTACGTGGCCTCTTGCCACGTGTGTAGACGCGCTAAAACGGTTGCAGGAAAACCAGCAGGCCTTTTGCAGCCCCTGCCCACACACCCCCAACCTTGGGACACTGTTTCCATGGATTTTATCACTGACTTGCCACAGGCACAGGGTTTCACTTCCATCCTGGTGGTGGTAGACTGCTTTACGAAAATAGCGCATTTCATTCCCTGCAAGGGCCTACCAACAGCACAAGTTACAGCACAGCTCTTTTTGGACAATGTCTTCCGATATAGAGGTATGGTTAACCACTTAATCTCAGATCGCGGTTCGCAATTTACTTCCAGGTTCTGGGGGGCGCTTTTCCAGACATTGGGGGTCAAAATACACTTGTCCTCTGCGAATCATCCTTCCAGTAATGGCGAAGCAGAGAAAACTAACCAGTTATTGCAGCAATATCTCAGATGTTACATTAACTACCGGCAGGACAATTGGCCAGAACTTCTCTCCATGGCAGAGTTCGCTTACAACAATGCAGTACATTCCTCAACCAAGATGTCCCCTTTCCAGGCTCTCTATGGCACAAACCCAAGAGTGTTGCCCCTTTCCTCACAACAAACAGCTGTGCCTGCAGCCACGGATTTCCTGGCAGAAAGACAGGCAGCCCATCACCTGTTAGCAGAGCAGCTAGAGCTGGCAAAGGCAGCCTATAAACGGAACGCAGATGAACGCAGACAGGAAGGACCCCCCATATCACCAGGAGACAAGGTCTGGCTCTCTACAAAGTTTCTGCCCACTAACAGACCTTGCAAGAAGCTGGACTCCAAGTTTATTGGCCCTTTTCAAGTGATACAGCAAATAAACCCTGTGGCTTATCGTTTACAGCTTCCACATTCCATGAGGATTCACCCGGTGTTTCACAAGTCCTTGTTAGTCAAAGATTCCCCTCCAAGTGCCTTGCGGTCGCATACCCCCCCCCACCTCCAGTACTGGTCCAAGGGGAACCGGAGTACGAAGTGCAAGAGATTTTGGACTCCAGAAGGAGGGGCAGGGGGATGCAGTATTTAATACACTGGAAGGGGTATTCTCAGACAGAGCGCTCCTGGGAAAATGCCAAAGATGTCCATGCACCCTTCCTAGTGCATAGGTTTCATCAGATTTTCCCTCACAAGCCACGGCCAGTGCGACTCCCAGAGATACAGCCCCCGGCTGAAGACGAGGAAGCCGACCAGCCGGAGGATTTCGTGAGTTGCCAGCAACCATTCCTGCTCCCCCGTCAGACCCAGCGAGGGGGGAGGAGGAGGATTCGCATCCTTCCACCTCTGGTTGCCAGCTCCCAGGAGGGGGGAGGGAGAACCTTTCTAACGATTTAGCTGTTTTTCAGGAGACGCCAGCTGCACCCGGACTATCAGATCAAACAGAGAGACGTGAGCCTTCCCCCGACATTCCTTTCCTGGATGACCTCCCTTCACTGCCCAGCTCCCAGGAAGAAGAGCAGATAGACACTTTTTCACACGGGATCCTGCCCGGCACCAAGGACGAACGGGGGGAGGGAGTTGCTATGGAGTTTTTGGATGGGGAGGGGGGTGGTGTCAGGGGAAGCAGAGAGGAGGGCGGAGCACTGGATAAGAAGCGAGCACGCAGCTCAGAGAGCCTAGCCTATTTCCCCAAACGTCAGAAGAAAGCTCCACCCTAGGTTGAGCTGATATACTTGGGAATCTTCAGGCACTGTTAGTTTAGCAGGATTTCTGCTTGTAGGTATGCAATAAACACTAGAGACTAGATTCCTGGCCTCGGCGTGTTATTTCTGCATCTACACACGACAAATTGTGAGTTAAAGAATGTATATTTTTTAAGAATGTATATTTTATAAGAATGGGTATTTTATAGTAATTATGGTTTTTTATTATTATCATTAGTATTTTATTGCTTGAGTGAATTTGTGAGCCAACTGCAATGAAATTTCATTCTATTGTGCACTTGTATAGTGTATAGTGGGATGACAATAAAGTTATTATTCTATTCTATTCTATTCTTTTCAGACAATTCAGATTCTTGCTCATTGACTTCACTAGGTGATTTCTGCAGATCACCATCAGCAAAAGTTTGCTGTTCCCTCATGGATAAATCAACTGAAGAACTAAAGTTTATTTTATCCCAATTCTGCTCAGCAAAAGAAGCACTTTTACTAATTATCAATTGATTATCCAGTATGAACCTGTAGCTCCTCTGACTCTATTCATACCCAACAAAGATTGCTTTCTTTGTTCTGGAAGCCCACTTGTGCCTCAGCTGTTTTGGAATGTGCACCCAAGCTGTGCTCCCAAAAGCTCTGAGATGATTTACCTTAGGCTTCACACCATAGAACAAATGAAACGGCACATCCTGAATTGCACTGTTAAACAGCCTGTTTTGAACATAACACTCTGTAGAAACAGCTTCACCCCAAAACCTAAAAGGTAAACTGGCATCCTTCAGCAAACACATCATGGCTTCTTGCAGTGTTTGCCCTTTCCTTTCTGCCACTGAATTCTGTTCTGGAGTATAAGGGTTAGCTAAAATGTGTTCTATCCCTTTTTCTAACAAAAAGCCTTTAAACTTTGAGGAAAGATACTCTCCAGCACTGTCTGACTGCGAAGCAGACACTGGCCTTGGGAATTTTCCATTTGCTCAAGTTACAAAACTTTTAAACTTGTCAAAGACCTCATCTTTGTGTTTCAACAAATAAATGAATGTGTACCTGAAAAAATCATCTATAAAGGTCAACATGTACCTTGCTCCTCCAAGACTAGCAGAAAAGGGGCCTATTACATCAGAATGAATAATCTCTAGAGGCCTAGAAGTGGACCTATCAGCAAACTTCTTCACAGGAGCCCTTGTGGTTCTATTCTCCTTGCAAACTGAACAATCCAAATACTTATCACAAGGTTTCAATTTTAAATCAGCAGAAAAACTAGGCATTTGAGATATGTACTTAAAATTAGCATGAGCAAACCTTCTATGTAATAAATGGATACACTGATCGTGTATGGGAGTATTCCCAAATACAGCTTTTGCAGTTTGCTTCTCAGCTTTCTGTACAATGTAAAGGGAATCTTTCTGCAAACATTTTGCAACCACTTTACCATCCTTCCTAATTTCACAGCCCTCTTTCTTAAAAGTTATAACATACCCAGATGCTACTAACTGTCCCACAGACAAGAGATTACTTTGAAAATTAGGCACAAATAAAACATTTTGAACAGTTTCCCCCAAACATGGAAGATTAATCTCACCTTCACCCATGATCTTAGATACAGATCCATCAGCTAAAGAAACTCTTTGTTTGTTAGTTTTAGACAGAGACACAAAAGAATCTTTATTATTACAGATATGTGCATTTGTGCCGCTATCTAAAATCCACAGTTCTTTATTATCACAGCTCTCAACAACCTGTGCATGTAGAATCTTCTTTCTAGATGTTGCTTCTTTCTTCTGAGAAATCTTCTTACTTTTAAGCGACTGGTCACAATCTTTTCAAAGATGTGCAGGGGAACCACATTGAAAGCAATGCTTGCTTGAAAATGCAGCAGCTTGAAATTCAAAGCTCTTCCGCTCCCTCTGCTGGCCACGAGAAGACTTTAATGAAGAAATGGAGACAGCTTTTTCCTGCCTTTTCTCCCACTCAGCAAGAAGACGAGCAGACACAAACGATGGGGTTAAATCAGCTTCTGGAATTCCCTCCATGGTGCAAATTAAAGTGTCCCAGGACTCATTCAATGAAGACAGCATAATGTAGGCTTTCATAAGAGGAGTAAATTCCATCCCACGCTCTTGAAGCTCCACAAAATAGTGCTGCAGTTTATAAAGATGCTCTGGCAAATTTCCATGCTCTGGCAAGTAGGCTTTGTACAGCTTTTTGGTTAAAATAACCTTGCTGCCAGGAGAGGTTTTCACATATAAATTACGCAGAAAGTCCCATAATTCTTTGGAAGTTTCCAGACCTCTCACATGTATAAGCTGATCATCTTGCACAGCTAAGATAATAGAAGCTTTACATTTCTCTTCCTTTCTCAGCCAGGCTTGATCTGGATTTTGACGAATTTGGTCAGATATAGCAGACCACAAATTTTCTCTCCTCAAGAAACTCTCCATTTTCAAAGACCAGTTCAAATAATTAGTATTAGAAAGCTTTTCCAAGGGCATACCTTGATAACTTGAAGCTGCTGCAGCCGCCATTGCTTCTTCCTCCCCTGTTGGAGTAATCCACGAGGCTTGAAATCACGAGGCTTGACTCCTCCTCCAACTGAAACTGCTTGTAACTTCCAGCAAGTTTTAAAAAACAAAAGCCTCTTCAAATGCAAACAAAACAGTTCAGCTCTCCTCTTTGCATATTTCCATAAGTTTTATCTCTGATCCAGAAAGCATTGCTGGGCACAGAACCTATTGTAGTTTATAAAAATTTGTGAGATCAGAGTTATAGAAATATTAAGAGACAAACGAACTGAAAGCTTGCAGTAAAAAACGTTGCTTTTTATTTTAAAAACAAAGAACAGTAACTTAGCTTGCTTTCTTCAGCCGAAGAAAAGCACATGGCTTGATTAACATAGCCCCGTACTCACATTGCAGAGAAGACAAAACAGAGAGATAACAGCAAGGTAACAAAGACAAAAGGCAGATTTACAATTTAAAGCTTTTACCACTACTTGGCAATACCTGATTGGACAGGGCTTGACATGTGACCAATCACCTAGGCAACTTATCACTTTATTTGGGAAGAACCATCAGGTAAATCTCTGAATGGCTAAACAAATAGACTTTGAGGCACCAGCAATTAATATTCCTGAAGTGGGAGCTAACATGTGCTCTCCTGGAGCCCACAAAAAAAACTAGCCTTCATATTCTTTTAAGATCATAAAAATATATGCAACACATAACATCTTTCTCCAACAATGTTGATCTCATGACATGACCGAAGTAACTAAGTCTAAGTTTTGTTATTTTTCCTTCTAGTGACATGTCTGGTTTTATGTGCTTCATCACTTCTTTATTCGTTATCTTTGCAGTCCAAGGGATTCACAAGAGCCTACTCCAACACCATAGTTCAAAAGAATCAATTTTCCTTCTATCCAACTTTTTCATCATCCAACTTTAACAGCCATAATTAGTTATGGGGAACACAATAGTGCAGACTAGTCTACATTTAGTCGTAGGCTGACCACATGTACCGTTTTAAATGGGACAGTACCGTTTTTTTCACATTTCCCAACCATCCCATCTTTTTAATATAAATGTTAATTTTGTGCCATTTTTTAAAAAGCCGTTACTTAAAAATTTGAAAGTTCCCACAAACCTGTCACTGGTGATTGGACACTGCTGCAGAAGTTGAGATTGGAAGGAAGGGTGGTGGTAGGTTGGAAAACTTCTTCCCCTTGTGCATCTCCTTGTGCTTTTTTTCTCCCTCACTGCCACCTTCTATTCGCTCTCTCCTGTTGGACCTGATTTTATTTGGTGCTGCCGGAAACTCCCTGGGCTGCACCCCCCTCCCTCTGTGCTGCTTTTTGTGAGTGACACCACTTCATACTGTGGAGGGGGAGAAGGAGGAGGAAGAGGGGAACAAGGAGGGAGGGAGGGAGGGGGAGGGAGGGAGCGCCTACGGATTTTCCTGGTGGAGAGGAGAAAGAGGCTCCAAACAGGTAATCCAAGAGCAGCTGGTGGCGGGGAGGTGCCGGGACAGGCGAAGCAGACCAACCCTTTGTCCGTAATGCAATGGGAAGGGCATGGGGGGAGGGTGTGTTTTGGCCAGGCAGTAGATGTAAGAGAGGGGCTTGGCAGCAGAAGACAACTGTGCAGAGGGGCCCTTCCTGGTCTGTGTGTGCACGCGCATCTGCATAAGGTGCCAGAGACGAGGCTCAGTTTAACCCCATCCCATTTTTTCCATCCCAATGTCCCGTTTTTGTCTCAAGGAAATATGGTCAGCCTACTTAGTCATCAAGCTGACATCCTTGCTTTTCCAAATTTGATTCATACTCATAATTGCTGTATGACCCAGCATGATTCAGCATTTAATTACTTGGCTACATTTGCCATTTTGATTGACCACTGATCCTAAAAAGGTGAATTCTTCCACGCATTCCACCTCATCCCCATCAATTACTATTTTGATGTTTCCATTCTTTGCAGTTGTCATGAGTTTGGTCTTTTTGATATTCAGAAAGAGGCCAAACTTCTCGCTTTCTTCTTTGATTAGGTGCTTTAGGCCTTCCTGGGTTTCTGAGATGAGGGTTGTATCATCCGCGTATCTAAGGTTATTGATGTTTCTTCCACCAATTTTTACCCCAATTTCTGATTCGTCTAGCTCCAGTTTCCTGATGATCACTTGGCGTACAAGTTGAATAAGAAAGGGGACAGAATGCAACCTTGTTGCACACATTTCTCGATCTTGAACCAATCAGTGTCACCATATTGAGTTCGTACAGTGGCTTCCTGATTTACATACAGTGATTTCCTCAACTTCACTAAATGTAGTGGCACCCCAAGGTCTGCTAGGGCTCTCCATAGATTGTCATTGTCAACACAATCAAAAGCTTTCCTGTAGTCGATGAAGCACATATAAATATTATTTTAATATTCGCGACATTGCAATGTGATCATGGGTGCCACGGCCCCATTGGAAACCAGCTTGGACATCTGGCAGTTCCCTTTCGATGATTGGAGCCAGGCATTGTTGTATGATTTTCAGTAGAATCTTGATAGCATGAGATATGAGAGCAACAGTGTGGTAGTTAGAACACTCCTTTGAATCCCCCTTTTTTGGCAATGGAATAAACACTGATTGTTTCCAGTTATGTGGCCATGTGTTGGTTTCCCAAATTTTCTGGCACAAAGCTCTGATAATTGCAGTTGGTTCTGGCCTTAACAATTCAGCAGGGATGTTGTCAACTCCTGGGGCCTTGTTGTTTTGCAGTTGGTTCATTGCCCACTTGACTTCTTCATCAAGGATGGCTGGTTCTAGTTCTGTTTCCTTACCCTCCTCTCTTTGATGTTGCTCCTCTGTATTAGTAGCATACAGCTCTTCCGCATATTCTTGCCATCTATTCATGACACCTTGTTGGTCGGACAATTATTTCCCTTGCTTATCTTTGATGATACCTTTGCAAGCCTTGAACGGTGCCCGAATCTTTTTGATTTGTGCAAAAGCATTCCTAGAATGTCCTTTTGTATAGTCTTCCTCTAATTGTTTGTAATGTTTCTCCCAGTAAACTTTGCTATCTTTCCTTGCTACCCTTTGGAAAACAGCATGCAATCTTCTTAGTTCTACACAATTGCCCGCTGCTTTATCTGCCTTTCTCCTCTCTGCTATTTGGATGGTATTCTCTGAGAGCCATCTATACCTTTTCTCTGCCTTCTTGCGTGGCATGTAATCATCTGCTGTGCCAATGATAAGTGATTTAACTTCTTGCCATAGTTCATCAGGCATTTTCTCAGCAGTGTCCAAAACTTCAAACCTATTTTTAACCTCAATTGCATACGTGGAAGGAATTTTGGTGACGTCAAACTTTTTTGGTGGTGTTGTCCTCTTGATGTTACAGAGTTTGACTTTGATCTTGGCCACCAGCAGTTCATGGTCTGAGCCACAGTCTGCACCTGGATAAGTTTTGACTGCCAGAACTGAGCCGGTCCAATGTTGATTGCATAGTACATAGTCTATTTGATTGCAATGAAGTCCATTAGGCGAGGTCCATGTGTATAAATGACGCTTATGCTGTTCAAAACATGTATTCATGATTCAAAACTGGTTTTCTTGGCAAAATTGTACCAATTGATCACCTGCTTCATTTCTTTCTCCCAGCCCAAAACGTCAAGTGATTCCTACCTCTGTTTGGGTGCCAATTTTTGCATTAAAATCGCCAATTAAGTAAATAATGTATTTTCTTGGGATTGTCCTCAGCATAACTTCAATAGTGGCATAAAAATCCTCTATTTCTGGCTCATTTGCATCAGTTGTTGGAGCATAAACTTGGACAACTGTGATGTTGATGGGTTTAGCATGAATTCTGATTATCATTATGCAATCGTTTACTGTGGAAAAGCCTTCTACTGCTTGGGCCAAATGTTTGCTTGCAATGAATGCCACTCCATTCCTATGCATGTTGTCATGTCCTGAGTAATAGATAGTAAATTCCTCAGACTGAAAATAGCCGTTGTCTGTCCAGTGTAATTCACTAATGCCAAGGAGGTCAATTTTTAACCTGATAATTTCTCGTTTTACAATATCTAATTTATCTTGGCTCATTCCTCTGACATTCCAAGTTGCTATTAGTTGTATTTTCGTGCAGCGCAGACCTTTGCTTTCACTATTGGTAGCATCAGCTCCTGAGGTTCCTACTGGATTTGCCCCAGGTGCATCATAAAATCCAGAGCTACTTGCTATAGGTCCTTGCTCTTCCCCAGTCATTCATTGGGTACCTTCTGGCCTGAGGGTCTCAGCACTGGGCACTATATCAAAATCATTTGAGAGCCTTTTCATGGAATTTTCTTGGCAAATTTTTTACAAGGTAGCTTTCCAGGTATTTCCTTAACCCTCCCCATTTACCCAGGCTTGGGACCAGCATGTACACTTGGATGAACAAGTGCACATGGCTGGGTTAGCAAGGGCAGTACAGTGCATCAAAAGGCTGAAACAAGGGATGTTTTTGCACTTGCTCATGTAATACTTTGGTAGAAGGAGAAGTATCTGTGCTGAATTTATATATCTATGGATTTATGCTCAAACTGATTAGTCATCGCCACTGCAGCCTTTTGAATGTATGGCAATATCATGGGGGATGAAAAGAATGGTTCTCTCTTGTTTTTTACATGTCTCTCCATGTGGTGGTACTCTTGATTCTCTTTTTTCTTTTCTATACTTCTTCATCCCTTTCCTTCTTCTCTCCATTTTACAATATGTTATGTTCCAATCTTTCCTCCATATTATGTAAAGATATTTCATCTATACTAGTATTTAACTTAGTTGTCTCATTCATTCATTCATTCATATATATAATTACAAATCTTTTATTACAAGAAACCTTATCTTGCTTTCAGTATGCAATATATATGTGGGTGTCTTCTCCCTCAAATATTCCTCCTCTCCCAGCCCCAACTGGACCAGAGTTTGTGTGTATCTTAGCACACAGACATTACCAGCAGAGTGATCAAGAATGGGGATAGCAGGGGCAAGGCTTAATCAGAGTGTGCTAGCTTTGGAAATTCTCCAGAAGTGGTCTGAGCTAGAGGCTGCTATGCTCAAATGACAGGTAATTTAAACTGTTCCACTAATTTCTGGGAAAATGGCATACTTCATCCCTTCACAATGATATATTTTTTCCACAAATTTCATCCCACTCTGGTAAAAAGAAAACAAAAGGTTAAAATACCATTGCTACATTAGCAAGCAAAGAAGTCTGGTAGGAGGAAGAATAAATGCCATAGTAAAGAGTCAGCATGCAGAGAAAATGGAGGAGGCAAAGTGTAGGGTCTCCAGAACAACATTTTCTTCAAATCTCCTTCAACCAAGGCAGTATCACACTATGATAAGGTCCCAGATTAAATTTCCGGTATTCTCAGGCAAGACTCCAAAATGCAGAATAGAACCTGTAACTCAATATAAACATTATTGAGGCAGGACAAAGATTCTGGAATGTTGTAATGTACAATTGTATAACTAAAGAATATTTTTCTTGTTTGTGTGCACATGCGTTTGTATGAAATTATTGGTTTTTTTACATTTGCTGCTGCATTCATCTTATAGTAGAATACAGCTTTAGTTTTACTTGTTAAAAACAATGAACTGAAAAAGGACCAGCTTGCATTTTTGAGAGCCATAGGAAATGCTTGCCAGTGTTTTGTCTTGTTTTTAATCAGTGATTGGAAAATGTCCACTGTAAATGGTGCATATAGCCAATATCTGATTATGGTAAAGGTGGAGGACACAAACTACCATTAGAGCAAATAAAATTAGCAAATGATTTAACAAATATCTCAATCCTTCTATTTAATAACTATGCAGTTTGTTAGAAGAAACCTCTCTACTAATCTCTGCTGTAATTATTTTTTGAAGGATTCTTGAGACGTCAACTTGCTTAATGCCAAGGGTTGGTGGGGAAAAGGAAACAGCTGCTTTATGAGATTTCTCTTCTTACCCTTGTGGAAGTGATGAGGGTCGGTGTCAGTATGTGCGTGCACACGCATACACACACAAGCTTCTTTGCAATCTGTAGTCTCTTAGAAAACAGATGCAGATGGAAGAATGTTGTCTCCAGAATGTTATTGACTGGCATAACTGCTATTGATGCCTGAACTCCTCTTTCCATTGATCTGAAAATAGCCTCAGAGCTGGGGTGGTCTGAATCTGAAGAAAAATGAAATAAAATAACTCATCTGCCTTTTATTATTGCTCAAGAGTTCAAATAAGTCAGTCTTCCTCAATCTGCTACTTTCCAGCTCTCCATATTACCTAGCCGTGATGTGTCTATACCTACAAGGATCAGAACTGTGCAAGCCATGGTATTCCCTATGACACTCTATGTAAGTGAAAGTTGGACTTTAAAGAAGAAGGATAGGAAGAGTATTGATGCTTTTGAACTTTGGTTTTGGAGAAGACTACTGAGGAAATTGTAGACAGCCAAGAAAGCAAAACGATGGATCATTGAACAAATCAAACCAGAGTCCTCACTCGAGGCACCAATGACCAGGCTCAAATTATCCTACTTCGGACACATTATGCAAAGATCTAGCTCTCTGGAGAAGGCTCTAATGCTGGGGAAGGTGGAAGGAATGAGGAGAAGAGGATGATCAGCAGCAAGTTAACTGCCCAGGGTCCCTCCTTGTGGGGTAGATGGGCAGTAATATAAATGTGATGAATGAATGAATGAATGAATGAATGAATGAATGAATGAAGGAAGGAAGGAAGGAAGGAAGGAAGGAAGGAAGGAAGGAAGGAAGGAAGTTGGATGGACTCAGTTAGAGAGGTGATGAGTACACCATTGGGAGATATGAAAGAACAGGTTAAGGACAGATCGTCTTGGAGAAAATCTATGTGGTTGCTAGGAGTTGAAAACAACTTGATGGCACATAATCAATCAATCAATCTATCTATCTATCTTACCTAGCCAGCATCAACAATGATCATGGTAGCTAAGGATTTATGGCAGCTGGTTTAATTTATCTGTTTGGCCCTAGGTTGATGATGTCTGAAATAAAGTTTAAGGAATTAAAGATATACTATTAAGAGGGATATATATTCTATTTATAATGCAATTCTATACACTTTTCCTGGAATATATTCCCTAGAATATTGCAATGAGGTTTATTTCCAGTTGTCTGTGTGCTTAGTACTCCAGGCTGAATAAGAGAGGGGGGGAAAAGGCTGGGCAAAGCTTTTTTTATTTTCATATTTGCTTTCTCTGTAAGTAAAGTCCATGTTTTATTTTATTTATTATATACTAATTATAATTCAATCCCACTTCTCTGTCATCCCACCAAAAAGACTCTAGAAGGCTGTTTAAAATTGTTGGCTGTGATTCAGCAGTGAAATCACATGACATGAACTCACCCCTGTATATTTACAAGACACCTGCCCTCTGATTTCTGCCTGAATCCATGTGATTTTGTTCACCATATGTATTTTGCATATGGGTTAGCATATTTAGTTATGGGTTTCCTGATATGAATTATTGATTGTCCATTATATCACCTGAAATTGCTTACAGAATTCATTACTACCTACAGAGCTTTGGCATCTACTGGCTCAAATGTGCAAGTTTAAAGCCTATAACCAAAGGATGATAGGAAATGTTGCTGCACATTTTAAAAATGCACACATTGTTTAGAGAGCACTCTTGTGAGAACATGAGGCACTGCAAGGCTGATGAGGAATCTAGAGGTAGAGCACTAATAGTTTCTTAGAAACTGAAGGGTAAAAAAGAGACTACTAGGCATTTAAACCAAAAGCAATTTTTTTTTAAAAAAAACTATATGTTTAAAGGACTTTTGTTGGGGATTTGGCCTCTTTAGATGGTTCACACTGAAATCGAACATCATGAAAATCTGGCACTTCATATACACACAGAAAGATGCTAACTATAATTCTAGAAAATATCCATACAAATAATCACCAATTGCAGTAAAATGTTATTCTACTCTACATCATAATATACCCCCTGCCGGTAGATTCAGCTGTTATAATTCTTTTGGGCACTACACTACCTAATATTAAATGTTTCATACTAAAGACTTAAAGCATTTAGGCTTTTTATTGTCTCATACTACATCTTGATCTGTTGCAATTAAAAGACTTGATTCCCATCTGTTCCCTGGCCTTCCACTTAATTGCAATAATATGTACCTGCAACAAGCATGCAGGATGTTTTATTTCCCTTTCATAAATGTTCAAAGAGCTTTTGGCAGTAGGAAAGTAATATTGGTAAGGAGATAAAAAATATGTTGGGTTTTGTTAGTAGCTTTCTGTGTTAATGCATTGATGCATTACAATTTTGTCCTGCAATCCTTAGAATCTTGAGACAGAAATCAGTCATACACAATGTGGCCAATGCTCTATGTTGCTTTGATGGATTTCCTCATACTTGTTCAAGCTGAGTGAAGGCCTACCATGCTTCTATTTAGCTGTGAAGGGTAAGGTTCCTGAGGCTCAGATTGCATGTTGCTAAACAATATTTAAACCTTCTTTTCTGTGTCTTTTTTTTTTTACCACAGCTCTGGAAGCAGTCTCTGACCAAGCAAAAAAGCAATGTGTATGGTGGTTTAGTTCTTTCTATTTTATACCATTCTCTTAGTAATTCCATAGATGGATAAAAATGTGGCTTATTTATATGTTGCATGTATCTTTTTCCTCTCAGTGGGTAGCAGTATTGGTCTGGCCTTATCTGGGCCTAGAAGTTAAGTAGGGTCAAGATTGGTTACTACTTGGATATGGTACTGTCAAGAAATACCTGGGCTGTAAACTGGGAATTTGAAAAATGCCATAAAAGAAAACATTAATAAAAGGTTGACAAGAAAGCTACATGGACAGGTCCATGAAGTCACCAGAAGTTGAAATGAAGTCAAAGGAGAATTTACTTTCTTTCTTTCTGTAGATAAAAAAAAGCAGCTCAAGGATGCCATTTGATACTGGAAAACTGCAGAAAGGTGCAAAGTTAATGAAGTTTGTTCTTCCTCTGCTTCTGCTTATATATAGCCTACTCCAGATTGCACTGGGTTTAATCAAATTTCACAAAGGAAATATACTATAATGCAGGAAGACCTTGTATTAATTTTGTTTATCTTCAATCTTGGCCCTTGGATTTTATTTTATAGCAACAACGACTAGCCTCACAAGACAGGAGGCAGATTATTTTTTTTAAAAAAGTGGAAGTTATAAATTAGAGCACTTATCACTGATAGGTTCCAGTATTCTTCAGACATTCCAGAAATGCAAATGTTGCAGCCTGTCTAGCTCTTATATGCCTTAATCCACCAGGTGTTGAAAGGTGACAGTGCTACACTTGTTTAATAGATGGTGCCGCCATCTTCTTTGATGTGGCTTCATACATTCAATAGTAAAATCCTTAGTGAGACACTGTTATAAGCCCATCTCACCCAATAGAAGAGAGACTTACGTACTTCCATTCTAGCTGCCAAATAAAGTTGGGGAATCTGATATTATCAGTTACTGACATTATCAATAGGTAAGCTTCATTAGTTGAAGTGTTGATACTCATGTTTTTCATGAATGAGCACTAGAATTGTAAGTTGGAAGTTTAAGAATAGTTGTTTTTCAAATATGGCAATGACAGCCTGGGTGCATCTTGATTTTGCATAACTTAACAAGAAGCTAATCTCTTATTCCCATGTATGAGAGAATGGTTTATTTCCACCATAGACCAGCATAAGGCTCCACATGTAAAACAAAGGAGATTCTTACAAAGTCTTCCTGCAATATCAGGAACAACTTCTAAAACTGATCATACCTCGCTCTGACATGCATCCCATCATGCATTCCCACAAACACAAGGGACTGCTTTTAAAAAGAAAACTATTAAGGACGTGATTTGCCAGTAAGTCCTTTCCTTTGTGCTAGTATGTGCTTTTATGTGTGGGTTTATGTGTACACCTTGCATATGTAAAGTGCAAGTGTAAAAGACAGCACAATAACCCCACCTTAAAACTGATCCCCTATTTTTCCTTTTTGTGAAGGCATGAAAGCAGAACAAAACAGGAGTGGTGGCCCCGTCAGAGTCGGCTAAGTTTTAAAGTGTGTGTGTGTGTATTGTGTGTGTGTTAACAGCGAAAGTTTTTTTTGAATAAATAAAAAAAGGAAAAGGGGAGAGTAACTGCAGTTCTTAAAAAAATCACAGGTTGTGTATGCATGCACTTCCTTTGCACGTAAGGCGCAGGTTGGTATCCTATGTGGCTACAATCAATGCCTTTCATTGGCTGTTTCTTATTATCTTGGTAGTTCATTCTCTTTTGCTTCTCTTTCGATACACACACACACACACACACACACACTCTCTCTCTCTCTCTCTTCCCCCTCCCATCCGCCTCCCCCCCCTCCCCGGCTTTCCTCTGCTCCAGCACCACCAGCACCAGCCACCAGGACAAGTTGCTACGGAAACGGCTGCATGGCAACCGGCTCTGAGCCTGGGGTCCGTCTGCTGCTGCTGCTGCCGCCGCCGCCGCCGCTTCTCTGGCTGGCTCATTCTCCCGCGCGCTTCCTTCCTCGCTAGATGGTGTGCGAGACACCCGAGACTAGACACGCTCCGGACGCGGCCAGCGAGAAGCTGAGCGAGAGAAAGAGAAAAGGGAGAAGGCAGGCGGCAGCGGGAGCAAGAGAGGCGAGGAGGACGCGCAGCTTGGCCGGGACAGAGGAAGGAGGCTGCTCCCTGCCTTCGTGCCTGCCTGCCTGCCTCGCCAGGATCGACGCGGAACTAGAGCCGCCAGCCGGAGCGCAGCCTTCGAGAGGGCATGGACGTGATGCTCCTGGTCCAGGGCGCTTGTTGCTCCAACCAGTGGCTGGCCGCGGTGCTGCTCAGCCTCTGCTGCTTGCTGCCCTCCTGTCTCCCCGCCGGTCAAAGTGTAGACTTCCCTGGGACGGCTGTGGAGAACCTGGTGGTCCGGAAAGGAGACACGGCAGTGCTGAGGTAGGACTCGCCTCAGCCTCCCCTCAGCGGGAAGCTTGGCCGGGTTGTGTTTGGCGCGCACCCTCCCTCCCTGCCTCCCTCCCTGCCTCGGTGTTGGCGTTGCGTTGAAGCTCCACATGCACTGGCGCAGCTCATTTCAACCCGGGGAAGCTGAGGCTCTTTTTCTGGCTCCCTGGTCTGCGGCACCCAAATGGGCCAAGCCGTTTCACCCAGAGTCTGTGGCCGGCGAGAGAGGAGGAGAAGCGGGAGGCTTCACTCCACTTTGAAACTAGCACCTCCCTAACGAGTGGGGGACAGTTGCTGTCGTTTGCCGCCCCATCCGTGACCCTCCTCCCTGCCTGTAGGTTTCCCGTTCTCCTTTCCCCCCTCCAGCGGGGGGAAAGGCGCTTCTCTTCCCCCCTCTCTTTTGATGTGCCCCCCCTTTCGGTGGTACTTTTAGCTCAACTTTGGAGGCATCTCCTTGTTCTGCTCAGTGGATTCCCCAGCTCTTTCCCCAAGTATTCCGAGCAGACAGAGAGGGAGAGATTGATACGCAGTCAGCTCTCTCCTTGGAATGAGTTTGCAGGTTCTTCCTAAGGCATGTTTCTCACACCCCTTGTTAAGCCTCTGAAAGCTGTGATGGCTCATAGGAGAGCAGCTAACCCACTCTCCACTCCCCTCTGCACCCCCCTCCTCATTTGCAGCGTGGCAAGCAAAGCGGCTGCAGTGCAGCGCGAGCCTTTTGTGCAACCTTTCTTCTCTGGGGGAAATGCTACGTTGGTACCCAGAGTTCTGATCTGTGTGATGCTAAAGACCACCCCATTCTCCAGAACTGCCTTCCCTCCCCTGAATGTCCCATCCAGATCTTTGCTGCATCAACACAGACAGTGCAGCAGGATCATGCATCTAGGCATGACGGTTTGGGAAGTGTACATTTGAGAGATTTGATTTCAGGATGGATCCATAATAAGTGTTAACCAGTGCAGAACACGCTGTATTACCTACCGCTATTTATCTGGGAGCAGCTGTATGTACTATATAATTGTTTAATTGGGCTATTCCAAGAAGCACTAAACTGAGCTGCGGAATAGAGGAAACCCTGTTTTAGATATTTCCATGTGAAGATGATTTAAGAACTTGGATTGCCACTTGTCTTCTAAACGCAGAACCCCCATACCCAATTATTGGATGTTTTGAAACTATAGAAAATAGTAGATACTTGTTGCAGCAGAATCTGAAGGGTTCATTTTTTACTTAAGCAGCAGTTGCACAAAAAGATTCTGATTTCCTTTTTAGAATGCTAAGTTTGTTGATGGAAGTTGGAATAGAAATGACTGATGTTCAAATTACTTTCTGTGGGAGACCGCCTGATGCTTGTATGTAACAGGATCTGCAGTGCAACCTTTCTGTGCCTGTGTAGAGTATTGCTCAGCAGTAACAGTTCCTTGAGTGTACAGAGAAGCATGCATGTGGCTTAACATCCCTGGCATATAGCCAAAGACTTTATAGAAAAAAATCAGGCTACACTATTATATTTATATGAATTTGGTTTTTGTTTAAATATCTTTGGAAGTCTGCATGTATAGAGTAATTGATTTCTTTTGAAGGAGCTTTTGAATTCTACATGGTAACAATTCACTAGGTAACAGAAAATTATTTACCAATAGTAAACCTATTTTCTATATAATTTTAACAATCTGTTTTGAGTTAATTAAATCTTTAGCCTAACACTCACTCCCACCCCCTTCAGCTTAAGTTTTAGTTGACATATTTTGCACATTTCTAAAATAGTCTTCCATGGGAAAAATGAAACATGTTTTATTATTATTTATGATATTAATAATATCAAGTGAAAAAATGCTGTTTGTATCTTAAACATTCACAGGTTAACCTCTGCAGTAGTTTGAGCAGAAACACCATGGTTATAAGATGTTGCTTGCTTTTGGTGAAGCAGGTACATAAAGTAACTTGCTCAGAAGTGTCACTTTCGACATACATTGCAAATCCTTTCTTACTCCCCCTCCCAAACAAAGGATAGATGAACATAGATATTTCTTCATTGTTTCAAATTCTGATATTGTCAGCCCATCCCTATTTATTTTCCAGACTGTTCTCATCTGGTTGAGGCTGAGAACACATTCAGTGTCTATGCACTGTTGGCTGACACATTTTTCATCCTTGGTAATATGCTGTAGTTACACTCCATGGTTTTAGAATACATTGGAATTTACTGTTCTTGGTTTCCTCTGCTACAGACAGAAAGTAAATGCACTCGGTCTCTTTATTTACAGTACTTCCAATGTAAAGACAGCCATGGATCAGAGTTGATGAGCTGAGTTTTCTATTCAGGTTAGAATTCAGAAAAGTTCTAGGTGAAAATCCTTTAAAAAGCCTTTTTAATCCACTTCCATCCTCAATAACTTTACATTTAAACTAAGCCAGTGATGGTGCCTTTTGATCGCTAGATTATACTTCTACCACTAAAACATATGTATTCCTTTAGGCCTGGTTATGAAGCTAAATACATTATATAAATGCATTTGGCATTTTAGGGTCAAGCAATCATTTTCATCTGGAGAGCATGAGTAACTGCTTTTGAAAGAAAAGATACCAGTGAGAATAGGATACACTACACAATTTTGATTTTAAAAAAACCCACCACAAGCAGCTGAGTATAAATAGAAAAGGCAATATTAAAGCTGTTAGAAAACTTGGATATTTCTTAAGAAATTGAATATTTTGTTCAATTCTATTTCCTTTTGTTTTTTTGTGAAAACAGAGTTGACTTACTATGTGAGATCAATTTTGCAACAAAACTGCTTAAGTTAACTACCAGATACAGAATTTCCAATGGTTCCCTGTAATTATGACAGACTGGGCCAGTTTAATTTTTTTTAAAAAAAACCTTCAAACCTTAAACACTTACACTAATAACAACCTAAGCAGTCTCCTGCAAATACAAAGAGGGAAAGAGGAATGGATAGTACAACTGTTTCTATGGATTTGTTGATTTATTCAGAGGGATGGAATATATTTTCTTTCAGTTATCCTGTACTGGAATATTTTTTATGTTTATATATTTTGATTACATAAAGAAAGGTGATAAGCAGAAGGGCATATTACACCAGTCCTTTACAGTATTGAGGTCCTGTAAATTAAAAAGAACCCACTGATGATAGAGCATGCATTCATATATTTTTATTCTCTTTTCAGGGTCAAATTGTAATAAATGGAAAGAGATGCTCTGCATACCCAATTGGGATACCTCTAATTATAAAGTTATATGAGTACTGGTGGCAAGTGGTTAGGATCTTTTTGAAAATGTTGAGTCATTCTTCTGGTGTTTTGAGTCAGCAGTTTGGTTGTTTAATAAAAAATGGTGATGCTAAATAGATACAATATGCTGGTGCTTTTAATTATCTTATTATCTAATAGCAGAACTCTTACAGAACTGTTAGGCATTTGATATTAAAATTTACACAAATGTCTTTGTACAGGCTGATGACAGAATTATACTTTATGAGATATATATGCAAGCCAGCCAGCTACAGTAACCCAACAAAGTTTGCAGATGTATATTGGCAGTGATTTTTTTCTAGAAAGTAGTGTTTAAAATAGGTAACCAATAGTGGAGTTCTGTGCCAAACTTTGTCCTTAATACACTGTATAACCTTGATTGTATGACTTCTCAATGTTCCAAGAAGGATAAAATTTGGTGACATGGCATTTTATTTTAGAAATGTAGATTGCAGTCTTATTTTCTTTTAGAAGGTTAAAGTGCTTCCTAGCTTCTCATGAAGGCTGCAACCCAGTGTATATTCAACATAGAGGAAGCCCTATTGAACAGAGTGAAACATGTTTCTGAGTAAACATGTCAAGAATGACACAATTTTAAAGAACATAGCTTTATTTTTGTAGGGCTGAATAGCAATCCAATACTGAATATAACTGAATAGAAGTGAAATGAGTTCTAATTTACAAAGAAATGAGTTGAGTAACCATAGATTTTCAGCATACCTTACCATTTTTAGGCAGCATTCCCCATTCTGATGAAGTTTAGCTATAGGCCTGCATGCTGGGAATTTGAAGAATTACAGTGGCAACACAGCTAGAGGCACCAGGGGGCATAGGTTAATATTATAAGTGATACAACATGGTGGACAGGGAAATTTGTTCATAGACATTCTTATAGGATGAGCGATTTCACTGGAAACCTGAATTTAATAACATTTTGCTACAGGCTGTTCAAATGCCAAAATCCCCCCCTTTTTTAAAAAAAACCCTGATATAATAGTATAAATGTAATCAGGCATGTGATGCACACATTACCACTTATATACTCTAGATCATCCTAATTAAATTTATAGTGGGTATGTGCATTTTTATTTCAACATTTTGATCCAGATTTTCTTTTATATATTGTCCCCAAATCATTTAATTACAATAGCAATAAAGTAACCTTAATTATTTTTAGAGCCGTTTCTAAAAGAAAACTTTATGTTACATCTTTTTTGATGCTTCTTACACAAGTTACACTTCCAACTGGGTGTTATCCAAATATCTGGGAATTCTAGAAATGGAAGCCTAACACATTTCGAGGGGAGTAGTTTAGGAAGATTATTCTAGTTTTCTGTTTTGTGGTAGTACTTTTTGAAAAAAAATCTTCCTGGATATTGACTGTTCCTTACTGCCACTAATTAAAGCAACAAATCTAGAACATAATGGATGATAATTTTTATATCTTACATTCATCTGAAGGAAGATATTTTTGCATTCCATCACCAGTAAGAGTTGTAAACTTCTGATGCAGGCATAAGTTGCACATATCCTTAATATATGAAATTTGCAAAACTTGTTCAAATGAGGAATATGTGAACCCATAAAATCATGTAAATATGGAGTATGGTTTAATATTTGGAAGTATCCCCAATTTAACTTAAGTTGTTTAAGATAACTTAATAAGATTTTCTTCTGAGCAAGACTACTCTATTAGAAGTAATGTTGACTAAAAAATTAATCATGGCTGAACCATAGACATTTTGCATGTAGGTTTTATACTTGAGAGGATCTATGTTTTGTAGTATTTATCCAAACCTATTAGTTACAAACCTGATAATAGCTTTTCAGCCAATGGTTTTTAAGTTGACTTTCTTCAACAAAATGAAGCTTCAAATGTAGAATTAATTATTTGAATACAATGGCACTGTTCATAACATATGTCCTAAGACAAATATACAATTTGCTACTCTATACCATTTAATGAATTTTTCTCATTACAAGAATGCAATAATTGCTCAAGGATTAAGCAAAGCCTAATAGATACCATTTTAAAACTGGGCAGGTAAAGAGAAAAATTTCTTTTTACGATTCTATGTTGTTCTGGATATCACATTTGAAATATTCCTAGAAACTAGTAATAATAGAATATTGTGCTGTGCTGGTTTTTTTCTTCTTCTTTTTTCCAGTACCCATTTCCTTAACATACTTTTATTTTAACCTTTTGTGTAGTACTGTTATTAAGGATAACCACTGAAGCTGCAATGGAGGGTACTCAACTTGTTTTCTATACTTTGAATTGTAGACGTATCTGCTTCCTTACTTACCTTTTACTAATTTGCAGTGCAAACTTTCAGAAATATACTCCTTTTTTTTGCCATGTATAAGTGTTTAAAGTTAAGAAGCTGTTTATGGAAGTTATCTTCATGTCAAATATATGCCAATTAACAAATAAACACCTGGCAGTGGAACCTGTGGTTAAATTGTCTCTAATATACACTTAAGTTCATTGAATAAACCACCCAGTTTTTTAACATTATAATAGAAGAAGTTTCCTAACTATAAAAGTTATTGAATGAAGAAACGTGTTCTTTAGGACGTGTTCTTTAGTAAAGTTAACTGTATTTAAAGTAAATAAAAGCAAATTAAAATAGTTTATAGATAGAAGATCATGTTGAACTGTAAGTAGTGTTGCTTTTGGAGAAGAGCCATAGCCCAGTCAGAGCAGTTAGAGTATGTACTGTAAATGTACAAAATCTCTCTTTCAATGTATTTATACCTCTAAGAGATCTGAGTAAGAGTGTGCAACTCTGCAGACCTGGCACTCATTAATGTTGACAGTATTAAGGTAGGTAGATTAGTGATCATGTTCTCTTGAAGCTTGCCCAAGAAATTCTTGAACTTCCAGAGATACCAGTGTTAATTCATACTTATGAAGTTATTGGTTGACATTTATTATGGCTGTATGGAGTATTTAGGCAGGGCAGTAACCTGTAAAATATCAATTCTTTTGGAGAAAATAAAATATTATTTTATTGAAATCCCACTTATAAATATCCATATTCAGGTTTTCTTTATGACATCTTAATATAGGCTGACCACTGTGTTAAAAAGGAAGCTTGCTATATCAGATGGATGCCTGATACAAATATGGCTCATTCCATGTTCTTAGGAAAGCCTTGGCAAACATGAAGCATCTCTGCAAAAACTCAGCTGACACATCTGCTGCTGAGATTAAAATAGCCAACTGGGTGCAGTCCTATACAATAACTTAAAAATTGGCTACTATATCTGTAGATCTTATCTATTTCTTGCCCCCCTTTTATGGCTTCCTATCCAAGAACTTGCTCTGTTCTTCCCTTGAAATGGTTCCCATATATTTAAGTGACCTACATTGGAAATAAGGTTTTGTGTTTAAATAAACCAGGGGTGGTCAATCTGGTTTCTTACCGGTAGCTACAACTCCCACAGTCCCTATTGGCCATGGTGGCTGGCACTGATGGGAATTGAATTCAAAAACATCTGGAGGGCACCAGATTGCCTACTCCTGCAGTAAGCAAAGACCAGGATGTCTAAGAGCTACTAGAATATGTAGGAATGGGGAAAAAAGCTTTAAGATTTTTCAACTGCATTCCCTTCACCATTAGTGTGACTACCAGTGTCCTGAACATCAGCAAAATAGAATATTCACTTTCAAAATTAAATGTGCCTGATCAGCTGACATAATTAAACTGCTTGCAGAATTCCCAAAGATTATAGAAAATGAATTACACTGTTATTAATGCAGTAGAAATCAAACTCTATGTCACCCTGCTTTTTGAGAAAGAAATACTAATATAATTGTAGCTTAGCTGCATTTCTGGGGCCATTCCTACATTTAGCCAAGGACTATCATGAAGAAAGGGCCTTTTTGAAATTCCAAACAGGAAAATTTATCTCTCTCCCTTCCCTACTCTCTGTCCCTCCCCTTCTCTAGCCTTTCTATGTTTCATTTTCTCTAGTCTTTCTGTGTTTCATTTAAAGAAAATAGTAGGGCTGGGGAATAGAG
The DNA here is from genome assembly GCA_023362775.1 of Charina bottae. Classification (NCBI taxonomy): domain Eukaryota; kingdom Metazoa; phylum Chordata; class Lepidosauria; order Squamata; family Charinaidae; genus Charina; species Charina bottae. The sequence continues at coordinate 43,453,878 of JALMGJ010000003.1, forward strand.
TTTCATTTGACTATTTCACTTTGGTTGTGAATTTTTCTGTCATAATGAGTGTTAATGTTTGTGTCAAGGAAGCAACACTTGAATATGTGTGTGTGTGTGTGTATGTTTTACACAAACACAAGCACACACATGCAGAGGCAACTTGTTCTCTTTAAAGAAGAACTGGAGATGCTTTTTGATTTGTTACCATAGAACAGCCGTTATACCAGCTGTTATCCAAACCATTATGCAAGCTGTTGAATGAATCTGTTTGTCACAAATGTGGTTTCATTTCTTCTGATGTGTGAGCTTCATGAAAGGCAAGTTCTGGGTGTCCATTTGCAAAATTTCTAATTCATTTGTAGATCAATATGGAATGTTACATACAGATTTTTACTTACTTTCTCTTTATTTGTACTTGTTGACCAATGAGGTTACAAGCTGGACAGAACTGCTGCTGAGCTTTCACCTGAAATCTCAGGTCAAAAGAACTAGACTTTGTCATGATAAATTTTTTCATATAGAAGTAATGTACAACCCACCCCATTTATGTATAAAGTATAAAATGCACAATATTTTTAGTTTTTGCCCATTTATCATTTAGCCTTATTTAAATGCTGAAAACAATATAGCCTTTTCACATTTTGTATACTGGTTCTGCATCTTTAGGATTTCATGTTTTAATTTGTTTAAGAGGATCAATTGGTTAGAAATTCAACTGCAGGGTGGGCTTGAATTGCAGTTTAAGATGTTTGTTCCAGTTAATTGTATAATGTCAACTTTATTCATTCTGTCTCTCTTTTTTCATAATATTTGGCAGGTACAAGGTACTATGTCTTCTCCAGCTTTGGATACAAAGCTACTTATACATTGCATTTCAAGGAGAAACCACTATTTCCCCCCCCTAGTAATAAGAACCTTAGGCAACCCTCAGTTAATAGTGTTCACTTGAAATCAATGTCTTTAAATATGGGTCTTCTCCAAATCTAATAAAAAACTTAATTTGTTTATTTGAGGAAGTTTTGTTTAGGTATGTTACTGTAATATGGAACATCTAATAATCCAGATCCCTACATTGACTACCCCTCAGCAAAAACAAAAAACAAAACAAGCTTTACTTCTGACTACAAATTTTTGTTTCATTTATCTAAAGAGAAACCATACTCTTCAACAGGATGGAGTGGAGAAAGGATAACTATATTCAACAGCATAAGACTTGAAAAATACTTGCCAAATTATTAATTCAAATCACTGTTTTGAAAATAAAGATTATTTCAAATTCACATTCCATATTATATACTGTACCACAAACTATTTGTGATGCTTTATAAGTAATTATAATCACATCATATATAACAAAAGTTACATTTAATTTCAGTTAACTAGCTTTCTCCTTTCTGCCAATGATCTAAGGTTTTTTTACTTCCTTATGTCATTAATTTTCTAAGATAATCTCCCTGTGTTGGGGATTATTGCTTTAATACAATATTTACAATCTCAATACCAATAATTATAATGAAAGGAAGTCCTTTACCTACAGTAAATTTAACCTCTTAAAGAAGTATCAATTGAGCTCATATTGAGCTATTCTACAGTTTCTGCCAACACAAGTGATTGAGTTTCTTAAACATTGCAAAATATTTAGTTTCCTACTGCTTAATACGTAATTATGATTTTACTGTTTTGAATAATGAAGAATGAAATAATATTAGGGGAATGGAAATATAATAAGGAAATGTTTGCTTTTGGGACTGAATGTTCCTGTTTATCTACAGTACCCTTTCTCAACCTGTGTTATTTCAATATATTGGTTCTCAATTCTCACAGTTCCCAACCTCTGTGACCAATGTTCATGCTGTCTAGGAATTGCTTAAGAAAAGATCCATTATGTGAAGGGTAACAGTTTAGGGAAAGCTAATAATAAAAATGTGATGGAACCTTAGTTTTTAGATTTGGTTATAACTGAATGTCAGTCCTTTCCTATAAATCTGTATAGATGAGTATTACTGATAATGCTTATTTGCAAGTAGGTCCCTTTGTTTTAATAGATGCAGATGTTGTTGGTTGCTTAGTTACTAAGAGGAGCAGTATTCTACCAATTTTTCTAAATATATTTATAATATTTATATTTATATTTATATTTATATTTATATTTATATTTATATTTATATTTATATTTATATTTATATTTATATTTATTTATACAGACTAAATTATACATATATACAACAGTATATAATTTAGCTTAAAATTAGTAATTGTGATAAAGGGGGAAAAACGGAAGGCAGGCAGGTATGAAAGTTATGTTATATAATTTTTTTTAAATGTTATTAACAGAGCCGGTCTATATTTCTAAAAAAAACCCCACTTTTTAAAAATTAACTTCATTTAAGATCATACAAAACCAATTTTATCTTACTTAAGACAAACTTGCACTGATTTACCAAGACAAGGCATTCAAGCTCATTATTCCAGTATAAATAATATCAATTTTGTCAACTTCCCATAAAAGGGTTCTAGCTTAGGAATCATAGTTAATTGTTTAATTAATTGCACTGTTTAATTAATTACACTGAGGATCCAACTAATGTAGTGGTTAAGGTGTTGGACTAGGAGTGGAAGACCCTAATTTACCTTTAACATAGAAGCTCACTGGGTGACTTCGGGCCAATCACTCTTTCTCTCAGTCCACCCTACCTCATAAGCTTGTTACGTTGTGAGGAAAAATAGGAGGAGAGGGTACTGTGTATGCCGCCTTGTGCTCTTGAACAAAAGGTGGGATATAAATCTAACAAATAAATAGCTAAATCTTCCAAATTCCTTATCTGCTGTAGAACTTATAAACAGTAGTAGCAGCTTGATTTAGTAAGCAAATAACAAATGTTTCAATTTAATCTCTAAGAAGTACTCTGAGATCAATCAAACACATTTTTTTTTAAAAAACTGCAACTAAATTGATTCAAAATAATATTATGAGAGGCTTAGTCCCCCCCCCCCCCCGATTCATCCATTATTTTAAAACTGGGATTGACTACAGTATTAACATTTCATGGGCAAATGTATCAAAATTATATCTGTGATACAATATTTTCCATGTCTCATTTGCAGCATTAAGTGTACATATTGAAACTAATACCCACAGAAACAGGGATAGGATTTCAGTCGGGTCAAATAATAATGTTCAAACTGAGGCCAAAGAGGAGCTGATTTCTGCGGTCCCTTGTTCTAGTCCAGCCTTTCTCAACTTTTTGGCCCTGGAGGAACCCTTGAAATATTTTTCAGGCCTTGGGGAACCCCTGCACATTCAGGCTCAAATATAGGCCAGAGGTTACAAAATTATTATATTTGTTTCATGTGTAGGCCTGTATATATACATTAACAGTGTTCTAAAACTAAAAATAAAGAATGAAACTTACCTCTTTAATGTGAAGTTGCCCGAATTTGAAATAATTTTTTAAATAAACCGTGATCTCCCAGGGAACCCCTAGTGACCTCTCATGGAACCCTAGGGTTCTACCTGGTTGAGAAACCCTGTTCTAGTAGTGATTGGAGGTAGGATAAATGAAAGTGTGAAATATTAAATATACCTTTTACAATGAATAATTATAGTTTGCATAATGAAAAGTTTTGCAGGGATATCCTTTCCAATGAAATCTATTCAATACCTTGTATTGTTTAAAATAATATGATGAAATAAATGCAGGAATGGCTGTTGTGTGTCTTCCGGGCTGTGTGGCCGTGTTCTGGAAGTTGTGGTTCCTAACGTTTCGCCAGCATCTGTGGCCAGCATCTTCAGAGGGCAGGAGCACAGATAGAAGCAAAATCTCTGTGCCCAGGTAGAGTGGCAATGTTCTATTTATAGAGCTAAATTATAGGAGATTAGGTGGGGTTTTTTGTTGTGTTGAAATGTTAACGAGTGGCTGATGAGCGTGATTAGCATGTTCATTGTGAGAAGTATTCCCATGTCCTGGTGGTTGGACTGAGTTCGTTGACCTTTTGCAGGCTGTGTTTTTCAGGACTGGTAGCCAGGTTTTGCTAATTTTTAAACTTTCTTCTTTTTTATTGTAACTGTGCTGGTGTTTGTGAATTTCAATGGATGCCGTTTAGGTGGTCCAGAAATTTCTCCAGTTCTTCAGTATGACTCCAAATTGCGAAGGTGTCATCCACGAACCGGAACCAGACTGTTGGTGTAATGGGTGCCGATTCCAAAGCCTGTTTTTCAAAGTGTTCCATGTAAAAGTTTGCTATGACACAGCCTGCAAAAGGTCAACGAACTCAGTCCAACCACCAGGACATGGGAATACTTCTCACAATGAACATGCTAATCACGCTCATCAGCCACTCGTTAACATTTCAACACAACAAAAAACCCCACCTAATCTCCTATAATTTAGCTCTATAAATAGAACATTGCCACTCTACCTGGGCACAGAGATTTTGCTTCTATCTGTGCTCCTGCCCTCTGAAGATGCTGGCCACAGATGCTGGCGAAACGTTAGGAACCACAACTTCCAGAACACGGCCACACAGCCCGGAAGACCCACAACAGCCATTGAACTCCGGCCGTGAAAGCCTTCGACAATACATTAAATGCAGGAAGCTTCTCAAACGTAAACTTGGAGTTAAATTCAAAATCATAAACCAGAATTCTTTTTCTTGTAAATCTGCACCCTAATATAAATCATACGTGTTCCAGCTGAATTTAAAGCAAACTATCAATACCAGTGTATTTGGTACTGAAAACTGCAGAGATACCAGGACCATTCCAGCTTTTCTCAGAACGAAAAGGACCTTCAAATCGTCACAAGCCAGCCGCATTTACGACCGCCTTGAACAAGCCCTCCTGCGCGAGAGAATTCACACAACCCGCCGAAACCTTGCCATCACAGAAAAAGATCTATTCGACACACATATGAGCCTTAGTCACAAAATGAGAAGCCAGGATTGGGACAAGATTGATACCATATCCTACAGAAAAATGGAAAAGGACATCTTTGACTACACAAACAGACAAAAGCAAAAATTCAACAAATGCCAAAACAGTCAACCGAAACTGGCACTGGATACTTCACGCATTGTCATCAATTTGACAGAACGCCTGCTCTCTCCTGAAGAAACCTCCATCCTAAGCAAAGGAGGAAACTTTGCAATTACACCCACCAGAATTCCAGTGGAAGATATCATTGCCAATGTGGAATCAGCCATTCACCAACGTCCAGAGGAAGAAGCAGAAGAAATAAGGGGTGAAGTGGCAAGAATCCTAAGGAAAGCAAAGCCCCCCACCAGCAACATTACTAAGAAGGAGAGAAACGCCATAGAGACCCTCAATTCGGACCCAGACATCATCATCCTTCCAGCGGACAAAGGCAATGCCACGGTAATTATGAACATAGATGAATACAAAGACAAAATCAGAGAATTACTAGGCCCCACCACATACAGAACAATAAGACGGGATCCGACCAGCAAAATCATGAAGCAAACCAACACACTGATAAAGAGCTCCTCCCTGCATCCCAACGTACTACAACGTATTTGCAAGACAGAAGCTCTCTCACCTAGACTATACGGACTCCCCAAAATCCACAAAGACTCGATCCCACTCAGACCCATTGTAAGTGCCATTGGCTCCCCGACATATGAATTATCCAAACATTTGGCAACCCTTTTACAGACCCACATCGGACAGACTCCATCCCACATCAAAGACTCAGGACACTTCATCAACAAAATCAGCACCCTAAAACTCAACCACACGGACAAACTGGTCAGCTTTGACGTGGTCTCCCTGTTTACCAAGGTGCCAGTAAGGGACACCCTGGCACTCATCAAGCAAATCTTCCCAGAAGACATTACAGCTTTATTTCAACACTGCCTAACAACTAGTTACTTTCAATGGGAGAATGAGTTCTACGAACAGATGGATGGCGTTGCCATGGGAAGCCCCCTGAGCCCAGTCATAGCAAACTTTTACATGGAACACTTTGAAAAACAGGCTTTGGAATCGGCACCCATTACACCAACAGTCTGGTTCCGGTTCGTGGATGACACCTTCGCAATTTGGAGTCATACTGAAGAAGATCTGGAGAAATTTCTGGACCACCTAAACGGCATCCACCCCAATATACAATTCACCATGGAAAAAGAAACTGATGGCAAACTTCCATTTTTAGATACGCTGGTCATACGCAATCCGGACCTCAAACTAGGACACAAAGTATACAGAAAACCCACCCATACGGACCGATATCTACACAAAAATTCCAATCACCACCCACGACAAAAGAGAGGCATGATCAAAACCTTGGTGGATCGTGCTAATCGAAACTGTGAAACCCAATTTCTCAACAATGAACTTAACCATCTGAATTGGGTCCTACAGGCAAATGGCTATTCCAAGAATGAAATAAAAAGAGCCATCAAACCAAGAAAACAACATCCAACTGAAGAAAAACAGCCCCCCACAAACAAAGTATTCCTGCCCTACATCAAAGGAGTCACTGACCGCATGGGAAAACTGATGGAAAAACACAACTTTCAAACAGTCTTCAGACCCACCAGAAAAATACAACAAATGCTAAAATCAGCAAAAGACAAAAGGGACCCCCGCACTGCTGCAGGAGTATACCGCATACCATGCAGCTGTGGACAAGTATACATCGGAACCACAAAACGAAGCATTCACACCAGGATAAAAGAACATGAAAGACACTGCAGACTACAGCAACCAGAAAAATCTTCAGTAGCTGAACATGCTCTCAAGCAAACGGGACACAAAATCCTATTTGAAAACACAGAAATACTGGACAACACCAAAAGCCACTACACCAGATTATACAGAGAAGCCATTGAAATTCACAAACACCAGCACAGTTACAATAAAAAAGAAGAAAGTTTAAAAATTAGCAAAACCTGGCTACCAGTCCTGAAAAACACAGCCTGCAAAAGGTCAACGAACTCAGTCCAACCACCAGGACATGGGAATACTTCTCACAATGAACAATCACGCTCATCAGCCACTCGTTAACATTTCAACACAACAAAAAACCCCACCTAATCTCCTATAATTTAGCTCTATAAATAGAACATTGCCACTCTACCTGGGCACAGAGATTTTGCTTCTATCTGTGCTCCTGCCCTCTGAAGATGCTGGCCACAGATGCTGGTGAAACGTTAGGAACCACAACTTCCAGAACACGGCCACACAGCCCGGAAGACCCACAACAGCCATTGAACTCCGGCCGTGAAAGCCTTCGACAATACATTAAATGCAGGAAGCTTCTCAAACGTAAACTTGGAGTTAAATTCAAAATCATAAACCAGAATTCTTTTTCTTGTAAATCTGCACCCTAATATAAATCATACGTGTTCCAGCTGAATTTAAAGCAAACTATCAATACCAGTGTATTTGGTACTGAAAACTTCTGTAGATGTGAATAACTTGAAAATGAAAAAATAATCTCTATAAAGAATCTATTTATATATATGTTGTATAGTTATGAGGCAATACGGGAAAAATATACAAGTCCTTGAATTTTCAGTTAAGTATTGGGTAAATCAGTCTCATTATGCTCTCTATCAATTGTGCACATTTTGACCTATAATTACATTGTTTCCCAATTAAACAGTTAAAAAAACCATTAAAATATTATTTAAATATCTAAACTTCCAAAAATGCATTATAATATTTGGAATAGTCCAAATTCCATAGGATAGTTGAGTTCTGATCCATGTACTAGCCTAATATGTACTGATAAACTGATTTCATATAGGAATATGCATACTTGAAGACAAAGTTCCCTAATTTCAACAGATAAGATGCCACTTTTTTATTGGTTTATTGATATTTTTATGACAAAAAATAACCCCAATTCAGCCACCGTTCTTAAGGTATGAAAAGTTTTGTTTTTCATGTTTTACAATTAGAATCACCTCTTTCAAAAGCTCACATTGCTTTCCTTTTACAATTATGGAGTGATTGACTATATTCTAAAGATGCCAGAAATGGTTCCCTAGAAATAAGCTTCAGGGACTTTGGTAATTATTGTTTCAGAGGCATAGTGGACATCAGAGGACTTTAAATTCTTCTCTGGCTTAGATAAATATATTAGCCAAAGATGGGCGTCTCCTGGATAGATTGCTTTAGATGCGCTGAGAGGAATATTTTGCAGAAAAAAAATGTATGGTAAGCTTTTGCACCAAAGTAAGTTTAACTAGGCAGTTCTGTTTTTATGCCCATGTGCTTTGAAGAACTGCTTTTGAAGAAGCTGAGAATGGCAACAAAACACTACCCACAAGGTGCTCTGAGAGGCATATTTTTGATCCTTATTTCTGTATTCTCCCAGCCAAAGCAACATAGATTTAAAAAGCCAAGAAGAGGACTATTTTCAGATTACTCAAGCCCTTTAGTGTTTTCTGAGTTATTCCTAGTTGTAAAGACTTAAAATAATTTCCAAGTTAACACATCACAATGATTAAACCTGAACCCAGATCTCCACAGCTGATTCCAACACAAAACTAAGACTGAAGCTAGTAAAAGGGCACTAGATTCACAGAAGAAAATCTAGGTTTACAATACCACCACTGACTTTAAGAAAAGTACCATGCATGTGCAAGGTAACGCACATACACGGACCCTGATATAAAAAAAGAATATCTAGTCTTTCATGAGATAATGAGCTGTTTCTTTATGTTTTTTTATTCTCAGTCTCTCACAAATGATCTACAAAATAGTACAATTATGGATTTTATTATACATCTACAGTATGTATTTTACTGGTTTGTTATGTTTATTCTTTTTTTTTCTTGTCCATATTTTATTTTATTTCAAAAATAACATAGATATCCAAGGAAAGTAGCAGACTCAGTTACCATCCACTCTGGAGATTGGTCTTTGTAAATCTTTTCACTCAAATAAACAGTTACAACAATTATACTCTGTAGAACTGCTCACATTTTAAAGTCTTGTATGCCCCAATACATCTGAAGGATATTTTGATATTTGGAATGTATTAATGATAGCAAGCAAAATGGATGACTTCATCTACTGATTCATAGAATATAATTAGATAGGACTGAGCAAGAGTAAGGGAAATTGGGTTGCCTCATGGAAGAAAGCTGACAAATAATATAATGAATGAATAAAACAAAATACTTCTCCATAAATTGTTGTTACTTATGCTTTTATTAGGATATTTTATATCAAGAGTACTCTTTCTCAAAAAAAAAAGTCATTGAATGCCAGAAATGACCTTTCAAGACAGAGTTATTGAAGGGCTGCCAAAGTTTTAAGTAAAAGTGTATATATATATTTATCAACATTTGGAAGTGCAGGTATATTTATTAATTTTTGTATCATTGCCATCTTTTTGCTTAACTCTCTAAAATCAGAACAATTACTTTTTTATTTTCTTTGCAATTTTATGTGCTAATAAAATTTGTAGATCCTCCTCATCACTATTGTGTTTTGCCCTCCTTGTTAATGTGGCATTATCAGTTATACTAAACAACATAATGTTTACATGCTACACCTAATATTCCAGTGTTAAAACACAAGTAGAAATTGTTGGACCCCATCATAAATAAAAATCAAACCAAAAGTGGAATCTCCAGGATGAATACAGCAAATGACTAGAGAATTGGTTGTTTGCAAATGCAGATAGGGTATTCAAGATTAGGAGGTAGAAGGTATCCAACCATGCATTTGTTATATTGTTAATTTCTGTCTTTGAACATAAAGACAGTGAATTCTTATTGACATAAGAGCTAATAACTAATTCCACTTAACATGGCAAGATGAAGTCCATTATTATTATTAGCTTTGTCTGTTGTTGTTATTGTTATTGTTATTGTTATTGTTATTGTTATCATCTTTGTCTCCTGTTGCCAAGATACCATGTCTGACCTCCAAACATGTGCTTTTGAGTATATTCCCCAGTTGAGAACTTCTCTTAGCATTACTTCCAAATTGCATTTTAAAATTTTTGTGGTTACAAAGTTACAAAAGAGCAAAATCTGAAGAAATATTACAGTGAGAGATCAAAAACAGTAGGGTTGGGTATAACTTAAAAGAATTAAATCAGAATTTTTTCTTTTTTGTTTGGAATCTGGGTTGTATAAATAGAAAAATTCTTTTCTTTTTATTTCTATATGCATAGTATAATAGTATGGTTGGATATAAATTAAAAGACTTAAACTAGATTTTTTTCTTTTTATCTGGAATTTGGGATGCACAAATAGAAATTTTTTTTCCCTCTTATATATGTATAGTTTTGGAAAAATTAAAGTGTACCAACAATACAGGAATGGATGTTGAAATTACTAGAAATGACAGAAAATGACAAATTGATTTGCCTACTAAAAGAAAATTTTAATTATTATTCTTTAATGAGTGGAAATTTTTGATGGACTATTTGCAAAAAGCAGGAGGAGTAAAGCTAAATATGGGGTTTTGATTATTAGATTATAGATAAATAGTATATAATAGACAAGGAAAAATATATGAATGTTATATGAATAGCCAGCATGTTAAAACAAACTATATACTTTATTCTTATGACCATAGACGGATCGGAGGTTATCTAATTTCTATGTATGTCTTTTTCTTTATTTTCTTTCTTTTTTCTTTTTCTTTACTGCACTGTTCTTTTTCTTTTCTTTTAATTTGTATTTCTTTTTCCGTTTCATCTTTAACTTTTAGCTTTGTATATTTAAAAACCTAATAAAACTTATGTAAAAAAAAAAAATTGTGTTTTTTTTTCTACCTTGGATTACCTTATAGTTTTGCTTGTTATGTACTACTAAGAAAATATACTCAAAGACAATAATTGAATTATTTTGCAGGTTTTCAAAAAATGAAAAAAAATGGTTCTGTGTAAGGGAAGTTGTGATTGAAAAAGTGGTGGGAAGAAGAGAGCTAATTTTTTTTTCAGCTTCAGGTTGCCTCTCTAGCCAGCCCCACAGGTATATTTCCAGATATGTCTTGCAGTTAGAGAAAATACTAGTGCTGTACTGTAGCTATTTTTGCCATTTCATTCAGTTTAATGTAAATGTATTTATTTGCACAGAAAAAAATAATAAGGTAAAATTTTCATGAGTTATAGGGTAGCTTCAGTAGAATGCTTCTGTTCATGAAAAGCCCCATATAGAGGAAAGGTTGCTGTGACCAGAAAGAGATGTAATTTTTGCTCATTCCCCTGATGGCCTTTTGCGCCATATCACTTCCAGTTCCAAAGTTCAGGAAACTTGAACACTGTGGAAAGTTAATGAGTGGAAGGAGCAGTGAGCTCCCCAAATCACTTCATCCAACTCCATATAGACCTTTCTCCATAGACAACTGCCTATTTGGAGAATATCTAAATACTGTTCAATATAGTGGATATACTAATAATCATTTCATAATATTTGTATAAATTAGTTGGATATGCTACTATAATGGGCTGCTCTTATAGTTACTGTAACTGTTGAACATTTCTGCTGATAAACCAAGGCTAAGATCTTGCTAACACAGAACAAGAATGGAAGGGGTTCTTGCTAGTTTGTGTGTTTTCTGCATTTAGATTTCATTTTATAGGAAAATACATATCCATGTTCCATATGACTCCAATAAGGCTTGACCCTTGAGTTTTGCCCTACAATGGGGTCCATGTGAAAATATACAGAGCTCCTATGATTTTAGTAGATGAATGCAAGGAAAAACTGCAGAATGTTGCTTCAATTTTTATGTAACAAAGTTAATTATTTCAAAAAATCTACCATTTCTTTATAACAATTAGCACTTGTTCTCTTTACCCTCCCATTTTTCTCAGAATTAATGATAGATATAAAATTAATCTTATTTTATTTGTTTTTGTTTTAATGGAAACTTAAGCAGCATTTTTATTATAAACAGAATGTACCAGAACTTGTTGACTGAAGTGGGTGTTTAAATACTTTAAGGGAACAAGAAATACATGGCACATACTTATAAGATTTTAGTAACAATGTAAATAATTAATATTATGGGATAAATGACATTTTATATCGAAGATAAGGAGTAATCCTCCAGTTCAGTGGTTCTTAAACTGGGAGTGATTACCCTCAAGGGGGTAATTCGGGCATATTTTGGGGGTAATGGAACAATTTGTAATTGTTTGTGAGTTGAGGATTCAGTTTGGGCCTGCTGCTGCCAAGGCACTTGTGTAACAAACAGAGTCTGTTTCTTTTTGTGGGAGGAATGACATTATTTGAGACTGGGAAAAGGGGTAATTGGGTCAAACAGTTTAAGAACTACTGCTCTAATTCTGCTATCTCAGTACTGTAGGTTAAGGGTTCATCTCTGCATTTTTTAGTTCATTGTTAATTATCACTATGGCCAACATTGCTAGGCTGTGGATACAATGCACTTATGATTCTGAAAATGACCCATCTATTAGTGCTTTTGTTAAATATAGTATTAAAAACTTGAGATATTAACAGCATTTAGCAAAAACCTTTATCCAGTTATTATATAAAGAAGCTGCAAGTACCTATCCAATCATAAAATTTCTTAATAATTATCTAATATATAATTAGGGTTACTAATGCTAGATGGTATCAATTGTTGCAAAATTTGTAATATGGTGATCATATCCATAAGTGCTGGTAGTTGATGTTGGAAATCACTCATCTAAACAGAGGCTGCTCAGTAAGACGATAAAAAAAGAATAGAAGTATCCCTGGTTGACAGCTTGACACACTCTGAATCTTTCCTTACAGTGTATAGCAACATAATATTGAATGTGTTCTCAATCCCACCCATGGTTCATTAAAAACAATGATGAATGCAAAATGGGACTTGCCAATACATGCACCAGAATTTTCTGCAGTGTGTTAGGTTCTTTGGTAGGCACGTTAACGAGGACAACATTTTTAACCTCAGAAAATGTTTAAAACTCCATTGCCTTAATTCATCTGCTGAACCTATATACTGTATGTGTGTGCATGTATGTGTATTTGTATGTATATATTCAAAAATTGTGAGAGTTAATGGATGACACTGTTTTAGATGCCAATCTAGATATAATAATTGAACAACTGATTTGTTTCTCAGAAATAATCAACACAGGGAGAGAAGCTTTGTGAGGTAGTTGAGCCAATTTTCAATGAATCATCCTGTCTGAAAAAGGTGCTCTGGTAAAATCTAGGGTTGATACTTTGGTTCCAGCTGGCTACTGTGGTGATAGTGTCATCGTAACAGAGAAATGAATAGGGCCAGTGGGCACTGCAATCTCTGCTCCCTCAACCAAATAAACATTGGGACACCATGCCTCTGCCTTTGCTCCTCTAGTGCAGGAACCAGAGCAAGTTAGGAAGACCAGAAGAAAATAAACTAGAGACAATGTAGGTTGTGCAGTTGTCTAGCCCTGGCTATGTTATAGAGTTGGTCACGAGATATCAGAATGGAGTGGTCTAGATCTGGATGAGTGATTGCAGAAGAGGAAGGATAAGTTAGATAGTATTTTATTTCCAAAAACTACTTATTGCTCCATACCAGGACTTTTGTGATATATAACAGATATACTTTTCCCAAAACCTTTATTACTCCAGTTCAGGTTTTTATGACTCAGTACATAGATTTTACTATTTTTTGTTTTGTTTTAATGATGTACTATGCCCTAACAAAAATCCAAGCAAAAATACTACATTCAGTTCCTTATATTCCACAGAAGGAAGGAGTTTTATGAAGCCTGCAGAAATGGAAAGACATATGGTTTGCTGTTTTGGTATAATGCCCATGTATATGTAGACATATGCTCCTGCCAGGATCAGCAGGAGATTAGAGGAGGACTGCACTCAGTGGCAAATACCTAATTAATAATGTATTGCTCTGTTGAAACTATCCCTCAGATCCTGAGACACAAAATACATGGTTGTGATGAAGAGCAAAAATAATAAATAAAAGGTGTGAGCTGTTTTGTGCACTGAACTTTTATTAAACGATGTTCCCATTTCTGATTCTGACATACTTGGAGGAATGAGTATATGTTTTCTACCACAGGATAAAATAACTGCCTGGACCTGCTGTTTGCATACATTTGAAAGCTCTCCTTGGTACCAACGAAGGGTTTCATCCATAATGATGTGGGCATACGTGTATGTGAGAGTTGTACACACACACAAATACACACATGCCCTACACACAAAGTAGTGTTTACTATATATTTATCAGTTCAGAACAACAACAACATGGGAAAATGTGGATTGCTGTTTTACTGGACATGTTGTTTGGATAACTGAATTAAAAACAGTATGTCCTTGCAAAAATCTTTAAGCAGTGTATAATGACTGCAAAGGGCATAACAAATTAGGAGGCAGCACATGCAAGAACCTCTAAAAAGAATGTAGCCATTCTGAAAACTCAGTCTTAAGCTTTACAGCTTAGGTGAATGAGTTCAACCTATTTGTATTTCTTCTGCTTGTTCTTTTATATCATCACAGAGTTCCCACTGTGTTAATAAGTTTTTGTATTGAAGGAACTTGCTGAGAGATACAGAACAGAATGAACAAAAAGGGCAATGAAGGAAAAAACAAGGGAAATGGGATTCCTGAAGTATGCAATGCCATCTGTAAGATCTCAGTTGCAACCTTTGAGTGTTTTGAGAAGCATATCACTGTTTTCTTTGGGGCAGGTAGGGAGGGATTAGATTAATTTTATATTGATTTTGCATGCCTCTTGGAATCCTGATGTACTATGTTGTACACATTTCTGTTTAACATCTGACTATGAGTTTTACACATAATTGAAAACATCTTTAGTAATTTATCACTTAGTTGGATGTCTGTTTATTGTGTGTACATTTGGTATAATTCATAGAACATTTGCCTATTATGGGATTCAGTACAGAGCAATTTATCATACATAGGAATTACAACTGATGTGGCTAGTCACAAATTTGGGGCATATCCATACTGCTAGTTTGCCCTGTCTCAAGTACTTCTGGAGGACAGGGTCAAGTGTTTCTGAAGGGCAGGAACAGACAACCTCTACTCAGCTGCAGCCCTTCTTGAATGTGTCCTATGCCTCTGTTTTCCTGCTTGAAAGTTGTGTTTTCAATCTTCTGTCAGTTCAAACATTGCTGTCTAATTTTCCTGCTACAGTTTACTTTGTTTTAGGCAAACCTTTCCCTTTGAATGGCAGCAGGAATGTCTCCTCACTTGGGTCAGAGGTCACTGCCCTACAGGTCTTTAATTTGTGCTAAAGCTACTGTTACCAGTAACAGTAACAGCATGTGGCTTTCATGCAGTGGTACGTTCGTTTGAAACCAAGCAGAATTTTTTATATTACTATTTTTCTTTTCCTCAGTTACCCACTTTTCCATTAGTGTCTTAGTCTCTCTCTTTCTGTCAAATAAGTCCATGGGTACACTGCTGAAATATTTATTTATTTCTCATATTTCTACACTGCCCATCTCGCAAGCGACTCTGGGTGGTTTACAATTTAGTTAAAATAACAAGAGATTAAAAACATAAAAACAAATACATCATAAAAATATAAATATGAAATATAAAATATAGAAAAATATTTAACATTTATATAAAATATAAATTCCTCGGAGCCACATCATGGCACCAACCACCCCCATAATTGGCTATCCCCCCTCCCACCCCAAGCGAGGTGGCAAAGCCAAGTTTTCACTCCATTTTGGAAGGCTGGGAGAGTGTGGGCCTGCCTTACCTCTGGGGGTAATGTGTTCCACAGGGCAGGGGCAATGGCAGAGAAGGCCCTCTTCCAGGACCCTGCCAATTGACAATCTCTCATGGACAGGGTCCATAACATGCCCTCTCTGCCTGACTGGGTGGGACGGGTCTATGTAATGGGAGTGAGGCTGTCCCTCAGGTAACCTGGACCCATGCCATGTAGGGCTTTAAAGGTGATAACCAACACCTTGAATTGGACCTGGAAGCAAACAGGCACCCAATGCAGCTCGCACAGCAAAGGTGTTATATGCACCATCCTTGGGGCTCCTAAAACTGCTTGTGTGGCCACATTCTGAACCAGCTGTAGCTTCCAGATGCTCTTCAAGGGTAGCCCCATGTAGAGCACATTACAATAGTCTATACGGGAGATGATTAGGGCATGAGTGACTGACCAGAGGGCCTCCCGATCCAGGAAGGGGTATAGCTGGCACACAAGATGACGTTGGGCAAAGGCTTCCCTGGCCACGGCTGCCACCTGCTCTTTGAAATACTGGATTTTTCCTTTTCATTTCCAGGGAAAGTAAATGCAGTGATAAATCCTTTGCAATACTTATTCATTTGGGTTATTGAGCAGCTGGGATGAAACCCTTTTACCTCAAGTGTCAGCGAGAACAAGAAAAGATTGCAGAAATGAACTTTATTATTAAAAAAGCAGAAAAGTAGGTAGCTATAATGTATTGGTGGAAATCTGTTGAAATTGGGGCTTTACTGGGTGTCTGAATTTTTAAAAATATCTTTGAATAATTATCCCAAGAAAAATTCCTTATATTGTATAGGTAAAATATTTTAAGCTCTTTCTCACAGATTAATATTGTTATAAATAAATGGTTTATAATCCCAGTGAGTTAATGGGAAAAAATAAATGTTGTGAAAATGAATATTATTTAAGACTGAAATATGTATTTAGGGGGAATTCCCACTTTCATACCAGTATTTCATACAGATTGATAAATATTAAGATTTTATGGGAAAGACAATCCGATAGATTTTCTTTATCAAAATAACAGTTACCATATGATGATGGAAATTTTAATTTTCCTAATGTTTAGCTGAATCACTGGTATTGACTTTTATTTCTCTATGGAATACAAGTGATCAAGTCCAAAAACCATTATAGGCATAATTATTATGTGATCTTTCTAATGTCATGGCAAGGATTGGGTTCCTCTTTTAGTCATTATTCTATATTTCCAGCATTAAAGGCAATAAGGTATATTTGGAAGATCTTAGGATAGAAATATAACATTGGGCCTTATTCACTTGCTAAATTTACACTATGGGATAAATCCAGTCTGACAATTATTGATAAGTCTTTGATTTTTTTGATTATATTTTTTGAATTCATGGGTAATAGGATTATTAATTCTACAAATCTGTAACTGCTATTTTCTAAAACTGAGCAATTTGGATTGTCTAGAACTGTAGAATAGCAATATGTTCAATTAAAAAGTATTTTGATTTCAACGTTTGGTCCAGCATTTATTTATTTATTATTTATTTATTTATTTTTATTTTTAAATTTAAATTTAAATTTAAATTTAAATCCTGAGTTACTGTAGCACTGAATGTTTGCTGGATTATTTCAAAACCATTATATTTTTATATACAATTAAAGAGTTTTGTTAATGTGAGTATTACTTATTTGCAAGAACTTTGGAATAGTGAATTGGAATACTCCATATTAGATCAGTGATGAGGGATCTTTAAAAAATATTGAGTATGTTCTTATGATCATAAGTTAGGATTAATTTAATTAATCAGCAAAACACTTGTTCATTTTTGCTGGATACCTCAGGAAATGTTTTGAAAAGGTTGGCTGTCAAATTTATTATGTGGAAAGTGTAAAATGATGACACTATTATTTATTGATTTATTTATTTAACAAATTTATATGGTTGTCCATCTCACTGAACGTGACTCTGAATGGTGTACAACCAAAACAATGTCACAACCATTGAAACTCTTAAAAAACAAGTAAAAGCAAGATTGTGGAAGAAAAAGTCCATCTAAACACAGTACAGCCATCGCAGAGGATCCCCATGGGATCCCCAAGGTTGCTGGAAGAACTACATGTTCAGGGCCTTCTGAAAGGCTCACATGGATGGGCTAACCTCACCTTGGGGATGATGTTCCAAAGGTTAGGAGCCATAGCAGAAAAGGCACGTCTTCTGGGTCCTGTCAGATGGAATTCTGTAGCAGATGGGACCCACAACTTACCCCTCCTGCTGGACCTGATGGCATGGATAGATGTGATCAGGAAGAGGCAGTCCCTGAAATAGTCTAGTCCCATGTCATGCAGGGTAAATTAAATTAAATTAAATTAAATTAAATTAAATTAAATTAAAATTAAGAATCAGTATTTATATGAATAACTATGGATGTTGAGCATGGAGAGTAGCAAAAAAACCCTTTATGATATCAGAAATACAATATGTACAGTATTTGTTCTCTCTTATGAACTGACTCACAGCTGGTATAATGGAAAGACTGATTATTACTTCATATACCTAATACTGTATTTAAAAATTGAGCTATTTCTTTATGTTGTTGTCTTTTTTCACTTTTTCTGATCATCTTCATATCCTTTTTTTCTTTGTTTCATTCTAATAAACACAATAAAGAAATAATTTAAAAAGAATAGCAATTTAATGCATAAATATCTCCTCTACAAGTTCCCAGGGCAGTGTGGAAAGCAACTTCCATACAGTTAGGCATCATATGAAATGGGCTGTGTTTGTTGGTGTCTGAGTAAATGGGAATAGGAAGAAAAAGGAGCAATAAAACTCATTTGGAGCCACTCTTTTAAGGCTATGGCTGAAATAGAGTGACTGCATTCTGAAGAAAAGTTGTGACAAACATTGCACTTTTCAGATGGTTTCCTTGCTTTAGAGCACTTCCCAAGATAAAATCCCAATCAGATTCAAAAAATGAATGCCCTCGAGTTGTCTGATGAGGTCTTGCCCTGCTGAAGAATATTAAAAGCATAACCCAACTACCTTTCAGAATGACTTGATTTGAGGAAAGGGGAAATTCCTTTCTAGTTGATAAAAAGCTGGATATGGCTTTTTTTTTTTTGCTGAAGAAAAAAATAAAATTTTGATCTCCTTTTTCTTTCATTCTGATGTCCAGGCCCCGGGTTTATATTAAGAAGACATTTGCCTAGCTATGAACTGAGTGAGTGCAGAAGGTTGCTGCTGTAGTGGCTATAGCTCCATTCTTAAAAAAAACCCCACACTATCTGTATTAAAAATGTTTTCAGAGGCTTCTATACTTATGTCTCTATGCAAGCTGCCTATGTGAAAAGTTATCTCTAAAGTTAAATTAATCCATGTGAAGTTTTCTTTGTTGGTGTTTACAGCAGAGGGGTTATTTTTTTCTGGCAGTAAAACATCTTCCTTCATCAGTGTATATTAAATAGGTCTACTTGATATAATTCATTATACTTTAGATTGTCAATGTCTTATTATTATTTAACGTCTGCCTAAAAGGGTTTTAAAAACATTATTAGCGCTCAGTTATAATATTGGATGAATGCTTCTCTGTTAGATAACTTCAAAGAGCCCATATTCACAAAAGTCTGTGAAAAGAGGCTGTCAGTCTGATTCTTATAATCTTTGTTTAGACTGGAGACAGGGCAGATTTAGGTTAGGTGTACCTGAGACACAATCAAATTTCTTGTAAACATTGTTGGTAACTGATGAAGACACACAATCTGAAATTGAGTTTTTTAGGTTTTTTGACATATTCAAAGTTTTGATTAGTTTGTCCTAAAATTCAGAAGAGACCCAGCTTGATGTTGTGATTAAAGTTCCTGGGTTAGAAACCAGGAGACTGTGAATTCTAGTCATCCAGTTTGATGACTTTGGGCAAGTCACTTTCTCTCAGCCATAGATACAAAGCAATGACAAAGCACTTACAAAACTGTTGCCAAGAAAATGGCAGGGACCTATCCAGACAGTTACCAGGAGTCAAGACTGACTTGAAGGAACCAAAAACAATAATAATCAGAAAGTATCACCTTTAGAAAGGTTCTCTGTTGATTATTTTTCTCTCCTTCCAAAATTACCATCAGCAAAAAATAAAAAAACAAAACTGGAATAAACTGGAACTGGAATTTCAGAAACCACAATTTGTATTTGCTACTCTCAAAGTTCTACACAGCAATTGAAGATCTAAGTACTGTATGCTCTTTGTATGCTGTGGAATCAACAGTGGAGAATGCCGATAAAGAGCTAGTACCGAGCTTTCATGAACACACCTGAGATGTGGATTTTTCTAACAGCTTACCCACACTGCCTAGTTACCACACAGCCATGTATTGAGTTCCACCACATAATTGTTTCTCCAGTCAGAAGAGTAAGGAAAAGCGGGAATCCCACACTTTTTTAAAACAAAAGTTTTCAGCTAGCTAAGGAAAGCTAGGTAGCTAGCTAGCTAAAGGAAATAAATTAGTATTTGAAACAAAACCAAATATGTTTCTGTTCAATTTTGAACACATAAACTCTTAAGTGCTAGGTAAAGCTCTTAGCTGTTGGGCTGTTTTAACACAAGTAATAAAGAGAAGGTCTAGAAGTTATTAGTATGCAAGATGACTGACAGAAAAAACTATATTATTATTTTAAAGGTGGTGGTTATGCTTGCATATATATGCATTTTGGTGCATATATGAACCTTACTTTGTTTTTGTGTTTATCTATCTGTCATGTATAGATATACATACTGTATATACACTTATAAAATTATGCATGTCCAGGAAGACCTGATAGGAAGAAGGAAGGTGATTGGACAATGCTTTCCTGGAACAGAAAGGTGGGAGGGCATAGAGAATTTGTTTGATGGGAGGATGTGGTAGCCTACAGTTCAGACTGAATATTTTGCAAACTATTGCCAAAGTGTTTCAGTCCAGACATGTTTTCTTGAAGTTTGAACTTAGGCTGCCATGAGCACAAAAGAGCAGCTTAAATGACAAATGTGTATATGACCTAAGTTTGTAAGGGCTTTACAATTGCCATACTGTTGTAAATTCTCCTTTTCCAAAATTAACAATCAGTGCTATTCCTGTGCCCTGTTGATTTTCAACAGACTTTTAAGCATTAATTACTTCTTATATTCTCCAAAAGTATTTCACAGTTAAAATCCAGATGAGTGTATGTGTTAGCATGGAAGGGGAAAGCTTTCTTGTAATTTCATCTTTACAAGCAATCACAAGTGTAATTATGAAATGCAAAATATCTACACTACTCCAGCAATGAACAATGAGCCTGATAGCTTTACTGTCAAGTCCCTGTCTCTATTGGCATGTGAAGATATTTTTCTGTTCCTTGTTTTTGAGCAAAAAATAAAGCAGGCTACTATGTCTAGACTTCTTTAAATAGTTCGGTGTACCCATGCTTTTCTAATGCATAATTCAACACAAAATGTGCAGTTCCAAGCCACATTTGTACAATTGCAATGGAAGTTTTGTGTAGTTCTGCATTGGCAGTCAAATAGAGTAGTAGGAAGTATCTGTAGTACTTGCATCTCTGCCTAGTGATATCCCTTGGATTAAAATTATCCCAAGGCCTACCAAAAGCAGGAAAGGATAAGTTAAATCAAGTGTGAGCAAAATACTCCATATGCTTAGTGTATTTTTCTATTCTGAAATAATGCTATCACATTAAACGCTCACTGGGTTTTTGCATCCACTCTGTATAGGCTTCAAAATGTTTAGATATCTGAATCTAAGAAAATAAAGTACGCACACACAAATACAAACACTGGTGAGTTGAAACAGCATATGAATAATGATTATATTATGTAGCTCAGTTCTGCATTTTCTATTTTAAAAACTGCTGTGGTTTACAACTTCTATTACGCCCAGTCAGAATTGCCAATAATCAGATTTTAAGCAATCTAGGACAAACATCAGGAAGGATCCAGGATTAAGAAGGGGTAGGCTAGAACCTTCCATGTGGTCCTGTTTTAAGAATATCTAAAAGACAGTAGATTTGAAGCTGCCTGATTATAAGGTTGGCTTGCCATTTACTTTTATTACAGTCGGGGCCAAATTTAAGCATAATACTGTAATAAATGTTACAGAAGTAAAAAGAAAACTGAGATTAAAAAGTGATAATGTGCAATGTTAATACATGTTCAAAAGAGAAGAACTTTGATTATGCTGCTGCATAATCTTTTTTTACTTTTTTTCACTTTTTTGACAGTCATGCCCCATGGACACTACTGACAGTTTTTGCTCTTTTATACGTTTTTTTTACTATTATATTGTTTTATTGTTTTCTGTGTTTTTATTTCTGAACTTTCCAGAATCGCAGGGAGTCGAGCAGTGTATAAACTTAAATAATAATAATAATATTTTAAATGGTTACAAACCTATATTGCTATATAATAGGCTGCTAAGACATTAAAATTCTGATTTCATAATTGCTGAAATATTAAGATGCTTGAGATGTAATGCTATATAGATATAGTAAAACATGAGTGTATCCATAAAATAGTTATCCTACTGTCTCTCAAGTGTGAAAAGTTGTGCTCTACAATTGTTATATGATTCTTGAGTGTACTATAATAGCAACTGTGCCAAATTTCGCAATACTCCTAGAAATTGTTGGGTTGACTTTATTAACTCTAACTTACTAACATATAGACCTTATACTTTTTATCTACTAATCCATTATAAAATAATTTTATAAAAAACCTTTTAAAAATATAATGTAAGAATGCTAGATCCAGTAGAATATTTCTGTTTCTAGTATTTTTTCTTAGCATTACTTGTATGCCAGATATGTTGAAAAGCTGCTGTTATATTTGAACATTTGTATGAGTAAACCCACCACTTCCTTTGCATTCTCCATCTTTCTTGTTTCTGTCTATTACAGTAACCAATTTGCTTTGTGATTTGTACTAGGCATTTTCTGAGAATAGGGTGGGTTTTTTGGGCATTGTGGCTATGACACCTATTTTCAAAATTGTTGCTGGGTATTTTCTGTTGTATGGAGCTGCTGAAAGGCTTTTGCAGTTGTCCAATGCAATAAAACATTTTTATAATGGTAAAAGTAAATGGACATATGAATCTACTTCTAAATCACTATGTAATAGAAGAATAAATCTATACATGGCTTTATCTGAAAATTCTGGTGCAAATACATAAAACTAGAGCTGTAATGTGTGATAATATTATTTATAATAGTATTTTGGTGGAGGAAATAGGGTAGCAAGGAGATTGATGCATGGAGAACTCTATGAAAGGAACAAGAATATGATAAAAAGAGTTTTGGGGATTCCAAAATTTTATTGGAATCCAATTAGAAGTCACTAATTTAATTATTTGTAAAAAATGTTCTCCCTTTTATTTTGAGAAATAATGGACTAGTTTTATATTGTAAATAAATTATACAAGAGAATGTAGTATATCTACCTAAAATAATTCAATAGATTAACAATTATCTGATACATTGAGATAGGTGATATAGGGCTTGACCTAATTTCAAGCAAGTTCAGGCCTCTGTTAAGAGATACCTGCTACCATGAGAAAATACATTGTTAAAAGGGTTGAAATTTACATTGTTTTATGATCTCAAAAAGAATTTTTATAAAATGATGTATCATTGGTACATGACGTCAGAGAAACTGTCTAAAATGTACTGTATAGGGGCACTTCAAATGTATGTTGGAAGTGCGAACAGCATGAAGGGACATTTTATCATGCTTGATGGACATGTAAAAAAGCTTAAAAAATTGGATTCAAATACATACTTTGATACAGAGGATATTAAAGATCAATATTCAGCTGAAGCCAGAACTTTTCCTTTTAGGATTAATGGATAAACAGCTAGAAAAAAGCCATAGAAAACTGTTTCAATATATGATTACTGCAGCAAGATTACTATATGCATTGAGATGGAAAGATTCAACACTACCCACTATGGAGGAATGGTTGGTGAAGTTGGCAGATTTTGCTGAAATGGATAAATTGATTTCTTTGATTAGAGAAAAGACACTATCTACATTTATTGATGACTGGAAGCCTCTTATGGACTTTTTGTGTAAAAATGAAAAAAAATGAACTTGTGATTTATGGTTTTGATGATTAGAGAGGACAGATTATAGAAAGAAGAGTTATATGATATACTGTTAGAGAGGTTAAATATATTGTATTTATAACTGCTGTGAAGAATATTGGAAGTCACTTCCTTATATATTTCTTTTTTTTTTCTATTTTTCCTTTCTTGTACTTTCTGTTTTTTCTTTGATTTCCTTCTTTTCCCCTTTTCTTTCTTTCTTTCTTTCTTTCTTACTTTATATTAGTTTGTGTTAGTTTTTGTTTAATAGCTTTAAATATATATATATATATATATATATATATATATATATATATATATGAGATATCTGCTACCAAGGAAAGAGAAAAGTGAGTCTGAGTTCTGAATGCCTGTAGTATAAACCAACTGCATTATGCACATGATTTGGTTAGGAGTGATATTGAGGATATGTAGTCTGAAATGCAATAAGAAGAAATAATCCACTAGATCTGATTAGTACATTCCAAAAGTAGAGGTAACCTGGGCTGTTTTCACTAGGAAAAAAAAATTGTCGTGTGTAGATGCAGAAATAACACGCCGAGGCCAGGAATCTAGTCTCTAGTGTTTATTGCATACCTACAAGCAGAAATCCTGCTAAACTAACAGTGCCTGAAGATTCCCAAGTATATCAGCTCAACCTAGGGCGGAGCTTTCTTCTGACGTTTGGGGAAATAGGCTAGGCTCTCTGAGCTGCGTGCCCGCTTCTTATCCAGTGCTCCGCCCTCCTCTCTGCTTCCCCTGACAAATATCTAAATTTATTTATGGTACATCTGGCTGAGATTTACATGGGAATTGTCATCTGAGTATCTTTTATTTTGATTTTGTTTCATGTTTATTTTTATTTTGTTTGCTATATTCAGTTTTCAGAGCAGTTTACAAAAACATTACAATTGAAGTGAAAAGTAAAAACATTAATTAAAAGATTTTAATATAATAAGAAATATAAAAGTATTCAGGTAATAAACTGTTCAAACTATCGAACAGTGGCACTTATTTCACATGCCAGTAAGGTAATGCTCAAGATCTTACAAGGTAGACTCCAGCAATTCATGGAGGGAGAATTGCCAGAAGTACAAGCTGGGTTTAGAAAAGGCAGAGGAACTAAAGACCAAATTGCCAATATCCGCTGGATAATGGAGAAAGCCAGGGAGTTTCAGAAAAATTTCTATTTTTGTTTTATTGACTATTCTAAAGCCTTTGACTGTGTGGATCATAACAAATTGTGGCAAGTTCTTGGTGGTATGGGGATACCAAGTCATCTTGTCTGCCTCCTGAGGAATCTGTATAACGACCAAGTAGCAACAGTAAGAACAGACCACAGAACAACGGACTGGTTTAAGATTGGGAAAGGAGTACGGCAGGGTTGTATACTCTCACCCTAGCTAGTCAACCTGTACGCAGAACACATAATGCGACGTGCTGGACTTGAGGAATCCAAGGCTGGAGTTAAAATCGCTGGAAGAAACATTAACAATCTCAGATATGCAGATGATACCACTTTGATGGCTGAAAGCGAGGAGGAGCTGAGGAGCCTTATGATGAAGGTGAAAGAAGAAAGTGCAAAAGCTGGGTTGCAGTTAAACCTCAAAAAAACCAAGATTATGGCAACGAGCTTGATTGATGACTGGCAAATAGAGGGAGAAAAAGTGGAGGCAGTGACAGACTTTGTATTTCCAGGCGCAAAGATTACTGCAGACGCTGACTGCAGCCAGGAAATCAGAAGACGTCTACTTCTTGGGAGGAGAGCAATGACAAATCTTGATAAAATAGTTAAGAGCAGAGACATCACACTGACAACAAAGATCCGCATAGTCAAAGCTATGGTATTCCCCGTAGTACCTATGGCTGCAAGAGCTGGACCATAAGAAAGGCTGAGCGAAGGAAGATAGATGCTTTTGAACTGTGGTGTTGGAGGAAAATTCTGAGAGTGCCTTGGACTGCAAGAAGATCAAACCAGTCCATACTCCAGGAAATAAAGCCAGACTGCTCACTTGAGGGAATGATATTAAAAGCAAAACTGAAGTACTTTGGCCACATGATGAGAAGACAGGATACCCTGGAAAAGAAGCTGATGTTAGGGAAAGTGGAGGGTAAAAGGAAGAGGGGCCGACCAAGGGCAAGATGGATGGATGATATTCTGGAGGTGACGGAGTCGACCATGGAGCTGAGGATGGTGACGGCTGACAGGAAGCTCTGGCATGGGCTGGTCCATGAAGTCACGAAGAGTTGGAAGTGACTGAACGAATAAACAACAAACAATAAACTGTACATATATTATTCAAGCATTGGAAAAAAGATAATTGCCTGCAACTAAAATGACATCCAAGTAAGTACCTGGTAAATGTTGGTATGTAGAGTATTTAATGGGTGGGATGCCTCTAGTTGTTTGAATATTTTCTCTACTTGTTTGAATATTTATGATGGGGAATCAAACCAAGGAGCAAACGAAGGTTTCTTCTGCTTCCATGTTGTCTAATGATGGGAGCAAAGGACGTTTGTGATGGGCTTCTTAATTACACAGAGGAAGGTTACAACATATTTTATGCTTTTTAATTCTGTTGAAAACTATTGTTTTAACTACTGAGGATCTTTCCCTTTTGAGCCAGTGGATTAATGTGTTTATTCACATCTTATACAAGCATCAGTTTCATATGTCAGACAGTAGGCAGCATCTAAGAAGAGCATCTTCTGACAACATAACTGGATAGGTAATAGTGGTTCACCAGCCAAAAATGGTAGCAATCTGTCCTTCCAGTGAAAAAGATGGTTCAATAACAACCCCACCATAAATATACTAAAATTAGCATATTGTTTAACACATTCAGAAGCATTCTCCATGGCCAGTTCCACTGTGAAGCAGAATAGTCAACTGTCTTCAGCAGCAGTTTTAATTGTCATGAAAGAGCAGCATATTGCTAGTTATTCTATCTGTTATTGCATTTTAGTACTGGTAAAAGGCATTTGTTGAATTATCTACTTGATGTGCCCAAACAACTTAGCTATTTGCTGCTCTGCCTTGGCCAGCAAAACCTCTTGGGCATGCCTCTTGGTTATGCAAATAGAAATAGTTTTTCATGGACTTCACCATGGGCTAAACTTCAGCAAAAGCAAAACACAGAGTATGCCCATAATTATTCACATCAATAGGCTTATGAGAATCTTCACCAATTCCATTTTAGAAAGCTAACAATTTTGAATAATTTCAGCAATTGAATTCCAGGGATAGGTATAAATGACAGACATTGACATCCCATCAAGATATTAAAAACAAAATATTACAGCTTTGTTGAAGAAAATATTTTGGATGTGCCCATAAATATGCACAGCCGTACATAAGTGGAAAGTAAAGATCAACTTCTGCAAGGCCAAATCAGTTTTATAATATCATTTAGGAATGCTGAATAAATGCATGAATGGCTACATGTAGACCCTTCCTCAACTCCCAGGATCTGAAAGTCATGCCGTTTATCTGAAAGTAATGCCATTTATCATTTATCATTATGAACCAGTTTTCCTCTTATAATGGGTCATGATGCCATTATTATAATTTGCATGCTCCACTACAGTGATTATAAAGGGATATTGGAATTTGAATATCATTTTACTTACATTTAAGAAAATAGGCATATGCTACTAAATATCATCAGTAAGGGAAGGATTGGGTAATCATAGCAATGTTTTCTAAAAATGCTGGCTTTTTTCAGATCAATCTATGAAATCAGATTTAGTTGATATATACCTATCACCTACACCCATTGCTGCTCAAGTATCTTTTCTCCAGTCTTACTACACTGTTGTCGTCATCATTCCAATTTAATACATCTATCAGAGCCATTTGAATGTATATGCTTATCAATAATTAAGTGTGGCAGTGCCTTTACACTATTTTACAAAATAAATAGTTTCTTGTTGGAATTGTTATGCCATAACTTGCTCTAAATATTTTGTCCTCAGTAGTCCACTTTTGGCTACATTGGTATATATCTCTCTCTGTTTTTAAAGAAAACCATCCTTGGTCAAGAAAACAGTTTTCTGTAGTTCCTTATAAAGCAAATCACACTGTTTCCACTCTTAGCAGCTTGGATCTTGAGATCAAGGAATTTTTCTGAAGACAAGAGAGTCAGTCTATTGTGAAAGTTAGCCCTTCTCCTTGTCAAAAGACTTTACATGCTCTGTTGCTAGGAAGCTAGCCACCCCAGAAAAACAGTTGAATGTAATACTAGGAACACAGACATTTCCCTTATTCTGAGTTACACTAGTGGACCATATATTCGCTAACTGTCTGCAATTTTCCAGCATTTGACTGGATTTTTTTCTTAACTTAAACTGGAAATGCCACTTTAGTTGAATCTGGGACCTTCCTTATACAAAGCATGAGCTTTGCAATTGAGTTAGAACCAGCTCCTTTCTGTTTATTTGTCTGGTGTCTGATAGTGACCTAAGCACTATGTAAACTGTTAGAGAGGACACTCACCTATTTGTGGTACCTGAAATATATTACTTGGTAAGGTTAAAAGGTTAAAAGGGGCGTGGTGGCTCAGCGGGTAAGACGCCAGGCTTGTTGATCGGAAGATTGCAAGTTCGGAGGTTCGAATCCCTAGCCCTGCGTGCAGAGTGAGCTCCTGCACTAGCTCCAGCTCTTGCCAACCTAGCAATTCGAAAGCATGCAAATGCAAGTAGATTAATAGGTACCACTTCGGTGGGTAGGTAACAGCGTTCTGCGCGTGTCATGCGGCCACATGACCGTGGAAGCGTCTTCGGACAATGCTGGCTCTTTGGCTAACAAACGGAGATGAGCACCGGCCCCTAGAGTCGGACACGACTGCACAAATGTGCGGGGGGTACCTTTACCTTTACTTAAGGTTAAAAGGAATTTCTCATATCCTTTTCTTGTTAGATAATCTTCATAGTTTGGTCTATTTACTGTAGACTTTTTAATTTGCTTTGAGCAGTAGCTGGATTTAACAGCCTAGATTTAAAACAGCCTTTAACAGCCTAGATTAAAAACAGCCTTTAACAGCCTAGATTAAAACAATTATGTTGGCAAGCCTTTGAAGTTCTGGATATTAAATGTAATCATTATTACCACACATAGGCATTATGGAGCCTTGATAACTAGGAATAGTTCTGAACTTCAATCCTACCTTGTGAGGATTGTATTCTGATCAATTTATTCTTGCCAAGTCAGGAATAGGTTTCTCATATTAAGATTTTTTAAAACTAACTATTATTTATTTATTTAATTTTTATCCCGCCTTTATTTTTTTATAAATAACTCAAGGCGGCGAACATACCTAATACTCCTTCCTCCTCCTATTTTCCCCACAACAAGAACCCTGTGAGATGAGTTGGGCTTCTTTATGCAAAATTTTGGAAAACTCAGACTTTACCAAATTGATGGACATGGCAGAAAATGATAAACTGACTTGTTTATTGAAAGAAAACTCAAGTTGTTGATATCTCAAAGAGTGGAAACCATTGATGGACTATTTGCGAAATGCAGGAGGGGCGAAGCTTACATGGGGTTTTGAAGATTAGATTAAATATAATAGGGTATATTAGACAAAGAATTATTTCTATCGCATGAAAAACTAAAATTTAAGGCAGATTCTTTTATTTACATGACCAGAGATAGATTGGAAGTTACCTATTTTTCGTATCTTTTTCTTTCTTTTACTTTACTACACTTTTTCTTTCCTTTTTCTTTATTTTGTATTTCTATCTCTTTTTCCGTTTCTAAATTTTAACTATGTATTTTAAAATTGTAATAAAATTTATTTAAAAAAAACTAACTATTAACTACAGGTTAAACATTTCAGACATAAATAATCATTTGTGCCTGTTATAATGGGGCGCGTGGTAGCTCAGCGGGTTAAACCGCTGAGCTGTTAGTCTGCCGACCATAAGGTAGGCAGTTCGAATCCGCGTGGCGAGGTGAGCTCTCGTCACTAGCCCCAGCTCTCTGCCAACCCAGCGATTCGAAAGCTAAATAGCAAGTAGATAAATGGGTACCACTCACGTGGGGCAATATGCTGGCATCCTGTCGGGGAGTCGCCTCGGAGCGGAAGACGGAGACGGAGATCTGGAGAAGCCGGAATGGCAGTTGAGGACGGCGGCAGAGGACGACGGATCCCAGTTACAACTTCCGGGATGTCAGCAGCCGGCTCCAAAAAGCGAGGCATTCTGGGACTTGTAGTTCCGATGCCTGGAAAAGAAGAGCCGGTTCCCTCACCCCCTCCCTATCGCACGGGTACTGTAATGTATATGATATGACTGTATAAAAATTGAATTTACATGATTGTAAGCCGCCTAGAGCCCTCCATTAGGGAGGGGATAGGCGGGGTATAAATAATATAAATAATAATAATAATAATAATAATAATAATAATAATAAAGATAAAAATAGTTTTGACAATGATACAGTGAGCAAACTAGTTTGGAATATGAATATTGCAAAAGAAAGTCCTAGCTGATGCTAGGGAAAGTGGAAGGCAAAAGGAAGAGGGGCCGACCAAGGGCAAGATGGATGGATGATATTCTGGAGGTGACGGACTTGACCGTGGGGGAGCTGGGGGTGGCGACGGCCGACAGGAAGCTCTGGCGTGGGCTGGTCAATGAAGTCACAAAGAGTCGGAAGTGACTGAATGAATAAACAACAAAAAAAGAAACTCTACATTTGTAGATAGATAGATAGATGATAGATAGATAGATAGATAGATAGATAGATAGATAGATAGATAGATAGATATTCTCATATAATTCCTCCTCAAGAAACCTTCCCTGGACCCTACAATCCTGGGCAATTTTCGCCCAGTCTCCCACCTTCCCTTTTTAGGAAAGGTGGTTGAGAAGGTGGTGGCGTTGCAACTCCAGAGGATTCTGGATGAAACGGATTATCTGGACCCCTTCCAGTCAGGTTTCAGGCCAGGATATGGGACGGAGACCGCATTGGTCGCACTTATGGATGATCTCTGGCGAGAGCGGGATGGAGGGAGTGCATCCATCCTTGCTCTCTTAGATCTCTCAGCAGCTTTCGATACCGTCGACCACGGTATACTTTTGGAGCAGCTCGAGGAGTTGGGGGCGGGCGGCGTGGTTTTGCGCTGGTTCGCCTCCTTTCTCCAGGGCCGTTCCCAGTCGGTGTTGATAGGGGAGGAGAGAGCTGACCCGCAACCCCTGACTTGTGGGGTGCCGCAGGGGTCGGTTCTCTCTCCACTCCTATTTAACATCTACATGAAGCCACTGGGCGAGATCATCCGTCACCACGGGATGAGGTATCACCAATATGCTGATGATACCCAGTTATACATCTCCGTCCCGGGTGAAGTAAGTGATGCGGTCAATGCCTTATCTCAGTGCCTGGAGGCTGTGGGGGTCTGGATGGGGAACAACAGGCTTCAACTGAACCCTGGTAAGACGGAGTGGCTGTGGATTGATGGCCCCCCTGGATCCGGGAAGTTGTCATCTTTGGTTCTGGGGGGGGTTGCACTACCCCACTCGGATCCAGTGTGGAATCTGGGGGTCCTCCTGGACTCGCGACTCCTGCTCGAAGAGCAGGTGGCAGTCGTGGCCAGGAGGGCCTTTGCACAGCTGCGAGTTGTGCGCCAGTTACGCCCTTTCCTGGATCGGGAGGCCCTCCGAACAGTCACTCACGCCCTTGTCATCTCCCGTATAGACTATTGTAATGCGCTCTACATGGGGCTACCCTTGAAGAGTATCCGGAAGCTTCAGCTGGTGCAGAATGCAGCGGCGCGAGCAGTTATGAGTGCCAGAAGATCGGCACATGTAACACCTCTGCTAGGCGAGCTGCATTGGGTGCCAGTTTGCTTCCGGGTCCAATTCAAGGTGTTGGTGATTACCTTTAAAGCCCTACATGGCATAGGACCAGGGTACCTGAGGGACCGTCTCGTCCCGATAACGTCGACCCGCCCCACCCGTACATGCAGGGAGGGCATGCTTCGGACCCCCTCAACAAGACAATTCCATCTAGCGGGGTCCAGGAGGCGTGCCTTCTCTGCGATAGCACCCGCCTTGTGGAATATTCTGCCCCCGGAGGTGAGACTGGCCCCCTCCCTCCTGGCCTTTCGGAAGGCCCTTAAGACCTGGCTCTGCCACCTGGCCTGGGACGACGGAGGTGGTAGTGCCTCCTGGGGTTGGCTGGCCCCATAGCTCTACTATCTATTCTGCGGGTCCAAGCCCATCCTGGATTTTATTTTATTATGTTTTGTTTGTGTTTTTAGATATTTTGTATAGTTTTTAAATTTTTATTTATTGTAACCCGCCCAGAGTCCCTTGCATGGGAGATGGGCGGGGAATAAATTTGAATAATAAATAAATAATTAATAATTAATAATTAATGTCATATAGATACTCTTTTCCGGTTCTCATTTTTTTTTTAATTTGGTCTACTCCAGACTTAATTTTAAAGTGTTGTTTTAAACGTTTTTCTATTAAGGGGCAAAATTAACTAAGCAAGAAATTATTTTGAATTTATCCTACTTTTATGAAGTTAGAAAATGAAATTAGAAAAAGTAGATACAATTAAATTTAAGTTTTTATTTTCATTGTGGTATTTGTACACTTATCAAACCCCTCAATAGTGCATTCCTTGATTATAGGAAGTGAGGAAATCAATCCTATTTATAGAAATTACAACTTAGGCAATTTTTGAAGTTTTATTTGTACTTTTAAAATTTGTACGTTTTAGTGCTATGATCTGCCCATGCAGTCCAATCAAGAAACAATGCCTCCTGATTTTCTAGCATTTTTCACAACTGAGAAACCAGCCAAAGAAAAGTGACAATGCACACTGTCTGTATACACTTATCCCACAAGGCTGATCTGGCATTCCTTTAATTTAATAGGATTAAGTCATAGAAGACAATATGCCAGGGATATCTGCACTCTATGATCCAATTAGAAAACTTATTCTGATAATTACAAACTACCAACCACTGTGCCAACATCTTTGTTGTATTTATCGAAGTTGCACTGTGTATTCTCAACTCTCATAGCTCCTGTTCTATCTGATTCTGTACATGGAAACCACTTCTGACACTCCTGACTTCAATTTTGTTATATTGTTCAAGGGGCCTGTTCTTTTCTCTATCATGCTGGCTCTCATTAAATATTACAGCACTTCAGTTTCGTTCATTGTAATGTATGCATTTGATCTACCTGGTGAGAAACACTTATGGGATATTTGTAGAATAATAAACAAAGCCATTGTTAGATGTTGAGCTAAATATAGCTTTCATCCGTGTACTAACAGCATTATATATTACTCATATGCAGAGGTCAGAAACCTTTCTTCCTCAGTTGGAGGTGTTTTGCTGAGTGAATACAGATATTTGATTTTTTTAAAAAAAGTTTGCATCTAACTATGGAACAAGAACTATTCTTCATATATAATGTAAAACCTAAAAATGACTGCCAGTGTGCTATTGTTGTTTAAGTAATAACAACACTAATCAGGTTTTTTTAAAAGAAGATGCTGAATGATATGACCTTAAACATTTCAGTTTTATCTGTGAGCAGAGGGTGTGGGAATAGCAGCCCAGGAGCAGTAGTGCTTTTAACCCTGCATGGAAGGAAAGGCTGCCAGACTTTCTTTGTTATTTCAGAAATGTATATGCTGCCAGTACTCCTGTGATTCATCACAGTATACCTCAGCCTCAATGCAGAATAATCCAGGCCTGAAGATTGTACAGTACCTCTAGAGAAGGAGAAGTCTTTTTAGAGAGCTTTCCCTTTTTCTTAGGAACTAAGTAAGCATGCACACTCCACAGTCTGGAACATGAGTAAGATCATTCCAGCAGCTAGACTAAAAGCCGACCCTCCCTACCCCCAGCCCACTCAACCAAAATCAAATAAATCAAATCTGATTTCCAACTTGGTACACTTTATTAAAGACTTCAGCAGAAAGAAGTAGGAAATTTTAAGGTGGTTAAGTTTAAAATGCAAGAAAACTGGAACATTACTAAGAGCTAATTGATGATATTTACAGGAGAATTCCATGAAGTAGTTTTAGATGACTAGATCAAGTGTCTTCTAAGTGAATCCTACATTACCTGCATAGCATAAGGCTCAGTCATAGGAAAGTCAATTGTGAATGTGGGTTTCTGTAAGTTTCATTCTAGGAGTACTTGTGTATGCCTAAACAAGTACAAACTAAACAACAAACTAAACAACTTTAGTTTAGATTAGAGAAGTCACCTAGTAAATGAGAAATGGAAGTCTGGATTCATCACAAAACATAATTTAATCATATTTCTATATAAAAAAGGAAAATTCTGTAATATTTTCTGAGGCTTTTCTTTTCTTCCCAAAATATTCATTTTGGTTTTCATTGCAAAACAGCATAGCATCTTTCATAATGCTCTACATCTAGTGTCAAGATATTAGGAAAAAAAGTGGTAACTACCAAAAAAGTGGTGGAATATATTTGGAGAAAAATCTACAAAATATCCTTTGCAGAAGTGATGGGAAAAAGAAAATCTTGTAAATTTTTACAGGAAATGTGTCTTCTAAGACACTTCAGCTCAGTTTTTACTCTGAAGTTGAATATCCAAATAACAGACCTTCAATACAGTTAGTAAGTAATCAGTGTTATGTATCACATAGATACTATTATCCATGAGAAGTTTAATTGCCCATCATCTCTTCATTGTTATGCATTGTCTGCATATGGTCTGATGAGTATATTCTAAAATCTGTTGCCATTTCAAGGCACTTATCTTCAACTGTGAATATGCAGTTTTTACATCTGGAGAGGACAATTACAGACGTTTATGGCTTCTTGTATGCTACTCTTATTCTCTATACTTTATTGAAAACTAAGGCTGAAAATAAAGCATATTTTGGGTCAGTCACCCATAATGTATAGCTCTACAAAGAACTTCCTACACCTGCACATATGTAACATACTTGAGAACAGTCTAAGTAAATTCTTTTAGCCTAGGGCAATGCTTCTCAACCGTGACAATTTTAAGTTGTGTGGGCTTCAACTCCCAGAATTCCATAGCCAGCATTCTGGCTGGGGAATTCTGGGAGTTGAAGTCCACACATCTTAATGTTGCCAAGGTTGAGAAACACTGGCCTAGGAATAGCAAAGAAAACAATGGAGCCATATACTGTACCATTTCTTCTTCCAATATGTGATCAGCAACAGAGTGGACCAATTATGTTCCTTTACTATAGTGTTTACCAATTACGTTCCTTTACCATAGTGTTTACCAAACATGTCCTCCAGATACATATCACCATATTCCTATAGCAGCGTGGTGGGTCCTAGCATGAAGTTTCTCCATTGCCCCACATTCCTTTATCAAATATCATGTAAAATCATTATTTTGGAAAATACAGGCCAAATTATAGCATTGAACTGTAGCAAATTTTATCAAATTTTCAGTAATTAAAATCCTGTTAAATGTGCTGCCTCGGAACAAAAAAGAACTTTGTCATGATAGTAACCTTTCCTTTTTTTTTCAGGGTTCCTTTTTTCCTATTGTATAAAATTCTCAGCTTGATGTAGAGAAATGTTCTTGTATACTTTATTTTTTCAATACAATATATACTTTATTATTTATTTATTTAGACCACTGCTTCTTCACTGGAAGAGTCGAACAACTGTTTTAAATAGATAAACTGCTTAGTTCTCTCAGTTTATTTTACAAGAAATTGTTTGATTGTATTTATGCCTTATGATAATTTCATAAGTTGTAAGAGAATGTTTCTGTCAATGATAAGTGAATTCTTTGCTGCTTGTTTGCAGCATGGATATATTGTAAAGTACTCATTGCAAATTTGCCTGAAATCCTTGACAAAATAAATGTTTATAATTAGAGTAATTGTGCCTTTGGCCCTTATTTCATAAGCATATCAAGACTGTAGTTATTCTTCAGCTAAGCTATTAATATTATTATTACTGCACTGGTAAAACTTGTAATTATTAAATAAATAAATAGACAATAAAAGTGCAGTGGAGTATCAGTTTCTTTCAGAAGACATTCTTTGATCTTTGGGGGTCTAGACTTTTAACCAAGATTGCATATTATAAGGTGGTATATTATATTTTAAGCTGATTAAAATATTTGATTTGTGTTGATACATTATTCACCGATGTTTGTAATTTATTTACTGTAATTTCGTATTTTGTAGAATGTGTGATTTCCTGTATTTTATTTTGATATTATTTCTCTGTATATTACAACCATTTTCTTCTGTAAACTTTTAGTAATTATTATGAAGATGATTATCAGTGCTTGCTTTGAAAGAAAAGTGTAGGGACCCCCTTCCTCTTTAGCGCCTAGTTGTCAGATTGGACATCTGAGGACTGAATGGAGTAGTATTAAGTTACGGTATCTTCTTTCCCAGTGATGTCCTACCCTTCCTACTTGGAGCCAGAAGCAGTAACAGATAATAAATATTCTCCCTTTGTTAATAGCAAATTTATATCCTGTCTTTTCACCAAGAAACAATGGTAAAGGCAACTAACAAGGCAATAAAAATAATGAGATTAAAATATAATTATTAGTGTATAGTTGTATAATTAAAAATAAATAAAAACAAGCCATTAAAGCAACAAAAACAATCAGCCCCCACTTCTAAATCCCCAATCCAACACAAAGAACTGTCTTAATAATGTGTTTACTTATTAAGTAAATGTTACTTATTTAAGGATATCAGAATGGAAACTAAGGCAAGGATTTCTAAAGTTTGAGATCAGTCACAGAGAAAATGTTTTTTTATATTCCCCCTATATATATATTTCCACTGGTGTTGGGACCAAGTAGAAAACCTCTGCTAAAGATCTAGTTAAAAAAAAAGGTAAAGGTTCCCCCCACACATTTGTGCAGTTGTGTCTGACTCTAGGGGCCGGTGCTCATCTCCGTTTGTTAGCCGAAGAGCCAGCACTGTCTGAAGACGCTTCCACGGTCATGTGGCCGGCATGACGCACATGGAATGCTGTTACCTACCCACCGAAGTGGTACCTATTCATCTACTTGCAATTGCATGCCTTCGAATTGCTAGGTTGGCAAGAGCTGGGGCGAGTGCGGGAGCTCACTCCGTCACGCAGGGCTAGGGATTCGAACCTCCCAACTTGCGATCTTCCGATCGGCAAGCCTGGCGTCTTACCCGCTGAGCCACCATGCCCCAAAGATCTAGTAATTTCTACTTTATTGAATTTTAAATATACTGTAAGACATTTCAAGGATTTTGATTGTTAAATAGGCAATAAAAATGTCAAATATGTATTGTTTTTTGTATGTAAGAAACATGTGCTGTTGAGTCTGGAGAATCTATTTTCTTTTGCTTTTTTCTAGTAATGTTGAGCTGAATGTAGTACATGCATACTATTTATTTACTGACTTTTTACAAGCATAATAAGCAAATAAAGAAATAAAAGGTCTGTATATGCTGTACATTACTGTATATGCATGCAGCCATTATAAGTTGGGTTAAGAAAATAGCTAGATTACCACTGATGCTGTGAAATGTAACTCTAAAACAACTGGTTAGCAATGGGTGTTGAATGAGATTTGTTCTAAAATAAGTGCATAACCTCTACTATATCTATAGTTAGTTAGGAATAGTTCCCAATGACCTCAAAGGGATTTTCTCTGAGTGGGCATGCCACTTAATAGAGGTAGTATTCTGGCACCCATAAAAGTTCCTGTTTAATTAATCAAATCCATTCCAATATAAGCTACTACTTCTTTTTTATATGTGATCCTTAAGATCACTATATCAGTTTTCCCTTTCTGCAGTATGAGATGGATTTATTTCAAGAAAATTTGAAAGGATATTCTCCCCTGTAGATCCAGAATATGGAAATCTATAGAAATATACCTATGGTACTTTTAAATATTTTGTATCAGGAGACATTTTTTCTGGCAACTGAGTGGCTTTGGATCATAAAGAATGTATCTTTCTATCTTCAGGGACCATATAACTCTCTTGAGTTTCTCTGCAGTTGCATTTAGAATTCCTTTCTTAATTGTAACTATACAACATACAGAGCTAATTCTTAAAACGTATAAAACCTAATGTAATTGATTAAGGATGAACAGACAGGGATAAGAGATTTAGCTGTGGATACACAGCAAACAGAATATGCTATCTAAGTACCCTTTCACTGGTTAAATATAGAACTGCTGGCTTTCTCAAAGACTAGTATTTTATCTATGAGAGAAAGACTAGTTTTCTGGAATGCATATTGTAGGCATGCACCTAAGAAGTATTGTTAGTTACTAACAACAACAAGAGTTGTGTTGTTTCTGTAGTATCTCTTGCCTATCCTTCATGAACTTTGAAGCACAATTTACAGTTCTGTCTAGATACTTAATAAATAAATATGATTTCTGAATTTATCAAAACAGTAAATCAAAATTGTCAAATTTCACTTAAGTGTTATGGCAAACATGACATTTCTGGAACCTAAGCGCCTCTCCTCCCATAATGTATAACTCAGCTTACCTCCTTCCTCCCATCCTTATATTGTACATTTCCATCCCATACATTTTGGCTGGGAGTGGCTTGTCAAAAAACTGGCTAAGTTCATACACTTTACTAAGTGGATGTCATGTTTCATTTGGTTTAATGTGATGTGTGAATCCAGCCATTTACAAATCATGATTATGTTTAGAATGTTATGTAATTGTGATTTTATCAAATAAACCATGGCTGCATAACATGCTAAGCATAAATATAAACTATGGTTAATTAAACTATGGATGTAGTTTATTTGGTATGTTAAAAGTCTAATTTAATAACCTGTGTGAGATATACAGTATGTATATATACACACAAACACACATAACATACATACACACTCCATCCATCCATCCATCCATCCATCCATCCATCCATCCATCCATCCATCCATCCATCCATCCAAATAAAGCTTGACATTTATCATAACTGTGGTCACAATGAGAAATTATTTCCATGTAAGCATACCTAACATTATGTGATATATTTGGTATGCTTACATGTTTGCTAATAAACTGTAGATTAGTCTTAGACAGGTAGAGAACTCTCTCAGACTCTTAATTTATTGGAATAATTCATTAGTGAGCAATTTCCACCCAAGACAGTCACAGGTAAATCCCATAGTGAGACTGCTAATTAAAGCAGCAATATGTAGGAAGCGTGCTAATGAAATGCTAGACAAGTTGCAGACCAATCCAATATAATCTTGAATCTTAAGTGCCATTATTTATCTTCACAAAGGTATCAGTAAATTCTGCAAACTTTGCAGTAAAAGTATCTATGAGGATTAAGTTCACTATAAATCTATTAGCTATTGAAAAGTCTATGTACATGACACTAAAAATACAGGATTAACAAAATCTAATATCTAGATTGGATCATATAGAAAACAAAGGGCATAATGGCATCATGCAGTGGCAATTTTATAATGCCACCACAATGTGTACAATCAGTGGTCCTAATACAGCTATTTAGGATTAAAAAGAAACACTCGCTATTATGGTGCTCCCCAAAAGCACTGTTCCTGCCAAAATCACTCAAATAATGTCAGCTTCATCAACATAATCATGTAGCCATATGCAGGAGAAGAGTGACCCTCCTGGTTAGACATGTCAAACTTTTTCAGTATATGCTTCGAAGAGATATATCATTTGAGCAACTTTGGCAGCAGTCCAACATATTATTTCGAGGGAGAGCAGCACTGGGTAATCAAAAACTAAAATACCACGAAGAAGCAGGAAAAATCACATATGTCATATATATGGTTGGCAAATTCATATTCATAGGACACTTTTTCTATAAACCTGACCTCAACCCTTTCTATGCAAAGGTCATTATTAAAAGACAGTGTAACTATTGCAGTCCTTGTGCTATGCCAGAAATGTATGGTAGTTTCTGCTTTTAATTCCTTCCTCTGCCTAGTTTATTTAGATGCAGGAGCACTGTAGAGGAAAATAATTCCTAGAGTGATTCTCAGTGTAATAATAATCATTTGTAACTGTAACAAATTAGTGACAAAATTCTAGTTTAATGTTGATGGCTCTGGTCTGCATTGTAAATGCAGGCTATCTTCTTTACAGATCACTTGCAAAAGGGGAAGCCAATATCACAAGTGTCCTATGTTTTAAAAGCAGGAAAAGCTAAGTGATTACAATGCTCACATTCATTGTTAAAGGTTATAAACCAATGCAAGTTTTTAAAATTGAAAAGTGTATTTTAATGTTTTTAGAATATTACAAATATTTTTAAACCTCTTGTATCTGGCCACCCTATTGGAGGTACCCAAATTCAACTAACTGGAATTTTAATAGGCCATATTTATGGTTTGCCTTCTACAGAAATATCATTTTTCTGTATTGCCAACAAATTAATATAAATTGCAGGATAATCAGAGAACTATTTCAAAGTAAAGATATTTGGGATTGAGTAGGTTGGAGCCTTTTTGTCTCCTTATAAATAAGGTATTTCATATATATGCTATAGATTATAATAAGCATTGCATGCAAACTGATAATTGTATGCCAAATGTTGGTATCTCAGTAAATCATGTAAGCTTGTTTGCAATACCTTCCAAATATTTATTTCTAAAGCTTTTCTTATTTAAAAACTATTGGCAAGGACGGTACATGCGGAATTGTTAAGAGAAAATGTGATTACTGCAACTAACACTGAAAATGATCTAATCTCATATTTTTGACATAAAATGTGGTTGATCTTTTATTAAAAGTAATGATTGGTGCTAACAGTTAAAAAAAACCCTCAATTGCAATGCATCTTCAGAATATTTTGAAAATGATTTGTCTTTTATCTTCTTTTTGTGGATGTTTTCTTCTATGGCATTTCCTTCTCTAATATATTTTTTTATAAGCACAGAAAAGTTTTTATAGCACTTCTGTGATTTCAGAAATGTTTTCCCATGTTGTCTTTGGAAAGAAACTATGTCACAGGCTGTATTTAAATCCATAAGCAGATACAGGAAGAGTGTATGGTGTACTACTCCTTACTAAAGGTGCATAGCCAAGCAAAAGTACAATATGTCTTTTGTATATATTATGTGAGTAGCAATTAAATTGAATTAAACTAATCCTCGTTTTCAATTAACTAGGGAGAAAAGGTAGCTGATAACATCTATACAGAGGGAACAATTGTCATAGCAGGATGATAGCTAGAAAGAATTGTTATTGGGTATTGCACACACAAACACATGCCAGTATACCTTTTTCAAAAATAGTACATACACCTTTTTGTTTGTTTTTAAATCATAACAAAATTGTATATGAAGTGATCAATCAAACAATGTGATGAGAGTTGTGATTTATCAGTTAATGCAAGTAGCAGATTAATAAGGTTAGTAATAATGTGCCACTTAATCTAGAAAGAAGCTATAAGGTTGAGGTTTTTGTTTCTTTGTCTGCTTTTTGATAAAAAAAGGTAAAGGTTCCCCCCGCACATTTGTGCAGTCGTGTCCGACTCTAGGGGCCGGTGCTCCTCTCCGTTTGTTAGCCGAAGAACCAGTGTTGTCTGAAGACGCTTCCACAGTCATGTGGCCGGCATGATGCACACAGAATGCTATTACCTACCCACCGAAGTGGTACCTATTAATCTACTTGCATTTGCATGCTTTCGAATTGCTAGGTTGGCAAGAGCTGGGGAGAGTGTGGGAGCTCACCTAGGATTATTTTGCACAAAAGGGAAATAAAGATTTTATTTCTTGCCCTATATAAATTACTTCAGCTTCAACATCCTTATTTATGAGTAAAAGTGAATGAATTAAAAAGGATTTACCTCTTGATAATGGTGAATGTGTGTACTATATGTCTTTGTTATTATGCATGTTGGAATAAGTCCTTTTGAGAAAGTGAACTTCAGACTTTTGACAGGGAAAATAAACACATACATCCATACATTCAAATAAATCCACACACATACATCTTAATCATAAATTTCACTGTATAGAGAGTTGTTCATAAGCAAACAGAAATGTTCACATACAGTGACACAATCCATGGGTACCAATGTCCCTGCAGATTATCTCCCTGGGTGCCCATTGAACTCCAAACCTTAATTTTTTCCAAGATTTTCTTACATTACAAAAATTTGCTGAGAGTGCCCACAACATGTTCGAATTTCCAAAGGTGTACAGAACCTGAAAAATGTTGCCTATTAAGAGTAAATCTTGCTGAGTTCAGTGGTCATTCTTTAGTAAGACTGTTTACAGTTTAACACCTAAATGCAAAGGTATCTTAACTTTAGTATATTCAATGGAAAGAACGCTTGCCATTTTCTCTTATTTTCTATATTCACTTGTGTCACCTCTAAAACGTCTCTGGAGAATTCAGAGCTGATAAGTAACTTTGGATGGAGCACAAAGAAATTATTTAATATTGGTTATAAGAGGGATGGGGATTTGTATACTTTAACTTTTTTTTTTAAAGATCCTGCTTCACAGGACAATGACAGAGTGATTTTAATTTTTGACAGTTATTAGAAAATGTGGAAATCCACCAGCTCCTGAATTCTTGAACTCAGCAAGGACAGAGTTATTATAGGGCAGCAATTAACAGCTATATTTATTCTTCATGTCATCATCAACAACTTCTCTATTTTTTATTGTACTTCCTATCAAGCAACTAGCAGTCTCAGAATTCAAGGAGGAATTTCCTAACTTTGCATGCAAGAGAACTATGCAGAGACAGTAATAAACGGCAAATTAGTAGTGAAAATACGTAATTCCCCAAGGATGATTCAAATCCGTCCATTAAGCTATTTCCATTTAAGTATGTGTTAGTTGCTCAAAACTTACCCATGCACTACCTGAATTCTCTTATCCTCATTCCTGACCTAAATACTACGATAGACAATTTGGTTCTGTTGGGGAAATATCCCAAGTGAATCAACTAACAGACTGGAGAGAATTAACAAGGTACACCTTTATTCCCTAAAAAAAAATTATGATCATTGGGCACCTCTCTGCCAAGGAAAAGGGGCACTTGGGTAAGACAGGAACAGAATATGTATGATTCTGTATGCATAATCATTGAATATTCATATAATTAATTATGTATAACCAAGCAAGGTGATATCAAGTCATGCACAGATTGCTCTTCTAGAAGATTCATAGCACCTGTATTCTGTACAGACATTATCTCATTGTCTGCAGATAAGGACCAGTTCAGACTAGCCTAGGGCTAAGTGGCCATGCCAAATAATTAGGTTAATGTAATTTACTTCAGGAGATTTCTTCAAGGCTGTTCAGTTCCTGCTACCGTCTGCATATCTACTTGCTTCATATTATTCCCTTTATTAACCAAGCTCACTCCGTTGTGTACTTAGTCTCTGCCAGCAGGGGCATCCACAGGGAAAGCATTGAAGGGGGAGGGTAAGAGGGGTCATATACATCATAATGTCATTGTGTAGATTATACTTATATAATTCATATCATGACACGACTGAGACAAAACACTGGATTTGTGACATTTGAGCAGTTATGTCATGACGCACGTTATATCATCAGGGTTTCTACTAGATGCCTATGTCTTCCAGCAGTAACTGATGGCAAAGGACTTTGGGAGTTGTATTCCAAATCATCTGAAGCCATCAGATTGTTACTATTATGTTAAAGTTTAAATGGCACAGAAAAGGAGGGGGGAGATTAAACATGCTTTGTCTGGACAGTAAAAAAAAAAAAAAAGATTGTCCCCCCCCCCTCCATTTCATATACTTCAACTTGGCCACATTGTTTCAGTTCTCTGGGATTTTATTTACAACTTTTTCTGCAGCACCACCTATAATCATGATTTGTCTATCTCTGATTCCAAGCCTTCCATTACTGCCCATATTTGCAGAGTGAACTTAGTGGCATTCCCTCCACTGGCTAATCTTTTTGTAGTTTCCTCTTCCCCCTGACAGATTCTGTTTCTTCAAGCTTTTGTTCAGTTCCAGCGTCTTATACTAGGCCTCTTATACTAGGCACTTCAGAAAATGTCCCATTGTTTTATTGAGATTTCTCCAATGTGTGTGTGGGTAGATGGGTGGGGGGGGTGCAGCTGGAAAAGGTAGCATCTTCCCAGAAGATTTGGCTGCCTGCTGCTGTTTTTGTGTGTTTCAGTGAGACCCTGTCAAGCCTGTTAACCCTGTTTCAAAAGGATACAGAGTGGGAAATGTTGTCTACTGCTGATAAAATAATGGAAAAGGGAGATATAGGCTGTGCCAACCAGGAAACTTTGAGAGACGATGCGAGGAAAAGTGCCAGCAAAAAACCAGAATGCAGCCAGCAGATCAAACAAATGGAGGCATTTTAGTATGAGGGAGGTAGCCTTCCCTGTCACAGGGGAAAGAATGAGACTGAAAGAACAGTTCTTAGATGCAACGTAGTGAGGCAAGTCATCAAGGAGCCTTAACAGTCTGAGTTACTCATGTCCTGGTATAGCCTCCCTGCTCATTGTAAGCTGCCAAGAAATACCGGGTGAGAGAATGAGCACACAAGGGAGCTTCTGTGAAAAGGTGCCATAGAAAGAGAAGCTAATTAGAGACTTGGAGAAACAAAGAACCGGTATGATACATTGGGTGCAGAAAATTTGTTCTAAGGAGTGAGTGGGCAGTAAAGCTTCCTGTTGTGAGGTAGAGTGTAATCCATTGCCAAAAGCAGCAGCTTCTTTTTGCTTTATTTATTTTGCTATTCTCAGTTTCATAGAAAAATCATTGTTTTGGAGGTGAGCAGTGAAAGAAGGATTCCTCACTGAGATTTTCATGGATGAGATGCAGGATTCTTGCACTTACCAGGCAGCCAAGGGATGTAAGGATGTGCAAGGATGCTCTCTTTTACTGTATCTTCATTCTTCTTCACTTGCCCTTTTTCAGACAAAAGTTCAAGAGATTGCAGAGTGATAAAGATAACTGTAGTGCGGGGGGGGGGACACAACACCCCCATAACAGATATCATGGTTGTCTGTACCATAGCAAACGAACTACTTTCTAACTCTTCCCACAGTAATAGGTAAAGCATTGTTAGGTAGAACAGTTTTTTACCGACCCTCAGCTGCCTAGCTTGAGGCCTTTGAGCCACTCTCCCTAAAAGATCAGATTCAGGAAAGAAAGTTTGTAAGGAAGAAATCTTTAAGT
Source organism: Charina bottae (assembly GCA_023362775.1). Lineage (NCBI taxonomy): Eukaryota > Metazoa > Chordata > Lepidosauria > Squamata > Charinaidae > Charina > Charina bottae. The sequence continues at coordinate 43,498,766 of JALMGJ010000003.1, forward strand.
AATTTGAAGGCATATACCAGTAGATAGGCCTGAATTTGGGTTGGATGATTAAATTAAGGAAAATAAAAATTTCATATGAAATGATAAAGAAAAGTACAAAGGATAGGATAAAACCTGTTTCCTATATTGATAATCTCAATATTTTCATGTTTATTTGAGCTCAGCTGTCTTTGTCTTTTTTATTTCTTAATGGGAATGTGTAATGGTATGTGGGAATGACCTTGGGAGACAGGAGGAAGAGCCACAGACTCTTCCTCCTGTCAGATTAGAGGCAGCTGAGCCCACAGAAGGAATAGGGGCATGGCAATAATCTCAGAAGGGACCCTCTCTAGTTTCTTGGACTATAAAGGCGAAGGGGGAGAGATGTACTTTCAGACTTGCAAGATTCTATTAATGTAACCTTACAATAAAGTTAGACCTAGTACTTCTGGGTGTGCTTCTTGTCTGGACTACTTTGCAAGGCTGACATAATGTAATATCCTGTCCAAGTCTGTTACTTACTTCTCAGGACTGTATCATTTCCAGAAACACTTGTACTTACTGGTCCATATGTTAAACTCTTTTTCCAAAAACTGTCTTCTTCTGGAAAGCTATATTTTTATTTTTACTTTTCTCCCTCAAGACAAGACAAGATACTCTATTACAGTCATAGACCAGCACAAAAACAAAAATAAAACAAAGTGTGACACAGCAAATAAAAACCATTGTAAAACCCAATAATTATAAAAGTGGTATGGTCAAAGTGTGATGTATTTTACAAATAGTAAATCAAGACCTAGCCACGTTAAGAGAAATAAGATCATATTGATTAAACAATAGCAACTGTATCTCTCTCCCCTTCTCCCCAAATTCTTACAGCATTACTATAAAATTAGTCTACTAATATTCTGGAGAAATAAAGGCTGAATGTAACTGGTATAAATGGGGATCAGAATCAGGGCTACTGGTATCACATTAATTTTATTTATTTATCAAATTTCGTCACCGCCCATCTCCCTCAAAAGAGGGACTTTTTTATTTATGGTCAAGCTGCAAACGTAAAAGAGAACCTTTGTCCCAAATTTAACCACTAAATAAGAAACTTGCAAAGTATGTGTTTTGTGGTAGAAAATGCGGCCAAATAACTTACCAATACAACTGGAGAGGATCCAAATGATTGTTTACTGAAGTCACTGGACCTTAAACCAGGTGGAAAAGAGGCCCAATGTATGGTTAATATGAGTATATAAGTTGCACATTACAGTATACATGTGTTGAGGAAAAGACAATCATTAGGCAATGACATAGGTCAAATGAAGTAATGAAGGTGAGAACAAGTTCTTGCTGAGCCCCTAAAACTTGGGTACAAAGACACTACAAAAAGGTGCTTTGATATGCATTGTTATACCTCATTAGGGTGTATATATTATAAGGATGTATAGGCCACTCCATCATATTTCAGGAGTCTGGTCTAAAAATCTGGTCCAGGAATCTAGCAAATAAGCTTTTCTCATAGAGCAAGGAAAGAGGCCCAGATATCTCTCTCATGCCCAGTTATGTGATTATAAAAGTAGTTAGGTCTTACCACTTAACTAAACTATTACTTACCACTTAGCTGAACTATTTATTTATTTAATTTATCCCCGCCCATCTCCCCAAATAGGGGACTCTGGGCGGTTTACAAAATAGCAAAAGTTAAAATCTATACATAAAATTACCATAAAACAATAAATAGAATAAGTAAAAATCCAAAAAGATAGTTAAAATCCACTATCAGGATCAAGGCACTACGGGGCCAGCCACCCCCAGGAGGCACTACCACCTCCGTCGTCCCAGGCAAGGCAGCAGAGCCAGTTCTTAAGAGACTTCTGGAAGGTCAGGAGTGAGGGGGCCAGCCTCACCTCCGGGGGCAAGATGTTCCATAATGCGGGCGCTATTGCAGAGAAGGCATGCCTCCTGGACCCCACTAGATGAAATTCTCTTGTTGAAGGGGTCTGAAGCATGCCCTCTCTGCATGAACGGGTGGGGCGGTTCGATGTTATCGGGATGAGACGGTCCCTCAGATACCCTGGCCCCATGCCATGTAGGGCTTTAAAGGTGATAACCAACACCTTGAATTGGACCCAGAAGCAAACTGGTACCCAATGCAGCTCGCGCAGCAGAGGTGTCACATGTGCTGATCTTATAGCACCCATAACTGCCCACGCTGCTGCATTCTGGACCAGCTGAAGCTTCTGGATACTCTTCAAGGGTAGTCCCATGTAGAGTGCATTACAATAATCTATATGGGAGATGACAAAGGCATGAGTGTCTGTTCGGAGGGCATCCCGATCCAGGAAAGGGCGTAGCTGACGCACAACTCGAAGCTGTGCAAAGGCCCTCCTGGCCACGACTGCCACCTGCTCTTCGAGCAGGAGTCGTGAATCCAGGAGGACCCCCAGATTCCGCACTAGATCTGAGTGGGGTAGTGCTACCCCATCCAGAACCAAAGATGATAACTTCCCGGATACAGGGGGGCCATCAATCCACAGACACTCTGTCTTACCAGGGTTCAGCTGAAGCATATTGTTCCCCATCCAGACTCCCACAGCCTCCAGGCACTGAGATAAGGCATCAACCGCATCACTTACTTCACCTGGGATGGAGATACAGTATATAACTGAGTATCATCAGCAAATTGGTGATACCTCATCCTGTAGTAATACTATTGCTATTCAATCAATGCTAAATCTAAATGCTATTAAGTGTTCATTTTTATTTAAATGAAGTATGATGCCTGGTTTAGCATTTGAAGTAGTAGTTTGTTTGTTTGTTTGTTTGTTTATTTATTTATTTATTTATTTATGGAGTCCTTGGTGCTCTCTGAGCCTTGTTGTTTTCTTGCAGATGTTTCATTGCCACACTAGGCAACATCTTCAGTGCAAAAAGGGAGTGGGAGTTGCTCACTGTTTATATACCCTGGCTTGTCCTACTTGTGTTGATGGGGGTTTTGTTTTCCCCTTAGGAGTTCCTTGATTGGGCTGTTGTTTGCTGCTTGGTTGATTGACTGAGTTAATAGTTCCTTGATTAAGGTATATTCTGCTGTTTGATTGTTCCTCTGGTGCTAATCCTGGTGTTAATCTTTGCATATCTGGGTGTTGATTGCTGGCAAGGAGGTGTTCTGGTCTTCTGGCTTTTCTATTGTCTCTTATGTAATGTCTTTTATGTATGTAAATGTTGTTTACCTCTATGTGTCTGTTGAAGGCTGCTTTGTCTGAGTGCCAAGCTTCCAGGAATTCTCTAGCATTTTTGGATTTGGCTTGGTTTAAGATGCTCACAGTTTCCCAGTTGAAAGTATTGTTGAGTCTGTCCATGTGTTGTGAGATTAAGGAGTTTTCATCGTGTCTTCTGACTGCTAGTTAGTGTTCGTGGATGCGCTCTGCTAGTCTTCTGCCCATCTGTCCTACATAGTGGCTGTTACAGTCCTTACACTGTATGTTGTAGATAACTCCTGTTTTTTCTTCTTGTGCTACTGAGTCTTTTCATTCATTCATTCATTCATTCATTCATTCATTCATTCATTCATTCATTCATTCATGTATTTGTCACATTTCTTTACCGCCCAACTCATATTATAATGACTCTGGGCAGTTTACAAACAATTAAAATTAAAATTTTGCTTAAGAAACCATTTTTTCACATTCCCCAATTTCTTTAAATGACTACTCCAATGGTCTCTTATATGTGAAGGTGACTTACTCCAGTCTAGGGATCTCTTGGTTTATCTAATCTGGACCAGATGCAACAGGTATGAGCCACTGTAATGCAGGAAACCCAGCATAGATAGAAATGGTACCCAGTGAGCAAATGGATTAAGAGTCGAAATGATTTATTTCTTTTTTTTTAATTATGAGGGATAGCCAAGAGAAATCAGGCCATATGGACACTACCCAGTGTAGGAAAGTGTTAGCATTGGACATTGCTAAGGCATGGAGGAGAGTTGGCTTGCTTATGTATGATACGGTCATCAGTTCCAATCTAACTGTGTTCATTAATCTGCACACAAGAAGAATTTACAATCTTGCACATCCTTCCTTGGAACATGAGGAGGCAGTCAAGGCTGTTGAGACTCATATGGCTTATATTTTCAATTTCCTTTTACAGCATGTCCATAGGATCAGCAAAAGCTTTAAAAGCAAGCCTAATTCTGCAAAAACATAAACCTTTAAGGGAAATTATGCCATACATTGGAAAAAATGCTCTCTGACCTAAATAGAAGCATGAATTTCCAGCTAAAGGGTCTTGGGTTATTGAAAATAATTTCAAATAGTACACTTCATATAAGGGTTCGTGCACTCTGATGTCCAGAAAAATATACCCCAAGGAGCAGATTCCCATGAAATTGCTCGGTAGTGTTTTAAAGGCATGGTATTTACACATCCAGTAGTACCCTTTATCTGTAAGGGAGGTGAGGTAGACAGAGTGTGGTTGTACAGCTTGAATGGATTTGGGCCTTGGACACTTAATTTCTATAGGAATTACAAAAAACACTATTCCCAGATCTCATAGTGACTCCAAGCCTATATTTTTGTTTGCAGTAACTTGTTGGGTTTCTGAGCATGCAGGGCTACTTCAGCTTAACTATCATTCATGCCAGACAATAACTTCTTCAACAGTCCATCCTTTAACCTTAAGTTGGTGGTGATGAAGGAAAAGGGACCATTCCTATTTTCTTATGATGCCAGATTCACTACTGTAGTATCTAAGGTATATGTCAGCTATATTAAGAACACTAAATGCCATGGAGAAATTACATTTCCCATGGTACCTGGTAAATGGAATACTACTATTGAACTGTTCCATAAATTTATTTATTCATTCATTTAATTAATTAAATGTAGAGGCTGCCTAAGTCCAAGCAACTCTGGGTGGTTTATATTTTAAAAAGCAAGAGCAATAAAATAGAAGAGATCATGTATGTTCGGAAGGGAGAACATATGTAAGATACACAAAATTAACTGACAGAAGCTCAATACCCATTTTACCCAAAGGCCTGAAAAAATAGCCAAGTTTTCAGGGACATTCAGAATAGCATCACAATGGGAGACATAGAGCTCTTTAGGGACTACTGTTTTAGAAGGCGGGCATCACAACAGAGAAAGCATACTCCCTTGGTCCTGATTGATGAAACTGTTTAATCAAAGGGACCTGAAGCTCATCCACTCTGCCTGATTTTTCTGGATGGACAGAGATAGGTGGTAACTGAAATAACCAAATCCTATGGAATTAACAAGTGTGAGAATTTCCCCCCCCTATATTTAAAGTTCAGATGTGCCAACCTGTGGAGCCTTAATTAGCTATAGGGCTTCAAGCTGCTCACTTTTGTCTTAATGCCTGCATATTTATATTCACGTTTTGAGTCAAGAATTGCATTGCAAAAATTGGAGAAAGCAGTTGGATGGAAACTTGGGGGGGTTTCATTCATTCATTCATTTCTACTTAGATTCCAATTTACTCTGGGTGACTCAAAGCATAAAAACAAAATAATGAGTATACAATTAAAAAATAGAAAAAACAGTAAACAATATAGCAATGTCGTCAGCAAACATAACATATACCCAACAAGGGGCTCTAAAGTGGTGGTCCACATCACATCTTAATTTGGGATTTGGATACTAGCCATATTTCAGTGACAAAGCATGTGAATTTCATGCAGAAGTCCTTATGTTCCACATCCAATTCTTCAGCTACCGAAGAACAGACAGTACTAGCCTAGAGGACCTAGTGTCTTACATAGTATAAATTCTGAACCTCTAAACCCAGATCCAAATAATTTAATTCAAGCTCCTTTTGAAATTATGTGCACATTATCTTTTTTCATACCTTTGAATTTCAATATGGCTATGTTGGTTTCACTACCAAATGACACTCAATTGTGTGTTTTTTTTCTGGCTGATCCACCATCTAAAAAATTGCACTCTGGTCTGTTATTGAATGAAATAAAAGCAAGGTACTTTTGGCTTTGCTATCTTAGTTTCCTTTGGCTTTTGCAGTGACATGGGTTAACATTCTTTTAGTGCAACATGATGGTGGGCAATATTAAAATGCTTTGCACACGAGGTACAACTTGCAATACACTGGACAGTTATCAGAAGCTTATTGCAAACAGCAGCCATACAAAGAGCCAGAAAGTCTTCCTCTTGTGTACTGGCTCAGATCCCTATGCTTCTCATTGATATTACATTACCCGTTATTGAGCTGCAGTCAGAGAAAGCTGTGGTAGGTAGCTGTTACACAGTATGATGTTCAGAAGGTTCTGTCATTAGAAGACTGTAACCTCTTTTCTTTTTAGTCCACTAAGTTAGGATCCAACTCCTGCCTCTGGTTCTGTAAAATATTATATGCTCAGTGCACTGCCTATTCATGAAGTAAGTTTTTTTTTATTGTTTGGGATGTACCAAATCCATTATTATCATGCTGTTTCCTCTTTTATTAAAGCCAAAGAATTGTTGAGAGTTGGGTGGCATGCAAGTTTAATAAATTATCATTATTATTATACAATGAAAATGAACAATCCTTCTTTTCTGTATTATTTTTCTTTCCAAAAACAAACAAACCTATACACATTTTAAAAAGTTTAATCTCTTTTCCCACCTGAACATTTTGAGGAATTTAAAACTACTTTGAAATAATATTATAGTGAGCCAAGCTATCACTGCATAGTCTGTTCTTTTTAGCAATAATAGTATTCATGAACTAGCACCTGCTTCAACATTGACAGTAGCAGCTGTTTGGGTTTGGGAAAAGGAATGAAACCTTGATAGTTCCATAGTCTTTGCTGTTGTATATTTGCTTCAAGCAGCTGCTGCACTTGGCCTACAGTGGAAAGAAAACTGCAAGTTATATAGGCCTTTCTACTGATTGGCTTTCTCTTGTCCTATGGATTGGTTCATACATTACACTGGTGACTTCAAGATGAAAATTGGAGGCAAATATCCATCGACTTCCTTAACAGAATTAGCATGATGGGCTTCCAAGTGAAGCAGGGCACACTTACTACATTTTGAATCAATATACATTATTGATCTAAACATTTTGTTTTCTAAGTGATGCTACACATTTCCTTCTACATAGTCCTGCATTAGTACATTAGGTTCAGAATCCAAGATGATATAATTGTTTATGGCACATATGTGCAAATATTTTTCCATTGTTCTTGGAATAAGTAGGATTAGTTTGATATGTATCAAGGCTTTGCTTACATGGGTACCATTTATGAGAAATCACTCCTCTATATGAGATCTATTGACTCTTGGAATAATTACTATTTGCACAATGACATCTGCTTGCAAAAGTGTGCTAAAATTATTCAAATCTCAATAGTTGCATATATAACCCCAGAGAATTATAGGTTAATGACTGCTAAACTTTTCATGCCCTGAAGCCATCTTCTATGATGCATGAGGCACTTTTCTTCATAATAGCCTGAAATCTCAAAGTTGATGGAATTTCTCAAGATTGCAGTAAATTCATACTAAAATCTCCTGAGATTTCATGTGAGATAACTGAAACCATGTGGGAAAACAGAGATTTAGGAATTTCATAATATTATAACCAAAACAAACAAATAAACAAATAAACAATACCCTAGTGGTAATGCAACAGAAAGTCTCAACTTAGTCCTGCAATCAAAATGAAACAATAGATCAACCCTAAAATGCTTCTAGGCTGTACCACTCTCCTTTTTGAAGCTCAGAAACAAAGACATTTTTTTACACTTCATTTCCCATCGCTTTCTCCCAGTTCATAGTTTGACAAAGTGCAATCAACTCATTAATTTTGAATTGTTGAAGTGCATGAGAACATGCTGGCAATTACCTATATGATCTATTTCAAAATAAACTTGAGTTATCTAAAACTTTAGTCTGTGTTGTTTACCTATATAGGTATTAATTGGGGATGGCTGATTCCCTAGAGCCGCCTTAAATATCTAAAATATTTTAAATACTGTATATTCAACGTCACTTTAAGAACCACCTGCCACTTGGATTTTATTGTATTTTTATTGTATTTGTATTTTTATTATTGTTTTTATTGTATTTTGTTGATATTATGCTGTGAACCGCCCAGAGTCCCTCCTTGAGGGGGAGATGGGCGGTTATAGAAATTCAACAAACAAACAAATAAATAAA